>CM064550.1:18229618-18445509 GCA_032716605.1 Paralithodes platypus
AGAACAGATCTTATAATTATGTGAAAGTTTCCACAAGTATTAGTGCTGAACCTTTTCAATTCTAACTTTCAGCCATGGTTGCGTATTGTATTCATATTGAGGCTAAATATTATTATATAATCCACGTTGTCAAACCCATTAAGTATTTAAAAAACTTCACAATGAAAGGCTGAACTCGTCAGTCTGGCGTGGTCTCCAACGGGAAGAGATCAAGAGCTCTCAACCGGTCAGAGAGAGCGAGAAAGAGAGAGTGTGTTAGTTAGTTAGAGGGAGTTGTGGGGAATGAGGAAAGAGACGAGTGAATGATCGGAGAGAGCGGACGAGAGAGAGAGAGAGAAGAGACGAGGAGGGGAAGGCGAGAAGAATGAGAGAGAGAGGGGTGGGGGGGGGGGTAAGGAAACAAGACGGTGTAGCCAAAAGGTCACGTCTACAACTGTCTCATTAACATCACATGACCCACCACACCCTGTATGTGAGAGAGAGAGAGAGAGTGTGTGTGTGTGTGTGTGTGTGTGTGTGTGTGTGTGTGTGTGTGTGTGTGTGTGTGTGTTGTATTTACTGTAGTCATTACCCAGTGAGGTAGGCAGCACCGCCCCTAAGACACTTAACTTATACCTCACTGTCATGCATACACTTACCATATGATTCCAACCCTTCCACCTTACTACACACACACCCACACACACATACATACATACATACACACCTATATACACACACACACACACACACACTATCTTTAAAAAAGATAGATAGATAGAGATAGAGAGAGAGAGAGAGAGAGAGAGAGAGATAGAGAGAGAGAGAGAATAATAATGACTTGCGTGTGAAAGTTGTTGTTTGTAATTGTACTTGACTCAGCGGTTAAGGGGAGATTTCCACTTGAGGGACTTTTTTCTTGACCCCTTTCTCCCTCATGTCTAGTCCCATTGATTTTTCTAAGTTTAAGATGTTCGCCCCATTATTTTGACGATTTTAAGAACTTTCGACCCATTTCTGTCAATTTTAAGACCTGTCGTGCCATTTAGGTGTCGATTTTATCCTGGCGAGCGATAGCGAGTCTGTAATTTAAGAGGAATCTTGAAAGGGGGTCAAGGGGGTGTAATCTTAAGCTTGATGGATATCTAGAGACCAAACTAAATACCTCCCCAATTATATAGAGCAGGGAATGTTGTCGGAGGAGGGAGGTGCTTAGCGGAGTTTAGGCAAATCTGTGTGGAAGTGTTTCCTCACTAAATAAATACCTCTCTAAAGTTCAACCCCCACTGCCCGCCCTTGTCACTCACTAGCTCTAGCTCTCTCTCTCTCTCTCTCTCTCTCTCTCTCTCTCTCTCTCTCTCTCTCTCTCTCTCTCTCTCTCTCTCTCTCTCTCTCTCTCTCTCTCTCTCTCTCTCTCTCTCTCTCTCTCTCTCTCTCTCTCTCTCTCTCTCTCTCTCTCTCTCTCTCTCTCTCTCTCTCTCTCTCTCCTAATAAATAAATAATTAAATTAAAAATATAGGTAACATAACCTCAATAATAAGCCCGTCTATAAGTGAAGATGTGGTGGGTGCCTCAGTTGTGGGTGCGAGAGAGGTGATGATGGTCGTGTTGGTGAGAGGTCGTGAGGTGAGCCACTAACCACAGGTGGGGGGGGAGCCCCTCAGTTAATGACCCTAGGCCCACAATTATTGGAATACCACCGATGGTTCATAAGCCGCTGGGAAGTGTAACGGGTGGTGGTTGTTGTTTAATTCGGAGTAGGCTAATGGTTGTCAAGGAGTAGGCTACATGTGGAGTTGACAACGTACTAATGGTTGTCAAGGAGTAGGCTACATGTGGAGTTGACAACGTACTAATGGTTGTCAAGGAGTAGGCTACATGTGGAGTTGACAACGTACTAATGGTTGTCAAGGAGTAGGCTACATGTGGAGTTGACAACGTACTAATGGTTGTCAAGGAGTAGGCTACATGTGGAGTTGACAACGTACTAATTACATGATATATAATTACATGATATATAATTACATGATATATAATTACATGATATATAATTACATGATATATAATTTACGTTTGTTTGCAAGAAACAATATATAAAGAGAACCGTAAGCGGAATTGAAGATACACATCAATCTATCTATCTATTGCCTGACACCGTGATCCCCGAAGGGGTGGCCACGAACGAAACTCCCCCATGCACCTCTGTCCCCAGTGAGTCGACGCCCCTCCTCCCAACCAGCACTGGTGTTTAATATAGGTAATATACAGAATAGATAATACATAATCAGGAAATGAAAATACTAAATGATTATGCCAAACGTACATATTTTCACCTAGTTTAGGATTCATGGGTTCGTCATTCTTATAACGGAGAACAGTTATACAGAGAACAGATGGACATGTGTGAATATAGACGAGAGAGAGAGAGTGTGTGTGTACGTGTGTGAGAGATAAAGAGAGAGTGTGTGTGTGTGTGCGTGTGTGAGAGATAAAGAGAGAGTGTGTGTGTGTGCGTGATTGTGGTGGGGAAGGGGGTGAGAATGTAAACCTTGAGTGTGAAAAAGAGAGAGAGAGAGAAGAAGGGGTCGGCGCCCCCCTGACTTAGAGCGGGTAGGTATATACACACATGGCCAACCAGAGTCAGGGTGTGCTGTTGAATAATTGGTTACTGTGAGAGAGAGAGAGAGAGAGAGGGGGGGGGGGGGGGTAGAGGTAGAGATAGGGAAGGATGTGAGAATGTAAACCGTGAGTGAGAGAGAGAGAGAAGGGTGTGAGAATGTGAATCGTGAGTGTGAAAGAGAGAGAGGAGGGGGGTCGTTTCTCCCTCGACGAAGAGGTGTGTGTGGGGGTGGGCCTATATTTGTATTGGGGGGGATTTATGTGGGTGTGGGTGGGTGGGTATAATTGTGTGGGTATGGGGGGAAGGGGATTTATGTGGGTGTGGGTGGGTGAGTATAATTGTATGGGTGGGTGAGTGTATTCGTGAGTGGGTTTTTTTTTTATTTTTTTATTTTTTTTCTATGTGAATGAGGGAGACAAAAGGCATAACTGCCTGCAGCGAGTGCCTCTCCCAGATTTCAAAATGACGGCCGAAATCAAGGGACGTTCGAGCTAAAATGCCTGGACACACTGAGTTTGAAGCAATTTAAGTCATAGGAAGAGGGAAAGACTGAATCTGGGAGAGAGTTCCAGAGCTCAGCCGTTGAATAGAAGAAAGTATGGGTGTGGGTGGGTGGATTTATTTGAGTGGGTGTGGCTTGGTGTGTGTTTGTGAATCGGTTTATTTCTGCGTGCATGATTGTATATGTGTATGGATCTCTCTCTCTCTCTCTCTCTCTCTCTCTCTCTCTCTCTCTCTCTCTCTCTCTCTCTCTCTCTCTCTCTCTCTCTCTCTCTCTCTCTCTCTCTCTCCTCTCTATCTCTCTCTCTATCTCTCTCTCTCCTCTCTTCTCTCTCAAAAAAAAAAAAAAAAAAAAAAAAAGAACAAATAGCAACCAAACAACAAAATTGTGCAGTTTGGCCTTTCTTGCCTCACCTTGGCGTGTTTTTCTCTCTCTCTCTCTCTCTCTCTCTCTCTCTCTCTCTCTCTCTCTCTCTCTCTCTCTCTCTCTCTCTCATCACGCCGTGGTGTAGTTGCTGAACCCTCTCCGACATATGACGCGATTTTGAGCCGATTAAGGATACTTTAAAGCCTTTGTTACCATCAGGAGTATTTAGAAACCTTTAGTTTAGTTACTTCAACCTCTGCAGTTGTCTTTGAGTTAGCTGTGGGCAGAAAACTAATTTTGAAGAGGTAATTATAAGAGTGAGAGAACTCTATTTCTTATTGCTAATCTGGCAACCTCTGCGTCATATGAGTCTGAAGGGGTTAAAGCACGGACTCTCATCCTGACTGTCCGTTGTTTGAATCCCGGCTGTGGGTAAACAAAAAACTCAAAATGTGTGACAATCTTCGAAGGGTATCAGGGTGATGGGAGTGAATGAAGGTGGGAGAGTTAGTGGGTTAGGAAACAACGATGTGAAAGTAAATAATTATCTACTGTGTATGTGTGGGGTTTTTTTAAAGGTAATTATTTCTGGTGATTATGGTAGTTGTCATGTCTGTGTACTATAGGGTCGCTGTAAACGTTTTGTAGCGTGACTGGCTTACGTGAAGAGAGACGTTTGTTGAGGTAGGCCTACGGAATTGTATTATTATTATTATTGTTGTTGTTGTTGTTGTAGAGGTAGCTAGTTTTGTGTTCATGCCTAACTGACGAAAAACAATAATAATAACATTAACCCTTTGAAGCTCTGACGCGTTTTATCAGTTTATTTTGGCTATCATTAGACGACTGTATGCAGCTTAGGAAGGATCTGTGGGTATTAAAAGAGTAAATACTATCCCAATCAACCCTTTGACTTTCATATACCGTTACTAATCTGACTAAAATCGTCTAATAGTAGCCAGAAACAGAACAGAAACGCGTATTGGAGCTTGAAAGGGTTAACAATAATAATATAAGATAAAATAATAATAATAATAGTGATGATGATTAGAGGTGGACCGGATATCCGCATCATTTTGTACATCCGCATCCAATAATGCGGATATAGTGCGGATATTTTCGTAACTAATAAGTCATAAAAACTTATTATATTTACATTTTTACAGAATAACTAATTAACTATTAACCCCTTGAAGCTCGGACACGTTTTAGCAGTTTAATTTTGCTATCATTAGACGATTTTATGCTGCTTAGGAAGGATATGTGGGTATTAAAAGGGTAAAGAACTAAAGACTATCCCAATCAACCCTCTGACTTCCATATACCCTTCCTAATCTGAAAACAAATCGTCTAATAATAGTCAGAGAACAAATTAAAGAAGTGCATCATGGTCCTTTTCATGGATCCTCAGAGGGTTAAGAAGTAAATAGGACTATCCGCATCCGCATTCGCAAATACTGAAAATAAATATCCGCATCTACATCCGCATCCGCAAATATCAAGAAATCAATATCCGGTCCACCTCTAATGATGATGATGATGATAATGATAATATTCGTACACAGAGGACTCCTAACCCCCTGACCTAGTAATGATATACTGTATAAGGAATGTGGGTTTGTGGTCCAGTACATCATCTTTACGCTGTGATAACCTGGACCCAAACTTGTGACACGGGAAGTTTGTTGATGTCTGATAATGGTGGTGAGGGAGGCTTGCTGGGTTGTTGAGGTGTACACTAGGTCAGAATGGTTGTTGGGGAAGGTTGTGGTGGTGGTGATGGGGGAGGCTTGCTGGGTTGTTGAGGTGTACACTAGGTCAGAATGGTTGTTGAGGAAGGTTGTGGTGGTGGTGATGGGGGAGGCTTGCTGGGGTGTTGATGTGTACACTAGGTCAGAATGGTTGTTGAGGAAGGTTGTGGTGGTGGTGATGGGGGAGGCTTGCTGGGTTGTTGAGGTGTACACTAGGTCAGAATGGTTGTTGAGGAAGGTTGTGGTGGTGGTGATGGGGGAGGCTTGCTGGGGTGTTGAGGTGTACACTAGGTCAGAATGGTTGTTGAGGAAGGTTGTGGTGGTGGTGATGGGGGAGGCTTGCTGGGTTGTTGAGGTGTACACTAGGTCAGAATGGTTGTTGAGGAAGGTTGTGGTGGTGGTGATGGGGGAGGCTTGCTGGGTTGTTGAGGTGTACACTAGGTCAGAATGGTTGTTGAGGAAGGTTGTGGTAAAGGTTGTGGTGATGGGGGAGGCTTTCTGGGTTGTTGAGGTGTACACTAGGTCAGGAGAGTTGTTGGAGATGGTTGTAGTGGGGGAGGCTTGCTGGGTTTGTTGAGGTGTACACCATAATTCAGGAGAGTTGTTGGGGAAGGTTGTGGTGGTTGGTTGGTTTTGTGGTTGTTGATATTTCCGTCATGGTTAATGGTGGTGGAAGTGGTAATAGTTGTTGTTGTGGTGGTGGTGGTGGTGTTGGTGTTTGTGGTGGAGGTTGGTTTTGTGGTTGTTATTGATGTTGTCATGGTTATGGTGGTGGCGATGATAATGGTGGTGGTGGTGGTGTAATCATGTTTGGATGTTGTTGTGGAAGTGATGTGATTATGTGTGGTGGTGGTGGTGGTGGTGGTTGTGAACATAATGGTGGTGGTGTAATTGTTGTGGTTTTTCATGTAGTTATGAGCTTGGAAAAATTACACCCGAATTGCGTTTTGTTTTTTTATTTTTTCCCACAGTTAAAAAAAATCCCGTCATGTGGGTACGGTATAATTTCTCCATTCAAGTATTCACGGCACTTAATTTATCTGAGCTTATCTCTGCCAAACAGTTTGCAGACATTATAATTGTGGTCTTTATTTTTAACCCTTTCAGCACGATGATGCCTTTTTGCCTTTGATTCTGGCTATAATTAGACGATATTATGCAGTTTATGAAGGACTTATGTTCTTTAGAGGGTTTTACTTATCGTATTTACCCGTTAAACAATTATTTAGAGATTTATTTACCCATTAGAGATCGGTTATAAGCTAAAGAAAATCGTCTAATGGTTACAGAAGAGGATGAAAATTATGTCATCGTATTGTAGGGGTTACTCTGTCTATCACCAGGATTTCTCAAGCTAATGGACGGATTTAGACCAAACTGCTTAACCCTTCATTTGGTGCCCGAATAGAAATTATTAGTTTTTGTCTAACATCCATTCATGACAACCCTTAACCTGAGGAGCGCGAGAATGGTCTGTAACAAAGTAGTTATATACGAATGAATTACCTTAAATTCTGACATAATTGTTTATATCTACCATATTATATATAGGTTGGTCCTATCCAGAGTGAGGTTTGGCATCCCCTTAGTGCTTAATTTGAGCAAGGACTCTCTATACTAGTTGTTGTTGTTGTTCCCCAAGCTGCCTGGCCGAACAGCCCCAAGGCCCCGAGCAAGGCCAAGGCCATAACTGAGCGCCCCCACAGAACCCCCCCCCCCCCGCCGACCACAATAAAGCCTGGGTGACCGAAGCCACTCCATGGCGGGGAGCTGAGGAGGGTGCGGAAATGCCCGGGAAACCAAAGCCCCACCCAGGGCCCTGTGTCCCTCAGCAATTATGAAGAGAAAGTTGAGGGGCAAGGGAAAAATGTGCCGCTTTGGCTTCCAATCTTGGTAGATTGGGAGGTCAATCCACGTTAGAGACGCCGTCACTTGAGATCTAGAAAATATATAAGTAAAAGGAACAGTCAGAGTAAGCTATGGGTATGGCAGAGATTGCTCAGTTCTCACTCTGATAGACCAGCCCATCAATACTAGTTAGCATAGAGAGTCCTTGGCTAGCTGTGACGTCATTGCGAGAGGCCCTATGCACTCCCTTAATTAGTTTAGAGGTGGCGTCAAAAATGGTGAGGGTGCAGCTAGGTAATTCCGCTCTGGGGTGGAATTACCCCACATTGTTGACATAATGAAACTTAACCCCTTCTGTACCGGCGACGTCTTTTTAAATATATTCTAGATATATTCAGAGGATTTTCCGGAGTTTAAGAAGGATCTGTGGTAGTAAAAAGGGTTAAGTGAGATAGTTCGAAGCTTGTTAATTGCTGGAGGCCCTTTTGAATCTGAATAAAATCGTCCAATAGTATCCCGAATGAAGTTATAAAGACGTCGCCGGTACAGAAGGGGTTAAGAGTCGAAATGCCTCTGGTGACGGGGAAATACTTTTGGGGGGAGTTGATGGGGACATACTTTTAGGGGGAGTTGATGGGGACATACTTTTTGGGGGTGTTGACGGGGACATACTTTTTGGGGGTGTTGACGGGGACATACTTTTTGGGGGTGTTGACGGGGACATACTTTTTGGGGGAGTTGATGGGGACATACTTTTAGGGGGAGTTGACGGGGACATACTTTTTGGGGGAGTTGACGGGGACATACTTTTTGGGGGTGTTGACTGGGACATACTTTTTGGGGGTGTTGACGGGCCGCACATACTTTTGGGGGTGTTGATGGGGACATACATTTTGGGGGTGTTGACGGGGACATACCTTGTTGGGGTGTTGACGGGGACATACGTTTTTGGGGTGTTGACGGGGACATACGTTTTTGGGGTGTTGACGGGGACATACGTTTTTGGGGTGTTGACGGGGACATACGTTTTTGGGGTGTTGACGGGACGGGGACATACTTTTTGGGGTGTTGAGGGGGACATACTTTTTGGGGACACATGTTGACAGGGACATACTTTTTGGGGGTGTTGGGTTTACTTTATAATTAATATTTGCTGAGAGAGATAGAGTGTGTGTGTGTATTATCGAAGTTTGTATTGTTGAAAGATGTGTTTAATATCAACCCATTTTGTGGTGTGCCCCTTGAGATCGTTGAATGCAGTTAACATTCTTGGCCCCAACAAATACATGGCCTCCGAGTTTGAGCCACAATTTGAATTAAAAGTTAGAAGTTAGAAGGTCCAACTGTGTTCTTATTGATTTTTGTAATTCTATATTTAATTGCTATTATTATTTAATATTTTGTAATTGTTATAATTTTTTCGTCTATCTATCTATATATCTATTTACTCAGGCCCATTTTTTTTTTCCCTATATACTGGGGGTGGCCGACTCGAGACAATTATTATTATGTTATTTGTGAAGAGTAAATATATTAATAATAATCCTTGTTTGTTTTGCAGGGCGGTGAGCGTGTGGTGTGGGAGTTCCATAACGTGACGTTGAGTCGTGTACCGGGCTATGGGTTCGGTATAGCGGTCAGCGGTGGTAGGGACAACCCGCACTTCACCAATGGCGACCCATCCATCGCTATCTCTGATGTTCTCAAGGCCGGACCAGCGGAGGGCAAGCTACAGTAAGTCAATGCTTCCAAAACCCAATTTCTCCTATCTACCCTGTCACCCTCTTCCACACAACTTTCCCTTATACTTCAACATTACACAAGTCAACCCTTCATCTTCTCTCAGTATTCTTGATGTTTCTTTTTATCCTGACCTTTCTTGGAATTATCATAATACCACTCTTGCTAAAACAGCTTCACAGACATTAGGTGTGCTCAACCGTCTTCGTAGATTCTTCACTCCGCACAGCTTCTTGCTCTGTATAGGGGCACAGTACACCCATATACCAAGTATTGTTCGCATGTGTGTGGAGGTTCCACCCATACTGCACTTCTCAAAAGAGTAGAATCAAAAGCATTTTGCCTCATCAACTCGCCTCCTCTTACTAGTTCCTACAATCTCTTTCTACACGCGGCAATGTTGCATCTCTCACTCTTCTATCGCTATTACAGCAATCAGTGTACAGGCTCGCAGCTCGCTATCCAGGAAAAGGTCGACACCTAAATGGCACGAAAGCTCTTAATATTGGCAAAATAATAGGGCGAAAGGTCTTGAAATCGTCAAACTAATGGAGCTAATCTTGAGAGAGAAGGGAGTCCAGAAAATATAACCTTCCCTTAAAATACATAGGCTACTTTACGGCCAAGTTTATCGGCGCCTGACTTTGTTTGTGACTGTACACTTAGTTTGGGGTTGATGGGGAGGGGGTTTACCTTGGATTATTTTATATATTTTGTTTATCCTTATATTAATTGGGCTGATCACTAGATATGTGGAAAGTACTTAGAATATACGGAGTAGATGGCAAGTTGCTGAAAGCAGTGAAGAGCATGTATGAGGGTGCAAAGGCGGCAGTATGTATGGAGAATGAGCAGAGCGAGTTCTTTGACCTGAATGTTGGGTTGAAACAGGAGTGTGTGATGTCCCCGTGGTTGTTTACTGTATACAGTATATATATATGGAGTCATGAAAGAAATACTAGGAAGAGCAGTGGATGTTGGTGTATCGCTTAGAAGGGAGGGAAATGAGTGGGAGTTGCAGGGTCTGGTAAATGAGTTTGGAACAGTGTGAGAAAAACGGAATTTGAACGTAAATGTGGGGAAGAGCAAGGTTATGGTCTTCGAAAGGAGTGAAGTCACAGAGTGTGAGGTGAAGTTGAACGGTCAGGCTATGGAGATCGTCAGCTCTTTTAAGTATCTGGGCAGTGTGTTGAGTAAAGATGGGACTATGGATGAAGAAGTGCGGGAGAGGGTGCAACAAGGGAAGAGGGTTGTAGGAACGTTGAAAGCAGTAACAAGAAATAGGGTGGTCAGTATGGAAGTGAAGAAGTCCTTGCATGACAGTGTGGCAATCCCGACACTAACTTACGGAAGCGAAGCATGGACGTTCGGGAAGAGACTCAGACCAAGAGTGAGAGCGGTGGAAATGAGTTACTTGAGAAGTGCGTGCGGAGTTACATGGAGGGATAGACAGACGAATGAGGAAGTAAGAAGGAGGTGTGGTGTGGAGGTAGATGTGCTGGAAATTGTGAAAAGGAACAACTTGAGATGGTTCGGCCATATGGAACGTATGGAAAGCGAGAGAATGACTAAGAGGGTGTACGAGAGCGAGGTGGAAAGACAGAGAGGGAGAGGTAGACCGAAGGAGAGGTGGAAGGATGGAGTGAGGAAGTATATGAATGAAGGCAGTGCTGGTTGGGAGGAGGGGCGTCGACTGACTGGGGACAGAGGTGCATGGGAGCGGTTTGTTCATGGCCACCCCTTTGGGGATCACGGCGTCAGGCAATAGATAGATAGACTATCAATATATCATTAATGGGTGCATTATTATGGGCACTTGAATTACCTTTTTCATACCCGTATACTGTATATATAATTATATATATATACAGTATACAGTATATAACGGTGTAATCTAGGGCGGGAGACAGAATTGTACCATCATTCAGCTTTAATAATCGCTCCTATCATTCTCTACAATAATAAAAAGGGAATTTGTAAGAGAGCGTGAGAGGATTAAATATGGTAAGCTTAACTTAATTGGCAGTTTTGAGACCATTTTAATTGCTCTAATCTTTCCAAGGATCTGGGTGAAAACATATGAGAGGGACTTTTAAGGGGGGGGGGGTCACCCTGCTTTTTTTTATCTTTCTCTCCTTCCCTGGCTTGTATCCATTCGGCCCCATTCAGCCAACTGTTTTAAGACGTTTATCCCCATCCAAGTGTCGACTTCTTCCTGGCGAGCGATAGCAAGCCAGCATTGTATGTAGAAACACGGCTTTGCCGGAGACATTTTTCTATCGAAAAATGTACAAATTTAGCTTGCTGTCAAAACAAAAATATTGACACCTGGATAGGGGTAAACGTTTTAAAACAGTAGGCTGAATGGGGCCGAATGGATACAAGCCAAAGAGAGAGGGAGAGAAAGAGAAAAAAAAGCGAGGTGGGCAAACTATGTACAGGTATATACAGTACACTTAAGGGGGGGGGGGTATGTTGTTTTTCTAGACCCACTTCTCCCTTATGTTTATCAATTTAGGTTTTGAGATTTTAAGACGTTCGCCCGATTAGTTTGGCGATTTTAAGAACGTTTGCCCCATTTCTGTAAATGTTTAGACCTTTCGTGCGAATTGCGGGTCGACTTTTTCCTGCCGAGCGATAGCGAGCCTGTAATTTAAGAGGAACGGGACATTTTTCTACTGAAAAATTTACAAATTTATCTAGAAAGGGGGTCTAGGGGGGGGTGTAATTTTAAGCTAGATGGAGGTGTAGGGAACAAACTATAAACCTAAACTATCTGGTCCAGCGTCTTGTGGGTTACAGTATTATGATATTTTGTTCAATAGTTGGTGAGGATTTTGCTTGCTCTTGCCATTTTCGAGCAATGTGTTTTAGTTTGTTCCCTTGGCATACAACAACGCCTTCCCAGAAAAAAAAAATAAACAAAATAAAATGTCCCGTGCCGATTTAATTTATGCTATAGGCTCGCTTATCTACATCTGAATTGGGTGAAGCATCTTATCATCCCCAGACTAATTGGGTGAAAAGTCTTGAAATCTCCAAACTAATGGATCGAAACAGAGAAGTTCCAAATAGGCCTCCATCAGACCAAATAGGGTTAAGATACTTTTTATTGTGTTCCTCTGACTACATAAAGTAAAACCTGGGAGTTAATTAATCCTTGGCTCACTGTTAGTATTGAAATGTAAAATATTTTCAAAACAAACCGCATTAAACTTGCTAAACAAACAATCAAATAATGATCCGCACATGCATGATCATACACATGCATGATATACGGTATGTATATATATATATATATACATACAGTATATCTGTATATATACAGTATAATATATATACACACAGTACTGTATATGAGAGAGAGAGAGAGAGAGAGAGAGAGAGAGAGAGAGAGAGAGAGAGAGAGTACGTACGTACGTACGTACTGTACACCATTAAAATCCTGCAAGTACAGTAACATAAAGCAGCGCTCCCCGTCATTCATAATACAAGATGTACACACAAACATATTTAAAAATGCTAACCCTCTGCATATTTGAAGAGGCGGGAAAGCAGCCGGACCCTTAAGGGGAGGTATTAGCTTTTTCTGGACCCCCTTCTCCCTCCTGTTTAGCCCCATTAGTTTTGAGATTTTATGACGTTCCTTCCATTAGTTTGGCGTTTTTGAGACCTTTCGCCCCATTACCTTGTCAATATTAAGACCTTTCGTGCCATTTAGGTGGCAATTTTTTCCAGGTGAGCCATAGCCAACCTGTAATCTAGTAGAAACCGGCTTTATCTACAGAAAAATGTACATATTTATATCGAAGGGGGGTCATGGGGGTGATTGCTTTATATTTGTTAAGCTTTATAAAGGTCTAGGGAGAAAAAATATATACAGTATAACACTAAAAAATAGAAATAAAAATTACCATAACATCCTCTTCACCGAGTTGTGTCCGGGGACACATAACAAATGCATAAATGCAACGCAAATTTTACTGCCGACTTGTGTGAAAAAGTAGACATGGTTGTGCAGTACATGGTAGCCTCTCATTTATTCAGTGACCCATTTTTATATACTTGGGACGAGGATAGGGCGTGGGCAGGGCATCCAGTGGTGTGTGTGCGTGCCCATGATTGTTGGTTGGTCAGTGACCTCTATGAGCACCATTGGCTTGAGTTGGCATCTCTTATGAGTGTACGGTTGTTAATAATTCTGTGTTTTGTTAAATGGCTTTTTTCTCAATTTTATATACAGTTCAGTAATTATGATACCTAGAGTCTAGTCTTGTACATATATAATTAGTCTATCTATCTATCTATTGCCTGACGCCGTGATCCCCGAAGGGGTGGACACGAACGAACCGCCCCCATGCACCTCTGTCCCCAGTCAGTCGACGCCCCTCCCCCCAACCAGCACCGCCTTCGTTCATGTACTTCCTCACTCCATCCTTCCACCTCTCATTCGGTCTACCTCTCCCTCTCTGTCCCTCCACCTCGCTCTCGTACACCCTCTTAGTCATTCTCTCGCTTTCCATACGTTCCATATGGCCGAACCATCTCAAGTTGTTCCTTTTCACACTTTCCAGCACATCTACCTCTACACCACACCTTCTTACTTCCTCATTAGTCTGTCTATCCCTCCATGTAACTCCGCACGCACTCCTTAAGTAGTTAATTTCCACTGCTCTCACTCTTGGTCTGAGTCTCTCAACCAACGTCCATGCTTCGCTTCCAGTGTCGGGATTACCACACTATTAATTAATCAATTCTTTTGTAAAGCATCCTTATTTCATAATTACTTTGGCATTTAATTACAAGCACATTATTCTTTACTTCCAGGATCAACGACCGACTAATCTCGGCCAACGGAATCAGTCTAGAGAATGTTGACTACGGTCGAGCAGTGGCGGTGCTACGGGACTCCGGGGCGGCGGTACAACTGGCCGTCAAGCGTAGGATCGTACTCCCCCACGCACCAGAATCTCAAACAGTCAAGGTCGCACTCACCAAGAACAGGAAGAAAGATGGTACGTGTTGGCATGGATGAGAGATTTTATAATGGCATTGATTTTTTTTTGGCGATAGGTTGGTGGCACCCGTCATCATTACGCTTCTCTGCAGTGTACTATCAACGACAAAAGTGTGTTCCCCCAACCAGCCACTGAGTGAATCCGAAACACCTGGGGGTCAACAAACGAAGTATCTGAAAGAAGTGCCATTTACACCAAATATAGTCTTCGTTTTTTTACCGCCAAATGATTCAAATTCACACAGTGGCAGGTTGGGGGAACAAGCTTTTGTCTTTGATTGTACAGTACCTATAAAGTGACAGGCACAAATGGTTTCCTTAACCCTAGTAACTGTTTGACATTACAGGGTGGTAGCCATATTAACCCTTCGAAGCTTATGATCCATTTTGACAGTTTATTCTGGCTATCTTTAGATGAGTTTATATAGCTTAGGAGAGATCTGTGGGATTTATAAGGGTGAAGACTATATCAATTAACCCTCTGACATCTAACATTACCCCTTTCCCTAGACTTTGGCATCATACTCGGGTGTCGCATTTACGTGAAGGAAATAACAAGCCGAGCGGCCGTGGAAAAGGAAGGGAGCCTGAAGGAGGGGGATGTGATACTGCGGATAAACTCCACCCCAACAGACACCGTCACGCTGAAGGAGGCGCGGAAACTGGTGGAGGGGACAAAGGAGCGGCTAAACCTTGTGGTGCGACGGGACCCTCCGCACCTTCAGCACACACCACAACATTCTTTGGTGCCGCCCGATCTCACCGTGAAGGGTAAGGACGAGAGAATAGGTACGGTCGTGCTAATAAGTCATGTCCCAGCTGCCATTACGTTTGGCTTGCTCTGTGCTGTATTAATGTCTGTCAGATGTTGAATAGGGTGAGTAAGTGTAGGAACATGTTTTTGTATTTCACTCGATATGAAGAAATGAAGCTTAGATATTGCTGATACCAATGATTAATCAAAACATACTTGGTGCCGAGACATCACTTATTAGCGCGATTGTACAGTACAGGTTCAGGTAATTTGGGCAAGAAAAGGAAGATTAAGGTGAGAAAAAGGAAAGATATGGGAGGATAGGAGCAAGAGAAACTACAAGGATTTGATGGTGTAATGGTTAGAGTATTTAAGTTCTGTATGTGGTATCCCAGGTTCGAATCCCGGGAGGATCACATGCTTTCATTAATTATATTTGATGGTGTTTGGTCTTGGGAGTGGAGTCGGCCACCCCCAGCTATGGGGTATGTGCCTGAGCACAGTATATACATACATACATACATACAAGATGATATACAGAGAGAGACAAGGGAAGAGTGAGGTAGATAAAGGGCAAGTATTTAGGAGATTAAGAAAGAGAAAAAGGCAAGAAAAGGGATTTTAAAGGAAAGACAAGGGTGTGTTAGACTTGAAACAAGAGAAATTACAATGGTTTGGGAGACTAGGGGAGAGAATAGCAAGGATATGAAAGATTAGGAGAGCTTTAAAAAATCAAGGATATGGGAGATTAAGGGAAAGAGAAAAGGCAATGGTTAAGAGATCCACAAAGAGAAAATGGAAAGATTTGGGAGTAAAAAGAAAAGGCAAGGATATAGGATTTTAGGAGAGATAAGGCAAGGATGTGGGAGATTTAAAGAACAGAAAGGATATAGGTGATTAAGAGAGAGAAAATGCATGCATCTAGGAGAGATTAAAGGGCAGGGTATGAGAGATTAAAGGTTAAGGTATGGGATATTATGAAATAGAAATTACAAGAATTTGGATATTATGAGTGTTAGTTAAGCAAGTACTGTAGGCTTCATAATTTATCTGTATGAGAAACTACGAGAACGGTGTGGTGTGGATGTAGATGTGCTGGAAAGTGTGAAAAGGAACACCTTGAGATGGTTCGGCCATGTGGAACGTATGGGAAGCGAGAGAATGACTAAGAGAGTATACGATAGTGAAGTGGAAGGACAGAGAGGGATAGGTAGACTGAGAGAGAAGTGAAAGGATGGAGTTAGAAGTATATGCGTGAAAGCGGTGTTGGATGGGAGGAGGGGCGTCGACTGACTGGGGACAGGTGCATGGGGGCGATTCATTTGGGGCCACCCCTTTGCGGACCATGGGGTCTGGCAATAGGTAGATAGATAGATTTGTATACAGAGCCTGTAAATATATTTATGACTAGGATGTGAGACTGAATCCAGTCAGTTTTATTCTGCTAGAGGTGTGTAATTAATTGTGTGTCTGTGTACAGATGTGCGCGGTGAATACAGCGACTCCCGGCCGAACTACTCCAGCCAGAACCTGTACGTACAGCCCCCGACCCGCTCCGACCTGGGGCGGGGCGGTGGGATGGGACTGTACGGGCCCGACACACCCGACGCCAAGAACAACCTCATGCGGTCGGGGTAAGTACCCTCTCTCTCGCTCTCTCTTATCCTGGGTTACAGGTCTCCCTCACTATCTGATGCCCCAATTTATGATATTTTTATTGTTTGTTAGGTGTTTGGGTTTGGGTATCGGATGGTCCGAGAACGCATCCCCATTTACCCCATTATTTTAGAGTTCACTATATGATTTTTTTTATTTAAGATCGGGTTTTCAGGAACGTAACCCAATCATTAATCGAGGGAGACCTGTACTAGTTTTCTATTTATTCCCCGTCCTGTCGTGATCCTCCTAACTGGCCCCTGATCTAGTATGGGGTTACTAGTTTGTTTCCCCAGTCACTTTATGGCCCTTATAACACAGCCTGATTGGATTGTTATTAACCAAATTTGGTTTTGGAACCCCACAATTTCCAGTATTTTTGATTCCCTTGTTTTGAATTCATCCCAAGTTGTTTTTGACACTCCTTTTTTGTATTTTAGATATGTGCTTGGTGTGCAAATTTTGATTAACGTGATGTTTCCCTATGATTGAATATAGCTTTATTTTGTACTTGAATAGTCACAATCTAGTGTGTACTGTATACAATAGCAGGTTTAAATTCTATAACTGTAAATTGTCCACTTTTATTGCTGTGAAAATAATTTGATGATTGTATTGTCTCATGTCAAGTGGTATAATTTAACAACAGCTTTTGCTTCTCCGTTTGTATTTAGGTTCTAAATAATGGTGCTCTCCTTTTATGCCCTTAGTCTAATCACACAACCATGGGTTAGCAAAGTACTCTGCTTCACCAGGTTTGGCACAGTTTTGTTCAACGCTTGATAATGCACTAACGGGCCTCCCTCACGCTCTCTCTCCAACCTTCCTAATGCTGCGTATCTCATAGATTTTAATATTATTCCCAGGTTATTATTATGGCCATTATTGATAGATTCTTGTATGCCATATTTGCATTTTGTTTTTGATTTTATGGTTTAATTTCTATATATTTTGGGGGGTATGATGGCTTTTAGAGGAATTGATTTGTTTTCTTATAATTGATATATTGTACATGGAGATCTCATTATCAGCTGCCTGGCCATTTATGAACACCTTAGTAAGCCTGGTTAGAGAGAGAGCATGGCACGAGTCCCTCACTACTCACACCCCTGCAAACCATTCCCCCTCTACCCATCCCCTCTGTCTCACATCTCCTCCCTGCAGCCCCTCTAATCCACCCACTGCCCCTAGAGCCTCTTCCACCTACCTTATAACATTCCTAATCCACCTATTCCTACCCCACCCATCTCTAACCCACCCACTGACCCTAGAGCCTCTCCCACCTACCTCCTAACAGCCCTTAACCCTGGTAACCCCCTGCTGCTGTCGTCCAGGTATATCCCCGGCTTGGGCTTGTCTTCGGGGGAGTGTCCTTACGGTCTCGGTGACCTGGACTCACCCCAGGACGACGCTCCTCCCCCTCGTCCTCCCCTTCCCCGCCCTGAGGATTACTACACCCGCCATGCACCCAGGGAGGGACAAAAATCACCATCCAAGGGCCCCCCGACCTCCCCGGTGTAGGTTTTGTTATTAACGCCACATTTAACTCAAACTTTCGGCCATACTCCTAAGCATTGGTAAGATGGGCCCTCTCCAACTCCCTGTGTATTTTTTCAATGGGAGAGCAGGAGAGTAGGTGCATTCTTATGCTTAAGAGTATTGGTCTTTCTCTCTAGCAACATCTCTCTATCGCTCTCTACCTTTCAATTTGCTGGATGACATATCTTTCTTTAAATTCTTGTACTGTACTGTGCTATCATTTTTCTCTATTTTCTCTAAACTAAATGTTTAATAGTAGTTGTATAAACAAAATCCAACAAGAATGGCCATAAAGAATATGAAAAAACAAAACTGTCGGGTGATCCAGTGCGTTGTTTACTCCTGATTCGCCCCTCCTCCGTGCCCACAGAGTGATGCGTTCGTTGTTGAAGATCGGACCTCTGACCTACGGAGTTCTACACTTTGCCAACAAGCTGCCACAAAAATTATCTAAACATCAGAACAAAATTGGTTGACATGTTTGCTTTTAAAAAATCATTAGAAGCAAGAAAACAAATGAAGTGTCACTCCCTTTAGCTTCCCTCTCAGTTTCAATGGCTTTCGTTTTGACTCTTACCTGCACCTTAGAATCACAAAATGCTTTTTTGTTTTGAAGTCCGTCTGGTTTATTTTATGACTATTATTTAGGAGACTGTATGTTTAACTCCTTGGTTAGATAGTTTAGTTCCTATTTTTTGTTGTGGTTATGATACTGCCTTGCATTTGTTTGGTTACTGTGTGCTGACTACAAGGTTTGTTTTCTGTTTGATATTTAGCGATCTTAATGAAATTGTGTTGGTCAACTTTTAGTATGTTTGTCCCAGTCAAATGCATAGGCTGTAATCCCCTAGTTATAGCTTTACTATAATTTGTGCACTCTTTTGTATGTGTGTGTGTATGTGTGAGTGTGTGTGTGCATGTGTATACAAGTTTGTGTGCGTGCTGGCAATGTTATGATTCACATAAGGGAGAGGGAGATGTCTGGTAAGTACATGACACTTAGTGGTAGTCAGAATGAGCTTCGAGTTGCTGTAATATCGAGTGGATCATTTTAGTTAAATTGTTTTACTTGAAATATATTATTGATTTTATTGTTGATATTGAACTGATCTTCTGCCAACATGTATTCCTCGCTTGGTTAACATCTAAAGTAGCCTCTTGCAATGAAAATTAACCATGAGAGGATTACAATTATGGTTGGGATTGTATTGAAATTGACAAAGAGCTAATAATTTATTTTAATAAATGTTAGGAAAATACCATGTTCACATTCAGTTGCATGTTTATGGTTGGCTTTATAAGAGTTCCTGAGATCAACCCTAGTATCAACCACATTTTCGTCGTAGCTGTCAAGTATGAGTAGGACTTTAGGTCCCAGTTTAATTTTGTGTATTTATTTATAAAAAAGAATTACTGTGTGCTTTATGTTAAAAATAGCAGTCAGTAAAAATGAAGGGTCTTGTGATGACTACAGAAATTGTCATTTGATATGACTTGATGTTGTCTAGTGAGGCTGTAGGGCCGGGAAAGCCTGTTAAATATGTTTCACTCATTACATATTTAGTACAGTACCGGTATGTGTATTTCACAACTCTTGTAATGATGAGAGAACTATCAGCTATATAAACTTTTCTCATGCCAGAGCAGGGGATTGAACCACCGACCTAATGGATACTAGTTACCAATGTTACCCCCCCTGTTTACCAAGAGAGGCAGACTGATTGGGGGGGGGGGGGTCACTTTTTCAGCTCATTACATGGCTGCAACTGTTTGTGACTGGGTGTTTCTGTATGTGAGTTTGAATATACAGTATATACGGTATATATATATATATATACTGTATATTGTATATGTATGTGTGTGTGTGTGTGTGTGTGTGTGTGTGTGTGTAGGGAAGACAGAACACGACATGCATTGCTTGACAGGCACTTGAGTTAGGTTCTGCTGATGGTTGTTATGTTGTTACTGACTGTGTGTGCTGTTGTCCTTTGGAACTCTGTGTTTGACCTGCCTACTGGAGCATTGTAGACCATTACTTCATGTACACCCGACAACATTTTTACTGGCCCAGTTCTGATTGTATTTATGCTATTATGGAGCTGCCTGGAATGCTGATATAAGGTGAAAAAAAGACAGATCTACTCACATGTAGGTCATAGTCTTAATTGTATCTATCTATCTCTCTCTCTCTATATATATATATATATATATATAAATATATAGAGAGAGAGGGCTATTGTAAGTAGAATACGGACCTGTAATGGCAAACATAATACCTATATACAGACTTACATATCCAATGGTTTGCTAATTTTTTTTATGCGTTTTTAATTCCCGTATTTCTAAATACAGTACCTTAATGTAGCATATATAAAAATAACCCTGGGCCAGCTGGAAAGATTGCCGGGTCTACATAGCTGAATATTAAAGTGCTTGGTAACAAACTACCAATCAATGCTATGAAAAAAGGACTTCTAGCCACTAGAAATGTAGTGTAGTAAATTTCCAAGTCGGAGACTATTAAATACAGTTTGCATGGTTTAGAACTGACATTCTGTTCTGTAAATTAATGGAGTGGGTTGATTGTTGGCAAGTGTTCTCAACTATGAAACGTTATGCATGCAACACAAGACATGGTGATGGAGATCCCAGTTAAGTGTTGTAAGCTACACACTGGTTAATATCCAAAGGCCGGATTCATCAATGTATTTTCCACCAAGATAACTGGTTAAGTCGATGGTAACTCAACTTCATAGGCAAAAAATCTTAATCATGATTATCATGCACTTACAGTACTAGGCACATACCCATCCCATTCCTTTACCATTACCTTTACCATTTAGGATGTGAGACTGTTTTTGTTGTTATTGTAGTTCCCCAGACTGTTTGGCTGAACAGTCTCGAATCTGGTAGACTGAAGCCGCTCCAGCTGCTTGGGCCCCTGAAGGGGCCAGGGTGAGATGAGATCTGTCTCTGAGAGGACAGCATGGGAGGGGATCATCAGCCCACGGGCTTGCTCCTCCGGGCCAATACCCTCACTGTCCGTAGTCTCACTTGCAGTGCCACCCAATCGGGTGATCTTGCCAGCACCTAGAAGGAAAAGTAGTACAGGAAAAGAGACAGACAGAGATGGCTAAGGTTGGGTAGACGGTGCCAAACCTCACTCTGGATTGGACCAGCCCTCAACCGTGTAACCACACTCTCTGTGGATGAAGCAGTCCTTAAGCTTGTATGTATGTATGTATTTATGTATATAAGATGAATAAGGAATTGATGGTGATAGTAGTGCAGTGGTAACCAGATATGGTAAGTATGATGGTAAGGTAACTTTGATGAATCACGGCCCAAGATGGTACATTGACCAGTGGTGTAAGTCGTGATCAGCCAGTCAATAGTCGGTTTAAACTTCCCTTATCTTAATGTGTGGGTTTCATTCAGTTTTTGAGATTAAGCCACTTCATGACATGCCGCAGGCCGTGGCATGGTCAGTAGTGCGTCTGACAGCTAATCAAAGGGTCGGCAGTTCAATCCTACCCCGTGCCATTGGTAGACGTCAAGAGTTTGGACACTCAGGCCTAGCGATTCGTGGCAAATGTCCAGTAAAGTCCCTGTAACAAGGCCACGCTCTAGCCCTGTCAATCAAGGGAGTGCACAGCGTTAAAAACTGCATCATCCTGACACACTGACTATAAGCCAGTATAGGCATATATTTGAGGTGTATGGAACTGCTCTGCTTCACACTGATTATAGTTCTTGTGGGAATAAGGGAAGGTTTACCCTGACTGTTAACTGTGACTGCACATATTGAAACATGAGGGTTAATGAATGTTTTGGGATCATAATATCCAGAGTAAGACAGATATTAACATGGGTGTAGTTGTAGGTCTGCGAGGCTGTATGATATTGTTGTGCGGTCCTACACAGAAGTTCTTTTCCTATCTGGGATTTTATGTACCGGTATGAAAGTAAAAATTTTAAGGCTGAATTAAGACTGTAGCCTATTATGCAATAGTTAACTCAGATGATCAATTAACAGAGCCGCGGCGGTCAAGTGGTGAGCACGCTCACATGTGAATCTGCTTGACCTGGGTTCGATCCCAGCCCAGGCGGACATTTAGTGGGTGTTGTAGTACGTCCTAGCATGTCTCACATGCTTGCACCCAGTCGGGGGACACCTCGACGACGTATACAGACTAATAACACACATAACAGAGCCACTCCAACAGCTTCCTCTCTCTCCAACACCCCTTCTCCCCTATCTACACTCTTCAGAAAAATAGGAAAAGTAGAATGTAGATACGAGGTGCCGTTGTTAAGGCTTATCCCTCAATACCTTCACCTGACCTGTTATAGGATAAACTATTATCTTAATAAACTAAATTATTTTTACTTCCATGCATAAAATCGCCTCAAGGGAAGAACTTGTGTGCACGAGTGCACATCAAGAGTCTTTCTCAATACAGGAAGTGGTGTGAAAGATACTAATAATTTTTAATATTACTTATGGATAAGTATTTAAATTTTGCATATTTAAATTTTGCATATTCTGTAACCTTATTATGTTTTGGCCAAGTTTACTTTAGTATGATATATGGTAATCTTTATGCTAAATTCTCAATTCATGTTGATATAGTAAGGAACTAATTTAACAGTATTTGTAGTGTTGACCCTTTCAATTGGATTGTTTAAAGTATTGCTTCATTTTAGCTACCTCTAACTGATTTTATTCAACTTTGGAGGGATTTGTGCAAATTAGATGGTTAATTAAGATACTTTTTAACCTTCTGATTCTTAGAGACCCTTCCTAAGATGAGTAAAATCACTCGAAGTTTGCTAAAATATAGGTAAATCTGGCTTATCCGATGGAAAGGGTTAAGGGGAGATGGGCCGTTTTGGGGCCTATTAATTCATGTATTCATTTATTTATTAGTTTACTCGCTAGACCTCCATCAAGCTTAGAAAAACACCCCCTAGACCCCTTTCAAGATAAAGTTGTAAATTTTTCGATAGAAAAATGTCTCGGCCGATGGTAGGTTCCCCTTTAAATTTCAGGCTCGCTTTTGCTCGCCTGGAAAAAATCGACACCTAAATGGCATGAAAGGTCTTAAATTTGACAACAAAATGGGGTGAAAGGTGTTAAAATTGCCAAACTAAAGGGCCAAGCATCATAAAATCTGAAAACTAATAGGGCTTAACACGAGGGAGAAAAGGGTCCAGAAAAACGACCCATCTCCCCTTAAACAGCTTACCACATTGCTAGACCCCAGTGGCATTTGGTCCTCTGTAATTCTGTCCGCTTGATGACTAATAATTATAGCTTGTTTTTTCTTAGCTGGCAGGAAGCTATATCGTCCCCATCTTTAATTGCTCAGCTATTCCAAAGTTGTTCAGCCAAATACTGTATGTTGTTAACCCATTCAGTACCGGTGACGTCCTTTTCATTATATGCTGGCAACTGTTAGGCGGTTTTATTCAGCTTGGGAAGGATGTCTACCTGTTAAACGATTACAGACTATCGCAAGTAATCCTTTTAGCTACCATTTATCCTTTCCGAAGCTTGATAAAATCGTCTAAATGCATCTGAAATAATATAAAAAAGACGTCGCCGGTACTGTATGGGTTAATATGATAACTTGGCAATGATTGGGTGCAGAGACATAGAGTGGTATTCTTGAACGATTCTTTCCCTTCGCAGCGCCTGATACCGAACAAATAAAAGGGTTTTGTTTATGGAAAGAACACGGGTTAGCACAGGTCTCCCTCACTATCCGATGCCCAGATTTCCAATATTATTTTGTAGGTGTTTGGGTTTGGGTTTTGGTTGGTCTGAGAACGCATCCCCATTTACCCCATTAATCTTAGGGTTTGCTATGCGATTTTTCTTTTTAAGATCGGGTTTTCAGGAACGTAACCCAATCGTACATCGAGGGAGACCAGCACTCCTATTTCCAAAGAGAGTGTAATTTTTGAAGCTATATCGTCCATTTACGGCCCACCGAAGGGAAAGACGTTTTTAAGAATACCACCCATAGCCTTTTTGCATTTTTCTGTTAACTATCGAGAAATCAGCTGCTACAGCCGGTATGACACGAGCGCTTTTTCCTTCAAAATTTATCCTCAACACTGGTCTGGCAGCTTATGAGGTTAACATTTAATATATTTTGGTTACCTAAATTCGTCTATCGTCAGTCTAGTTTCCGATACCAGTGCAAAATATTCCAAAAATGTTGCCAGAAAATTTTTGATCATGGAATGTTGACTATAAAAGCTCTCGTGTGGTACCAGCTTAAGGGACAGAACTTTCCGCCAGGTGAAAATAAATAGAGTTTAGGACATGGTAAGAGTCACTAAAGATGAAAGCCGGCGAGACTGGTGAGGCAGGTGCAGGAAGCGACTGTTTGTCTCGTTGTGTGTGTCATAGAGCTGCATTTTGTCACCACACCCGGGGGCATACAGTGTCGTGGGTTTGATATTTTGTTTGCTTCCATTCAAAGTCTACTGTATTCAGATTATTCGGGTGGAGCATACAAAAAACAAGCTATGAATTTTGTGTCATCTGTTTGCTTTATGTTTGCTTTTAATTTGTCTCCAGCTAATTAATAATCTCTTCAAATTGTTTGGTCGGAGTAGACAAAAAGCGAACAGTATATTCCGTTCGCTTTTTAGTTTGCCTCGAACTGAACAGCCAAGTGAGATTGTTTGGTTGGAGCAAATAAAAAGAACAAACAAGCAAGAGAGAAATTGTGTCCCTGGGTGCGGCGACAAAATGAGCTAAAAATGTATTCCCGAGAGTCCGTGGTGGGTGTTGGTGTCAACGTGTAGAACTCCGGCCTCAGACCCCCCCCCCCATCCCTCCCTCCCTCCCTCCCTCCCTCCCTCCCTCCCTCCCTCTCCCCCCTAGTCATTATTTACCTCAGATCTTATTGCTGACGGCCATATTTTCAGTCATGTTTCTAGCTTAAATATTTTAATCGATCAGTATTACCGCCTATTGTCATATTGTCCAAGCATGGTAAAGCCACTGTTTTTAGTGTCTTATTCATCAGGGATAATTGTTATCTCGCTATGGCCTGTATTCCAAGAGAAACTACATTATTGTCGGTGGTAAGCATTATAGTTTTGAGTATTCCTAGCCTTTTTTTTCCAGTTTATGGTATATTGCTATCTCGCCATCCTGATTACTCGGCTATTGCCAAGATTTTGTAGCTAAATATTTTGCTAATAATGAAAACTTGGCAATAATATGACGCAGATATATAACAGTATCCTAATTTTACATTTAGAATCGAGAAATCAGTTGCTAAGGGATTCTGTATACCATCAGCTGGAGAAAAACAGACTAGTTGTTGTAATCACTATGAAAAGTACTGGAACATTATTACAGTACTCCCATATTAATAACAACAATATTAACTAGCTGGATTATGCCATATCTACAGTAACTACCAGCGACAGTTATGGGATTTGTCAAGGAATATGGGCCATAGACTTAGAGAATATACTCTGTTCTTCGTGTAGTGTAATACTCTGTTTGAATGACCAAACCCAAAAGCAATGGATTGAAAAATGGCTGTGAGTGATGGCGAAGCCACTGTGCACCAACAACTCCAAAACATGCATATGTACAGTACATACAGTACAGTACTGTAGTTATCTTTTAGTCAAATAAATATTTAATTCCTTGTTAATCATAATAAAATACCAGTCATATATGCAATCTTCACATGGTTAATTTCCAAGGCAAGAAATTACTTTTGAAGTTAAGGATCTGAGAAATAAAATTTTTGCAATTTATGAGAAGCAAAGTACAATTGAGGTCAATTCTTAACACACATATTTTTAAACATGTGGGAAGGGTGCTACCAATACTGCAGTATATTGACCGAAGATAAATAAACTGAGTGTTAATTTCTGGTAAAAGGACAAAATACCATTCAAACTTTAACAAACCTTGAATAAATCCAATATCAAGTAATACTTAGTAATATGTTTCCTGAATAATGTAGAATCGGCTCGTACATTCCTTGATTTTGACCCTGTCACTCTGTCAACTCTGCGGGAGGCACTCGTCACAGGCAGCTTTGCCTTTTGTCCCCTTCATCCACATTAACAAAAATTAAAAAAAAGTGAGTAGATACAGTGTCTATAATTTGGGAAATTTCAGTTCATATATAGATATTTATGATCATATTGAGGAACGTTCTCATGAGATGTTGGTGCACAGAGACTTAGAATTACTTTGTATTTCCCTGACTACCTACCCTCCCTGTAGAAATATTATGTATTGTATTAATTGGTCTTAACCTCTTCTGTACCGGCGACGTTCTGTTCATTATATTCTGGCAATTATTATACAATTTTATTCAGCTTAGGAAGAATCCATATCAATTAAAAGGCTGCAGACTATCTCAGTTGATCCTTTTAGCTACCATATATTCTTTCTAAGCTTCATATAATCGCTTAAATATAGCTGAAATCAAATATACATAAACGTCCCGGTACAGAAGGGGTTAAGAGTCTATAAGTGTGAGAACTGTATAATAACTCTTATTATCCCCTATGCAGTCATGGTCTCCTTTTTAACATCATCCCACCATTTGCTATATAATCGTCCATTGTTCTCGCTAAATGTTGGTCAGTTTATTCCCAAAGCCGGTATCACACGAGCGATTTTTCCCTTAACATTTATCCTCAACACTGGTCTGGCAGCTTATGATGTCGATACCTAAAATATTTTGGCTAGCTAAATTTATCTAACATCAGTCTAGTTTCCAATACCAGTGCAAAATACTCCAGAAATGTTGCCAGAAAAATGTTGATCATCGAATGTTGACTATAAAAGCTCTCTTGTGATACCGGCTTAAGTGTGCCCTCTTTTTCCTTAACCCCTTCAGTACGGTAACACCTCCTTTTATTCTGACTATCATTAGACGATAGTATTCAGTTTAAGAAGGACCTGTGAGAGTCAGAGGGTGTATTTAGATAGTATTTACCCATTTGATTCCAGCAGGTTTTTCCTAGACCAAGTATAATTGTCTAGTGTTATCCAGAATAGAATATAAAGGGTGTTAAAACCTCTCGTAGGTAAGGATTAAAGCGTAGTTTTCTGGCCGTGTGTTAAATCCACCAACAGGTTTTCCTGTTTTTGTGTTTTTATCCTCTCCTTTTGTTTAAACCGTGTGTTCTCTTTCATGCGTGTCTTTCTCCTTTTATTTATATACGTTTCCTTTCCGTTCCCGTCCTCGCGTTTTTGTCCTTTTCTTTTATGTCTTATTCCCCTCTATTCCCTTCCTTGCAGTTTGTCTCCTTTCCCTTTAAGTATTTTTTTTTCTTTCGTTCCCTTCCTTGTGTGTCTTTCTCCTTTTAGTTTCTTTTCTGTTCCAATTTTCCGTAATAGTCATATAACCTCTTTGTTTTCCTAGTTTTTCTCTCATTCTTTGTTACCTTGCTCCTTCTCCTTCTTTGTTACCTTGCTCCTTCTCCTTCTTCTCCATCTTCTTCTCTCTTCTCTCTCCTTCTCTTTCCTTTCCTTCTTCCTCCTCTTTCCTTTCCTTCTTCCTCTTCCTCTTCCTCTTCTCTCTTCCTTCTCATCTTCTCTCTTCCTTCTCCTCTTCTCTCCTCTCTTTCTTCTCCTGTTCCTCTCCCTCCTCTTCTCTCTTTTCCTTCTCTTCTCTCCTCCCAATCCCCCCGCCCCCCCCCCGCTCTCTCCCTCCCCCTCCCCCCCACCCACCTACCTATAGTACAGCACTATCTTGGGTTATGATGCACAGTGACCTACCGTAGTTCGTCTTCTCTCTCTCTCTCTCTCTCTGCCTGTTCTGTTACCGTCTGTTGGTCATTCCCTCGTAGCCCCCTCGGCCCCGGTGACAACTTTATATTGATTTTTTGGTTACGCCTCCAATGCGGTGCCGGTTTATTACTTTTATTCAGTCTAACGCTGGATGATTCTATACAGCTTAAGATCTGTGATAAAGAAAAGATCGGCTTCATTATTTACCTTTGACCGTGAGAGAACATTTCAAAGTTGAATTAAATTGTCAATTGTTTGTCAGAATACTATTAACAAGTTGTCATCGTACCGGGATTTACTCTTCTCCTCCAACATTATATTTTCCGTAGGTTACTACAGTATAGTGTATTCATTATGTTGAATCTAGAAAGTATTGATCCTAGTCTCTCGTAACTCAGGAAGGGATGGAGCAAACGGGCTGTAAATTTCCACATCTCTATACCGTTTGACTTCCCAAATGGTGGAAATGTCAGCTTAATTGCTAAAGTCCTTCTTGAGTTATGAGAGGATTGCGGGGTTGGGATTTTTAGAGTCAGCATAAATAAGTAGACTATAGAACTGATTCTCTCTATGCCTGTTGTTTTTCTCTTACTAATTTACAGTACAGTACTCTTTATTAAACCCCTTCAGCACCATGACCCCTTCTTACCTTTGATTCTGGCTAAAATTAGACAATTTTATGCAGCTTAAGAAGGATCTATGTTATTAAGAGGGTTTACTGAGAACGTATTTACCCATTTGAGTCGTAGAGGTAGATTGTAAACTAACGAAATTCGTCTAATGGTAACCAGAATATGATTAAGATGATGTGATGGTGGTGAAGGGGTTAAGCCTGTATTTCCAGACAAACTGCTTATTGTCCGTGATTATGATTATGGTTTTGCTGTATTCCTACCAAGTTAATATGATATGTCCCCATCTTGATTATTCAGCTATTACGAACATTTTGTGGCGATATGTGTTATTAATTATGAAAAAATTGGAATATTAGGAAAGAAATACTGTAGTTTCATATTTTTCCATCAAGTATCGATAAATCAGTTGCTAAGGGATTCAATTTACCATCAGGTGAAATAAAACTGACTACTGTATTTAGTTTCATATTGACTGGCTAGGAATACGGCAAAACTAGAGTTATTAACACGGACGATGAAATATATTGTCTGTGAATACGTGCCTTAGTCTGCTTGAGCCTATCTTTATGTAACAGTGGTGGTAGAGAGGTATAATCTTAATGGTCCTAACAAATGGTTTAACCTTCACACTAATTAACAAAATTAACATGTGGGTTACACTAGCCAATGCGGTGGTTCTACTAGTACACAAACAAAAATTTGGGTGGATATTTTTGTATCGATATCGCATACTAATTGGCCCGTTGCGTACAGATTGGCTACTTTACCATACTTCGCTAACTGCAAGTCCGTATTAATTCACACCTCTCACTTCCAGCAAATTAGAGATAATTTGAAATATATATTTGATTGAAAGAGGCAATATTAGAGGGAATGTGTTAGACCATTAGAGGAGCATGTACCAACTGTTGCTAGCATTATAATTAGTGGCCATTGACTTGTTTTTATCAGGGTCCACATTTACGAACCAATACGAACTATGATATAATTAATATTTTTTTTTTTTCACCAACCAACTTTACTTCTAAACTCAATTAATGAAATCAACAAATACATGTGGCACTCCAAGGACTCGAACCTAGGATACTCACACCGAAATTCCGCACACTTATGCATTACACTATCAAGACGGTTAAAGAATTATGCACAAGCCTACAAATTGACCCTAAGTACTGTATAAACAAATCGTCCACCGAGGCATTAATCCCTTCTTATCTCCATCCTTGTCCGGTCACTTTTGATTGTATCGTAGTTTGTATTGGCACCCTGTTCCTTCCAAGTAAGTTGGCCAGAAATTGTGAACCCAAACCTCCGTATCTTAAAAAGGGCTAGAGCAAATGGGCTGTGAATTTCCGCACCTATTCCCTACCCGACCCTTCCCATATGGTAGAAGTATTAGGTTGATTACTTTAGTTGTTTGTGAGTTATAGAGGTTAATGTTCAAGAGCTTGGGCATACTTACTTAGAGTAGGGTATAGGGTATAGTATGTTTATTGTGAAGGATCACCACATTATGTGCTCTTAGCAATGCAACTGACAATACCCCTTAATTATCAACAGGTATTTGGAAATATATTTTGAAATGGACATGATTTGTTTGTTACATTTCTTGCTTCACCTTTGAAAAAGGTTGTAAATCAATTTCCTAAGAAAATTAACAAACTTGATGTATTATTTTGCTTTTTGGTGTGTAATTTAGGCATTTAATCCTTCCTATTGCTTTATAACTTTATTGCACAAGTAATTTTCATCTTGATTACAAATGGTTCGAGGTGCAGCTTTCTCTTGATAAACAATGAAACTCCTAAACATATTAATACTACTGTATATTTCTCCATCACAATTAATTGTATTGTCTTGCATTGTTAAAGATTGCTACAGCCAAAGTCAATAGTTCTCTGAAAACCATGATCAAATTTGTGTGAAGTTTTAAAGAGACTAATATTTGATTGCAACTTTTACTAAGTGAAACAAAATACTGGAGTACTAATCACAGGCTATTAGCAACTCATGAGGATTGTCAAGGAAAAGTTATACTGTCTTGATGGTGTAATGGTTAGAGCGTGTAAGTTCTGTATGTGGAATCCTGGGTTCGAATCCTGGGAGGATCACATGCTTTCATTTACTTAATTTGGGGGATCATAGGTGTTAAGAACGATGTTACAAATAATAACTAAAAAGACACAGATTATGAGCAAGGTTTTCTCAGCAAACTATTAACATTGACTGTACCTGTAGTGGTGGTAGTGGTTGTTGTAGTGGTGGTAGATGTTGTGGTAGTGGTAGTGGTGGTATTACAGTACATTAGGCATCCCATACTTCCACTGCACCACTATGGCCACAATGGTGTCCATGAAATTTGGTTTATGGTGGATAGTTTTCATTATTTGTGTAAGTGTAGAATGCAAATTAATTAAAATAAAATTAAATAGATTCATATAGAAGCATTTTATCAGATTGATTTACTTACAGTATTTTTTTTTTTCTTCATATGACCATCTGTTACTTAATAATTTTTGTCATTGTGTAGAAGGGTTTACTCCATGCTTACACTACTGAACAATTTTCGTCAAATAATCTAGCCTAAAAAGAAAAAAAATATATATTCTGATACTTGCTAAAACGGTTAAGCTAAAATGCTGCCTTGCTACGAACCAAATTTCATTGATATTAATGTCTGGTAAAAATGTAGTAGCGTAAATACCTTTCACCCAATTCCCCCTTTGTCCATCTGTCCATGTCACTACAGTAGTTAAGTAAATCCATGTACTGTACCATCTTTTGATTTAAAGATATACTGGCTCCTAGATTATTAGGTACTGTATATCTATATACTGTAAATATATATATATATATATATATATATATATATACAGTATATATATATATATATATATATATATATATATATATATATAATTATATATATATATATATATATTATATCAAACAAAGTGGAATTGAAGTATAGTAAACTTGCGTTTCTTTTTATTTTCAGTATAATTTATCTGACCAAGCAATTTCTCAAAAAGGTTCTTGCCGAAAAATAAAAATTACATTGAAAACATCAAAATTACAAATGTCACTCCTCAATACATGTCATGCCATCCTAACAAACTATTCAAACTAATCCCCAATGGCAGATTAAATTGTTAATATTATCCAACTTAACTTACACTCTTCTCTTGCAAAACTAATACCGGTAATACATCTGATGGTAATATTGCTGACTAATATATTTCCTCAACTAACGATTATCACATTTATCAGTAAAGGAGTAATTTGATCACCAAAAATATACTAATACATTCCACTACTAACAAGCACCACATATATAAAGAAAAGTACTACAGAATTAATTGATTAAAACAAATTACGGTATAAACTTAATTTTCTACAATCAACAAATCCAACTTGCTAATTTATACAACTTTTCTCCCGCCCTCCCCTCTCCCCTATCCTCTCACAATAAAATTCCCATCAATTTCCACAACCTATTATCCAATCATATGTTTCTATATCGCTGCATTACTAACTTTCTCATATCTTTCTCCATCATTGCATCACTAATTTACTACATCATTCTTATCACCAATTTATTCACCTCTTTCCCTCCCTTCATCCCTTCATATTTAATTTTCAAATATCTGTTCTTCTTTGTTCCTGTTTCCTATCTTTATCATCACTTATGGTCATTCTTCTTGTCCATTCCTTTTCCTCCTCTCGCCCCCTTCTGTTTTCTGTTATCCATTCTTATCTGTTTACCTCACATCACTATCTTGCTCATCGCTTCCCTTCCCTCATTCTCTAATATTTCTTGTTTTAATATCTATTCCTCTTTCTGTCCTTAACCTCTCTTTTGCTCGCTCATCCATTTTCTATTCATGATTTCTTCCATCTCTTCTTCCCCATACCACCACCACTAACATGTTCCCCCTCGTCATGCTCCCCCCCTCACCCCTCCCTTCTCCGCCCCCCTCTGCCCCCCTACAGACCCGACCCACGTTTCGTGAGCTTCAAGAAGGAGGGCAGCGTGGGCATACGTCTCACTGGCGGCAACGAGGCCGGGATTTTCGTGACAGCAGTGCAACCCGGATCTCAAGCTCAACTACAAGGGCTTATTCCAGGCGATAAGATACTCAAGGTGGGTTTTTGTATATTTTCCTCCTTCTTGCTCTAGTTAGGTGGTGATTATTTAACCCATACAGTACCAGTGCCGTCCTTTTCATAATATTCTAGCAACTATTAGACAATTTTATTTAGCTTAGGAAGGACATCTACCCATTAAAAGGCTACAGACTATCCCAATCAATCCTTTTAGCTACCATATAGGTTGTATGATAATTCCCCTTAATTATTTACTAATATTTACTATTTTAAGTAAGTAGAGGATTGGGTTTAGTCGGAAAGAATGGTAGAGATTGGGAGTTGAACCAGTTGCTGTTTGCTGATGACACAGCGTTGGTGGCAGATTCTGAGGAGAAACTGCAGCGAGTAGTCAAAGAGTTTGGTGTGGTTTGTGGGAGGAGGAAGCTGAGGGTGAATGTCCATAAAAGTAAAGTGCTGGTGTGTAATAGAGGTGGCTCGTAGGGTGAATCTGGATGTACGGCTGGATGGGGAAATACTGGAACAAGTGGAGTGTTTTAAATATCTAGGAGGAATGATAATCAGGAATGGAGGTATGGAAATGGAGGTAAAACAGAGTATGTGAAGGAAGGAAAGTTTTCAGAACAATGGGAATTATGTGGAATGTGAGAAATCTCGGAATGAATGTAAAAAGTGCAATGTATCAAGAAATAGTTGTACCAGCAGTGATGTATGGGGTTCTGAAGGCAAAGGAGAGAATAAAGCTGAATGTGATGGAGATGAGCTGCTTGAGGAGTATATGTGGAGTGACTCGTAGAGACAGATTGAGGAATGAAGAGATACGTAGGAGAGTGGGGCAGCAGGGACATTTGTCGGCCAGAGTGGACAGATGGGTGCTGTGCTGGTATTGATATGTCGAGTGAATGGAAGATGAAAGGCTTACAAAGAGAACATGTGAGTCAGATACAAGGTGAGGTAGAGGGGTAGGAAGACCTCCATTGAGATGGAGAGTTTGTGTAGTACAAGCATTGGGAGATAGAGGAATGACTATAGATCAGGCAAGATAAGTGGTAATAAATTGGAATGAATGGAGAATGCTAATGAATAGATGAGTGAAAACACGGTTGTTTGGGAGAGGGGGTTGGGCGCCAGTTGGACTAGATAATAGTCCGTCAGGCGTCTGGCCCGGAGAGCCAGTATATATGAAGGGTACGCCTGGATGCATGGTGGGCGGGCACTGTGGTGTGCTCCGCTGCATGTCTGCCTGCTGAGACCGGAACTTATCCGGAAGGATGAGGGCCGGGGAAGTGCTGGAGTTCTCTTAGTTATCCCTGGTCTCTGGATCTTCTCTTGGGCGACCTAGATGTGTGTGAATTTATGTTTTTTGTTGTGTTATCCCTGTTCGGGCTCTGTCTCGAGTCGGCCACCCCCAGCTCTCCAGCACGGCTGCCGGGGCACTGAGACTCGGGCCTCACATCTCGCGAGACAATGCAGCGCTACCAAAGGCAAATGTAGCGTGACATTGCTCATAATTAGCGAATATTTGCCAATGTCTATGGTTGGTAGCGCTGCGGGTGAATCCAGCGCGCTACGAAGCTCGTTCTGGCGTATTTTTGAAGCTATTTTCTTCTAGTTTTGGCTGAATACATTTCATATCATTCAGACACTTGTTTAATTATTCAGGAGTGCCTGAATGAGCCCTAATATAGCGGAAACAGGCGGAAATATGCCCGCAGCGTAAGTGTTAACTATAGGTTGTTGATTAGTTATTAACCCCTTCAGCACGATGATGTAATTTTAATCGTTTTCTGGTTGCCAACAAACATTGTATTTGCCCATTTGAGTCGTATAGGTAGATTATAAGCTAAAGAAAATTGTCTAATGGTAACCAGAATATGATGACAATTACATAATGATGGTGAGGGGGTTAAGCCATTGATTCCTAGGCTAAAATCACGTGGCATTAAGGGGGGTCACCGGCATTTTTTATCTTCTTTCCTTTTCTCTCTTTCCCTGGCTTGTATCCATTCGGCCCCATTCAGCCAACTGTTTTAAGGTGTTTATCTCCATCCAGGTGTCGATTTCTTCCTGGCTAGCATAAGCGAGCCAGCATTTTATGGAGAAATCCGGCTTCGCCGGAGAAATTTTTCTATCAAAAATTTTACAAATTTAGCTTGCTGTCAAAAAAAAAATATATATATATACTGTATATATACTGTATATGCTGGCTCACTACCGCTCGCCAGGAAAATATTGACACCTGGATGGGGGTAAATGTCTTAAAACAGTAGGCTGAATGGGGCCGAATGGATACAAGCCAAAGAGAGAGGGAGAGAAAGAGGTGGACTCCTTTAAGAATGATAAACTAAATGTGTGTCTGTGTCTCGGCAGGTTAACGACATGGATATGGCAGGCGTGACGAGGGAGGAGGCCGTTCTCTACCTCATGAGCCTCCAGAACCAGATCGACCTTATTGTTCAGACTAGACGCAACGACTACGAAACTATACTCAACACTCAGAAAGGGGATCTATTTTATATCAAGTAAGTATGTGATTATCTTATAAATTAAATTACTTGCAAAGACCTACTTTATATCAAGTAAGTATTGTGATTATCTTAGAAATTAAATTACTGTACTTGCAAAGACCTATTTTATATCAAGTAAGTATTGTGATTATCTTAGAAATTAAATTACTTGTGGGGACCTATTTTATATCAAGTACAGTATTGTGATTATCTTGGAAATTAAAATACTTGCAGGGACCTATTTTATATCAAGTAAGTACTGTATTGTTATTATCTTAGAAATTAAATTACTTGCAGAGACCTATTTTATTTCAAGTAAATATTGAGATTATCTTCAAAATCAAGTTACTTGCTTGTTATAGAATTATATGCAGTAGTTAGATTAAGTAGTAAAGGGGTCAGATGTTGGCCTCAATGCTCTGCCTTGGTTAGCTGTTGTTTGTCGGCGATTAAACTGGGAAATTCTCTTTGGCTACCCCTGGGTGGCAATCTTCATTAATAAGGAATGTATACAACCAATGTGTCCTCCCTGTACTAATTTATGGATCAGACACTTGGAGTATAACAAAGTGTCTAGAACGTAAACTTAGGAGTGCCCAAAGAGGAATGGAGAGGATAATGTTAGGCATAACTTGGGAGAGATAAGAAGAGAGCCTCTTGGATAAGAGAACAAACATAAGTAGAAGATATTCTCAGTACCATAAAAATTCGGAAATGGTCCTGGGCAGGTCATATATTTAGAAGAGATGATAACAGTTAAGGCTGGTGTGGTGCAATTTCGCCAGGTGCAAGTGCTTCAGGGGGACTTTATTGAGTTCTGCTGAGACACTGTTAGCGCTATACCAACATCAGCTACAGTGATAACATGAGGGGGTGTTGTTGTGGCAAGACTTTGTTGTACTGTGCTGCAGTAAAGACTAGCCACTGTGCTATGATTGCTGTGCACTGTGTGCAGTACTGTGATTGTACCATGGAAGCCACATTCACTGTGGACGGTTGCAGTCTTTAAACCCGTTACCTGTATGTACAGTATGTATGTATGTATTACAGTACTAAATGAAATTGTTAAAAGATTTCAAATTACAACATACCTATATGCTATTAGTTGATATCCATCATCCAGGGTGGCAAACTGAAGACTTGAATGAATGAGAGAAGGATTACAGGAAATTAAAGCCGGTATCACACGAGCGCTTTTTCCCTCAACACTGGTCTGGCAGCTTATTAGGTCAATATTTATACTTTTTCGGTTACCTAAATTCATATATCATCAGTCTAGTTTCCGATACCAGTGCAACATATTCCAGAAATGTTACCAGAATTTTTTTGATTATCGAATGTTGAGTATAAAAGCTCTCATGTGATACCGGCTTAAACATGAAATAGCATTGTTTTGAGCACTTTATCACTTACAAAGACATAATTGGAAGTATAAACCATAATTTTAGCTATGCAGTACACTTGGTCAAATAAGTATCTTCACCCCTACCCTGATCATCTGGTGTGTACAGCTCGGTAGGGTTGGTATCTCTACATGCAGCTATATCCATTTATACTACTACAGTACCTACCTATACTACCTAAGACCTACGACCTATTCTACCAAGCTGTACGGTCGCGCTAAAAAGTCATGTCCCAGCTGTCATTACGTTTGGCTTGCTCTGTGCTGTATTAATGTCTGTCAGATGTTGAATAGGGCGGGTAAATGTAGGAACATGTTTGTATATTTCACTCAATATGAAGAAATGAAGCTTAGATATTGCTGATACCAATTATTGATCAAAACATACTTGGTGCCGAGACATCACTTATTAGCGCGACTGTACATATACAATAATGATGCCTAAAAATAATTGATGCGGCTTTCGTTTGATACCCTGCCATCATCTTCCCCCCTCTCTCTCTCAGAACTCACTTCCACTATGAACCTAACGGCAAATGTGAGCTGAGCTTCCGTTCTGGTGACATCTTCCGAGTGGTGGACACGCTACACAACGGAGTGGTGGGTGCTTGGCAGGTCAGTCAACTATACTCTCAAGTCTGTGTGATGTGTGTGTGCTGACGTCTTCTTGGTTATATTCTAGCTATATTTAGACAGTTTTGTAAAGTTTAAGAAGGATCTATGGTAGTAAAAAGGGTTAAGTGAGATAGTACGAAGCCTGTTCATTGCTAGTACGAAGCCTGTAAGGATCTGTGGCAGTAAAAAGGGTTAAGTGAGATAGTACGAAGCCTGTAAGGATCTGTGGCAGTAAAAAGGGTTAAGTGAGATAGTACGAAGCCTGTTCATTGCTGGAGGCCTTGTTTGAACTGATTATAATCATCTAATAGTTGCCAGAATATAATGGAAAGGACGGCACCGGTAAGGAAGGGGTTCCTAGATCTCTTAGATATTGTTTGGTGTGCTTGCTTTAGTTTATGTTATTGTTTTATATTTATTTACTTTGACATTTCAATTCTAAACTAGTTAAACTATAAATGTAGCAGTTCCATAAAATTATGTATTGATTAGTCAATATTTGCTTATATAGTGCAGATTATACATATACAGTAGTAGCTATTGTATGAATTCAATATTGAGTAGGTAAGATAGTAGACCTAGAGAGACGTGGGATCAGACTATGCGCTCTGATCTTTAATTAAAAAACCTGCCAAGTGGGGTAGCTCTAAACAGGGCTGCCTGGAATGCCACCATTAGAACATGAGACTGAAACTGCACCTTGTGTAGAAAACTCGGTCATTTAATTTATGTATGCTGTACTGTGTGTATATGTATGTATAAATATATAAAAGGGAAATAAATACAGTAGTTGTACTTAATTTAATGTATTTGATGAAATTTGTTATTGTTTGTTTGTATGTATAATTATATAAAATGAAAAGATTTAAATAATTGAATGTATTTGATGAAAATTGTTAATGTTTGTATGTACTGTATACCGTACTGTAATTATATACAGTAAAAGGAAAAGAGACTGGTATATATAATTGAATGTATTTTGATGTAAATTGTTAATGTTTGTGGGTACTGTTTGATGTGCACTGGATGGTTGGTGGTGTATTGAAGGGTTAATCTGGAAAATTATAATGATTGTTGTTGTGTTACAGGTTAATGGTAGTTGTTATTGTTGTTTTTCTTGTTCCAGGTTCACCGTATGGGTCGGAACAACCAGGAGACCCAGCAGGGCATCGTACCCAACAAGGCGCGGGCGGAGGAGTTGGCCACCGCACAGTTCAACGCGGCCAAGAAGGAGCAGACGCAATCCGAGTCGCGGGGGGGATTCTTTAAGAGGAGAAGGAACTCGCGGCGCTCAAAGTCTCTGGGCAAGGTAAATATTATTTTTAACATCTTTCTTAATTAACACCAATAACCACTCAAATGAAATTAATGAAAGCATGTGATTCTCTCAGGATTCGAACCAAGGATATCACATACAGAACTTACACAATTTAACCATTAGTCCATTACACCATTTTGTGCAGTTTAAGAAGGATCTTTGGAAGTAAAATGGGTTAAGTGAGATAGTTTGAAGTCTTATTTTGCTAAATCATTATTTCCACATAGTGATTTTGATAAGTTATTTTGTCTTTATATTGTGTCGTCCCTGTTTTGGTTTGTTTATTTTGCAAGTTTTACATTATAAAGTCTGCCAAGGCCCAATACACACTGCATATGTTTTGAATCTTTTATACAGTCACAAATTCTGACACATGAGCTCTCCAACAGTTAAGATGCAAAACTTGCAAAACAAACAAAACAAAACAGGAACGCACAATATACGTGTAACGACTAAAGAACTTATCAAAATCACTATGTGGAAGTACCGCATTGAAGATTTATCAAAACAATGCTTTGAAATAAAAAAAACACAAAACCCTCCAAAATGCAAATATCTGGTAAAAATTATGAAGCTCAATGCTACCAGGAAGGACCAGATATCTCAGTCAGAGTCTTGAGGGATTCATTAAGTGGAGAAGGAACTAGTGATACTCAAGTCTCTGGGCAAGGTGCATATTTCAGTCTTTACACAAACATTAAAATGTAAAACTTGCAAACTAAACAAACCAAAATTGGGACAAGGACAATATAAAGTCAAATTAAATTATCAAAATCGCTATGTGGAAACAACGTTTACTAAAATGAAAATTATTAAATAAAAGAACACAATCCACCACATAGGGTGTACATTACTACATGAGCAAGTTAATCTGTTTCCCAAGCAAACTAATCGCACATATAACAACGCACTATCGTCACGTTAAAGGAAGTAGTCAAGTTTGGGAAGTCCGGGACGTTCTGGTCATCTATGAACACTTTTACTGTACATTTTAATCAATATCTATCTCTCTGTTGCCAGATGACATTATCTCTATTTTTACAGTTTTGACTGCACAGGTATTTTAGCAAACTTTATTTCACTGCCTTAGTTATTTACTTTTTATGCTTATGCCAGATCATTGCATTTCTGCTTCTGATCTCATTTTTCTCTTTGGTCAAAATTACAGTATTCTTAATGAAAGTGAAACCATATTTCTTATGAATCACTCCATCTTTAAAGTACATATTATACTGTATGTAGGCCTATGTACCGGTATGATGACATTTATCATCTGTGGGCTCTCCTCAGGACCACTGGGAGGACGTAGTGTTTGCTGACTCTGTGTCCAAGTTCCCTGCGTACGAACGTGTCGGCCTCCGCCATCCGGGGTTTGTGCGACCCATAGTGTTGTTTGGCCCCCTGGCTGACGTGGCGCGGGACAAGCTCCTCAAGGATAACCCGGACAAGTTCGCTTCACCTCGTAAGTTGCACCGGAATTACCGAGTTTGATAGTTATAATAATTATCGCACAGGACCTACCGTAACTTTAGGATTTAGGAAGTTATAGTAAAGCCGGTATCACACAAGTGCTTTTTCCCTCAACATTTATCCTCAACACTGGTCTGGCAGCTTATGAGGTAAACATTTAGATTATTTATGTCACTTAACTCCTTGCGACATATATGACGCGATCGTGTCATATGGAACTTATGACCAAAAACTCATATGACGCGATCGCGTCATATGGACTTATCTACATGCCTCTCCAATAAGTCCATATGACGCACTAGCGTCATATGTAGCTCAGTAAGTCCGGTAAGTTAGATGAAGATCTGTCGGTTGGTGGCAACCCTAGGTTCCTCCGACAATTCTAACGGCCAGCAGTGTGGTTTTGACAGTTGTGTGGTGCAGTGGCAATGATACCGGGCGCCCGCCTCCGTGGACTTACTGGAACATAATATGTCTGAAGGAGTTAAACTAATACAGTATAACAACAGTCTAGTTTCCGATACCACTGTAAAGTACAGGGTATTCCAGAAATGTTGCCAGAAAAATGTTAATCATCGAATGTTGACTATAAAAGCTCTCGTGTGATACCGGCTTAATTATGATACAGGACTTAACTTTAGGACTTAGGATATAAAAAGGTCTCTACCTGTTACTGATGTCTCATATATAATTTACTGTAAACTCAATAGTTTAGCACAAATTTGCTTACTACTATTGCCTAACTGGTTTTATTATGACTATTTTCAGATAAGTTTAGTTAGTAGTTCATACAGTAATTAGATTACAAAATGTTTAAGCATGTACTTCAGGGATTAGGAAAATGTTGAATAATTTGTATTGCTCTTCGTTCAATTTAGAGCACAGGTAGCATTTGATTGACCAAGAGACTAACATTTTGATTTTGTACCTTACCTGTTAAATATTTCACTTTTATTTTTTTTTTACCTAAAGGAAGTACAAGTTATGTACAGTGCTGTATTGTTAATTACAGTTTCCATATGGTTATGGGGCGCTTAATCTGGAAGTATAGTGTATAGCAGCGCATTCCATTTATAGGAAATGTTGATAATATGCAACATTTGAATTAAAGTAGAAAACAGTATTGCTAAAATACAGCATTTTGAATTATCTAAAGTTCTCCTCAGAAAGTCAAAGTAATTCATGCTTTGCTTTTGTTATATGGGCTTTAATAGTCTGTTTAATTATTTAGGACATTATGAATATAAACACATTAATCACTTATGCTAAGCTTAGCCAAAGTGAGTTTATTAGCCAAAGTGAGTTTATTAGTCAAAGTGAGTTTATTAGCCAAAGTGAGTTTATTAGTCAAAGTGAGTTTAGTGAAAGTGAGTTGAATATAACTAAGTGTAGCCAAAGTAAGTAAGTCAAATGTAGTCAAAGTGAGTTTAATCAAAGCGAGTTTAGTCAAAGTGATTATAATATACAGTAAGTAAGTTTAGTCAAAGGAGAAATTAAGAAAAAAGGTGTTTATTTATGCCCCTTCTCTCAGCTCACGGGCCCGAGATCATCACTAACCTGGGCAATCAGCTTCCCAACCAGCCTCCATTTCAAATACGTAAAAAATCTACCACTATTACAGTCGTAGTTGAATAGCTCGTGCTAGAACCGTCCTGTACTCCATAGCATAATGTATATAAGTTGAGGATTTATGCTTATTCTGTAGGGTAGACTAGGCAATTGACCACTTGCGAGTTTCAGGCTATAAGGAAGTTGGAACCGTAAACATCGATACTAAACGGAAATGCAATATTAATGTAGGTTTCTGATGGATAGAGAGTAAGTTGAATTGGGTTTTATGCATTTAAACATGTACTAAGACCATATTCTAGCTGGTAATTCTGCTAAATATGGATACTTATAACTCCAACTTCCTTATAGTGGTCAATTTGTGTGTGGTTGTCCAATTAATATGCAATGGTGATAAAAAAAAACATCCACCAAAGAATGATAATATTTAGATCAATGAATTTAGTGTCAAATTGTACCTTAACTATTATACAGTAGCTACATTTTGTGACTGATTTTATTACTAATCTAAGTGTACTCATTTTGTGTGGGTAGTATTTTTATCGATGCTACGTACTAAATGGAGCACTTTGTACAAATTGGTTAGTATCTCCAGTGTGGGAATTTAGCTACTGGTACGGAGAGTTGACTGTAAGTGTAGTATTAAGTAATGTAATGTAAAGTTGTTATCACACGCCTGCTTTTTCCCTCCATTTTCTTTGTTAACAGTCTTCTGGCAGCTTATGGGGTAAACTTTGACAATAATACTGTTGCCAAAATTAATCAATTTTTACTATAGTTTCCATTACCAATCCAAGGGATCTTAGATTAAATTAATTTCATTGGGAGTTATTGGTATTAACCCCTAAATAAAAGCCCCCCCCCCCCCCCCCCCAGTCCCAAGCAATGTGGCCAAAAGGCAAGATAGAATAACTTTCCACCTCAAAAGATGAAGGAATACTGGCTGTCCCAGTCTGCAGAGAGTTGCATATAAGCTGAGAAGTGTTGCTAACTCTACAGCAGTGCTCAAACGGTCGTGGTACCAGGCACTGCCTGATACTGGCAGTTACAAGGAAAGTACATTACTGACGGCTCCCTGCCGTCGCTAGGACTGGGGAGTGATTTATCTACTGACGGCTCCCTGCCGTCGCTGGTACAGAAGGGGTTAAGAACAACATTAGTTAATATGATAAAATTTTAAGTAGTTCTTTCACCAACATTAATTATCTTCAATTTGTAATATCCGTGCAGAGACCCTAGAAAGGCTGTGGTAAAAATATTAATCATGGAAAATTGAAGGTCAAAGTTCTTGTGTGGTACCCCCTTTACTCTGTCAAGTATAGCCTACTAGATATACTGTATATTCAATAGTGGACCATATTTCCCTGTTACTTGTAAGCTTTCCAAGGTGTGCTGTTCGTTGTTTCCTCTGCATCTTTTTTTTACGTTGTTATTCAGGCTTTCAGTAGCATGAAGCATATTTACATTTTATTAATGCTAACTGTAGACGATTTTATACAGCTTTGGAAGGGCCTCTAGCAATCAAAGCGGTAATATCTATCTCAATTATCGCTTCGACGCCCACAGGTCCTTTCTAAGCTGAATAAAGTCATGTACTGATAGCCAGAAAAATATATATAAAGAATGCATCATGGCGTACTGAAAGGGCTGAGTATTTTTGTCACTTATCCGTCACCGTAGTTCGCGCAGCACCTTTTTGTCTTTCTCAGCACCTCTCATTCTCGCCGCACACAATGCACCTTTTTAGCACAGTTTGACACAGTAGAGAGCACAGTCCTAGGAGGTGCCCATCTTTTTCTATCGCTCAAAGTTATTTGCCGATTCGTTTTCAAAGCCTTTCTTGTGCTTCAATTTACTAAGCTCAATTAATTTTTTTAAACGTTTCTTGTGCCTCTACTGCTAAGGTGAATGTTTTTGTCACTATTTTTGCTTTACCAGTCCCAGTACTGTACCAGTAAAGTATATCTGGTAGCCACACATTATTATATTTTATTATTTATTTATTTTTTAAGACTACTTCTTGTCTCTGGTAATCAGTTTTACTTTTTCAGTATTTTTCATTTGAAAATAATTCTGCTGCTTCTCAGTAAAATTATTTATTTCATAAAATGCTTCTGAAGTTGATCTTGCGTATCTTTCATGCTTGTAGTACAGTACAGTATCATACAGTACAGGTAATAGCTTTTTCATTTCTATTAATTGAAAGATTTTGCATTTTATAAAATTTAAGTTTAATAGCCATTGTGAACAGTATTCCCCATATGGCTTAAAAGATTATTAATCCTTATCCTTATCATAGGACTATATGAAAGATGTAGTTAAAGCTTTTATAAAGTTACTTCACTCGCTCTCGTAAAGAATATTGTAGTTTGCTGAAAATCTATAAACATTATAACATAGTATTATCGGTAGCCATGTCCCTTTCCCATAGCCCAATTTTTCTAGTGTAAAGGTGGGTTTATATGAGGTGTGTTACTAGCCACAGCCAGAGGTGACCTAGCAATTTTTTACTAGTGTTGTAGAAAAAACTCCACACGAACCAAGTACAGTAACTCAGCGGGTGAGGACTGGTCCTAACCACAGTGAGGTTTGGCCGTTTCTTAGCCGTTTCTGTCTGTCTCTTTTACTGTACTGTACTACTTTTCCCTTCTCGGTGCTGGTGAGATCGCCAAATTGTGTGGCACTGCAAGGGGGCTGTGGACGGTGGGGGCAGTGGCCCGGGGGTGCAAGCCCGTGGGCTGATGATCCTCTCCCATGCTGCCCTCTCAGAGACAGGTCTCATTTCACCCTGGCCCCTTCAGGGGCCCAAGCATCTGGAGTGACTTTGGTCTACCAGACTCAGAACTGTGCGGCCAGACAGTCTGGGGACCTACAACTACAACAATAATAACTCAGTGTTACTCGGTGTGAATTATACTCAGGTAGTGGAGCCGTCCGTATTCATGACGTCTGTGAAGAGTTAGTTGCTAGCTCACTTCTACTTGTGGCTGGTAACGCGCCTTGTGTAAACATGTCCCAAGATTTGATAAATGATAAATTCCGTAAATTATAAAGTTTCAGCTCTACCAGGTCCCCCATCCAAAACTACCCTCACTAAAAAATTTATCTTCTAGTTTAAGGCTTCAGGATTTAATTTGTTTGTGGAGAGTGGCAGTGAGGCTAATGAAGAATCACTCCCCTCTCCCCTCCCCATCCCTGTCTCTGGTACTTTCAGGGATATACATGCGGCTCACTATGCCCATACCGTGTTATGGGGGTTATCCGTACCCCTCCCTGCGGGGTAAGGCATCACAGAGCATCCCGAGTGCACACCCTCCTCCTCCTCTCACCACCTCTCTTTTGCTCTCTCCCCCAGCATTTTTGACAAGCATGGTGTGATTGACCCCTTCAACATATACAAATATACCTGTAACCCTTTCAAGAAGATGACCACTAATTGGATAATATTTTAGCTACTTGCAGATGATTTTATTTTACTATTGAAGGACATTTTTGAGCAAGAGGGTTCAATAAGGACATGCTTAACAATTTGACTCCTGGGGGGCCTTTCTTGAGCTGAATAAAATTGTTTGGAGTTAGCCTTCGAATATAATGATAGTTGTCATCTGATTGAAAGGGTTAAGATGACCTTAAATCTGCATTTACTTATATTCATTTGACCTTAAAGTTGACCCTCCTTCTTCTTTCATACCAGTACTTTTTAGTTTATTATTTTCCCCTTACCCCTTTAGCTTTGATTTTTTTTTTTTTTTTTTTTTAATAGCTTCAAAAATTAGTATGGTTAATTTCAGTTATGTTTTGAGCTTTATATATCACTGCTTTTAGTAGATCATGTAGAATCTCGGATAGAAACACTTATTTTTATATAAAAATAATTGAAATGTACAGTACTTCTATATCTGCACTGAGGCTTTTGCAGAGCAGTACATTGCTTTAGTGAAACTGCATATTATTTATTGATATACTGTATACTTTTTATTTTATTTATATTTTTTGGTATTAGTTTATTGTTAGTTATTTTGGTATGTATATAGCGGGATATGATAAACAACAGTCTACAGCTTCTTCACCGAGCATGAAGTACTGTATTATTTGTGTTATTCTGTTCAGTATATTGTTGTGGAGCTCGTTTGTTCCATAATTGAAAGAATTTAGCATGATGAGAATGTTCCACGTCTTGAGCATTATTGATTACTTGAATTGTTTGGCATTAGAAATTTAGGTTGTAGGAGCAAGCCCATTTTTGTTTTTCTTGCAACTGATATGTATTATGATTGGGAGAAGGTCATAAGTTGGTCTGCTGGATTAAGCGGTTGACCGACCTGTGACTACTGTACCTGTAGATCTTCTGCCACCACTATTGGCACCGATGAGCATGGCATTCCCACGTTGTTGGTTGTAGTTTGATGCAACAGACTGTGCGAAGGGGCGGCACGTTTCCTCCTTGATGATGGGCTTTAAGATTGTCTAAGGATGTTTCTGGGGGTCTGTGTGTGACTAAAATTACTAGATTAAGACATTCTATCTTGACTCCTAGTATTTCCACCACCTCAATACTTGCTTTCAAACATTGAGTGAATATCAGACTACTAACAGGGTGTGTAGTATTTGTGTGGCATCTCCCCACTTGAAACTGGAGCCCGCATTAGTCTGTGGAGCAAATTGTCTGTTATGAGTCAAAATTCAAGAAATCAAGGTTGTTCTAATCGGATGACGTCAGTTTTCATGTCATTCAAGCTACCTCCAGTTGATATACAGTAATTCAACTTTGGGAGGTTCTGTCAAAAATAGAAGGGTGATTGAGTTAGTCTTTTAAATTTGTGTAGGCTGTAGACTCCAGTCGTCCAGGGAGGTACTCCCGGGGAGAGCCTTACGTTGAGTATAAAGAGTGCTAGACATCCTGTACCACCATCTGGTCTCTTTTGCCATTTTATGTTTCTCTGTGCCTCAGTTACACAAAGAGTAACTATAGCTTGATCTTAATACACACACACTCTTGTTTACTTACTTAAAACCACAAGTGCTACACCCCCTACACTAACTTAACTCTTTTCCAATTTTTTCTTATTTTGGCGGAGGATGCGGCGACCCCAACGCCGGCCACTTTGATGTTACAATCATTTTCTGAGGCTGTGCACCATTGGTTCCTATCTTCAAACACTTGTGCTCAATATGCTTCCAGCCAGGGCCCCCACGGGGATAACAAAAAAATAGCAAAACAGTGGTGGAATTGCTATCGAGGTGAGGAACTGCTCTGGGTCTACTCCTTCAGTGCTAATGGTCTTAATTCACTTAGTGGAAGTGGCACTGTGGAGTGGGACAGTGGGAGCATGTCTTGGAGTTTGGAGGCAGTTATGCCATGGCCATCCTTTATGGGGTGCTTCGTCTGGAAGCAAGGCATCAGATTTATATACATATGATGTAAATTATCCAATGATAGCCAGATTTAAAGGAACAAAGGCATCATATTGGAAGACTAGATGGAAGACATTGGAAGACATATTGGAAGCTAGATGTATAATGAAACTTGTGCATGGAAGCGTTATCAGTTGAAGCCTGGTAAATATTGTGGTTTGTTAATCTACAGTTTTAAATTTATTTTGTTCTTTACTCTCAATCCAGTCCTTCCTAACTGTTGCATATGTCCCTATCCATCCTTACAATGAATATGTTAGCTTGTCCTCTTTAAGCCCGAGTTACACAAACAGTTTTAGCGGTGAATGTATCGGAGTAAAGATACATGGAAATATAGTCTCTTGGATGAAGAGATGTAAGTTGTGAACGTGGAGGGATCTGCACAGGGGGGTTGACCTATTGAGTTGTGGGATCAGTTTCTATGAGCTGATCTCAAATATAAAAACTTAACAAGTGAGGCAGCTCCTTACAGGGCTGTCTGGAATTCTGCTAGTAGGACATGAGACTAAACTCATAGATTTTTGGGACCACTAGGTCTTTAACCCTTTTAGTACCAGTGACTTGTGTTATATTGTATTCTATATATACGGTATTTAGACAATATTATGCAGCTTTGGAAGGATCTGTGATAGTAGTCGTTCCCTAGGCTGCCTGGCCGAACATCCTGTGGTAGTTATAAAGGTTGGTGGAGATAGTTTGAAGCCTTATTGCTAGAGGTCCTTCCTAAGCTGAGTAAAATTGTCTAATGGTTGCCAGAATATGATAAAAGGGACGTCCCTTGTACTGAAAAGGATAAGGTATATTTATGTACAGTATGTAGTCCAATTTTTAAAAAACTATAACACACACACCCACAAACCCCTCAAAGTGACCTAACAACTTGTAGTAGAAACCAAACTCTGAAATATATCCACCGTTCGAGATGTTTGTGTAACATTAGTGGCTTGAATTTTCTTGCCTCTTTTCTCCCTTGCTTCACAGATATTACAGTATAAACCTTTTATATTCCTCTCTTGTCTTAATATACTCTTGTCTTCTTTGGCTTTCTTACAATCTTTGAATACTGATAAAAAAGGTTTATTTTGTACCCTATAGCTAGATGTTAACCCGTTTGATTAGATGATACCAAATTGTGTTATATTTTAGCTACAGACATGATTAGTGGAGTAGGGCATGGAACTATGGAAAGAATCGGCGACCATCCATGCGCAGTATGTGGGAAGGGGGTGGGAAGTAACTCAATTCAATGTTGCATCTGTACTCTGTAGTGACCGAATACACAAGAGATGTACCGTAGTGCGGATAGAGAACCTTTGCCAAGAATCATCGACTTTGAATGTGCAGTCTACAAAGGAGAACTTGTGATAAATTATCCGCCTGTTAGTATTGATTTAGTCAGTGTAGTGCTGGAGTGTGTGAATAAATTCTGCTATTTGTGATAAATGACCCACCTGTTAGTGTTGACTTTAGCAGTGTAGCGCTGGAGTGTGTAAATAATATCTGCTATTTGGGCGATATGGTTTCTGCCGGAGGTGGCGCTGAAGCTGGCTCCATTGCTAGAGTCAGAGGTGGTTGGGTGAAGTTTAGAGAGCTGTTGCCACTCTTGACCATGAGAGGACTCCCACTTCATCTTAAAAGGAAGGTGTATACCTTGTGTGTTAGGAGTGCAATGACCTATGCCTCGTAGACGTGGCCAGTTTAAGCGGAGGATATCAATAGAGTGGAAAGGAATGAGAAGAGAATGGTGAAGTGGATATTTCGGGTTTACCTCAGGGACGGGGTATGGAGTGAGGAATTAAGAAGGCGTCTCGGCATTAGGAGTGTCAGTGAAGTGATGCGCATGAGCCAACTTGGTTGGTTTGGACACGTGGAGAGAATGGAATCAGTGCTGGGTGAAGAAATGCCGGACTGTGAATGTGGGGGAGAGCTACGCGTAGGGGTAGACCGAGAAATACGTGAGATCTGGTACTCCGGTCCGATCTCAAAATAAAGAACTTAACAACAGAGGCAGCCCATGACAGGGTCGCCTGGAAGGCCGCCATCTAGGACGTGAGACTTTCAAACAAAAGTTTTTTAACTTTTAAGTATGTTGTATGTAGACAATATTATTCAACTTATGAACAACATTTTGGAGGGAAAGAAATTATTATGGTTATTTTCTACCATTATATTCCTAGAGTCCCTTCGTAAACTGAACACAATTGTCTTGAGTTAGCCATGAAATATAATACAAGTGGTCGTTGGATTGAACGGGTTAAATGGATGTTGGTTTCTTGTTGAGATGTAAGTTTGTGTTGTGCTATAGAGGCTAGTGTGCATGACCTTTTTTAATTTTAGAGTATTTGTTAATATGAGTTTATTTTTATTTAGTAACCATTATTTTTTATTTTCCTTGTGTTTTATTGCCTAATAAGCTGTAGATAGACGATAGTAATTTTGTACTTTATACGGTTGTTGTAGTTGTTGTTGTTGTTTATATGGTTGGTTATGACCATGAGCATTTAGCATTTGACCTTGATGCCAGAATTATTGTATGACTTTTTTTAGTTTGGGGTTGTGTTGACTTGAAATGGGCCCATGATACAGACCATTCAGTAAAAGTCTTGAATGTTTGATGCAATATCCATTAACCCATACTGTACCGGTTACGTAATTTTCAATATACAGTGGTCCCTCTCATTTAGCAAATTCATTAGTCTAGCCAAACCATCGCCAAAAGTGAATTTCGCCAAATGCGAATAGTACTTTAAATGGGAAAATTATCCATTAGTCTTTGACGAGGCCCGAGTTCACCCTTTTGGGCCTTTTCAAACCGCCCGCCATGCGCATCGTCGATCACCGACACACTCGGCGCCGTCTGCTTACTCTGTTTTTGCTAGAAGACATAGGCCTAGCCTATATATCTCCACAAAGAATTGACCTAACCTAGGTTAGTTGTATATCAGGCAGCAGAATTAATTGTTATCTTGTGAATAGTCTTATTGATAAGGAATAACCACATAACCTTAGCAACAAGTTGCTAAGTCACTAGCTAGCCAGACCAAGAAATGGTCTAACCTAGCTTAGATATTATATCAGGAGGCATAAATCACTTTTACCTTGTGAATGGTGAAGACTAGAATTTTCTATACCAACTGCTTTTCGATTGAGCAAAATAATGAAATTGGTTTTGGATCCGTGGTCACTTCTTTGATTAATTATATTTATCGATTGGGCCCCTGAGTCAGCTGATGCGCGCGTGTGTATTTGTGTGTCGCAGACTGTTCGGCACAATAAACAAAGCAAAACACAAGAGATATAAGGTTCACAAATCGGTTTGGTCAAGATTACTCTGTTAATATACGTTTATGAAATATACCTGGGATATTCTCGCTATCCAAGCAGCTCAGTTAGGGTTTTGTGAGTAGGCCTAAGCCTATCTATAGCCTAGCCTCGGCCTAAGAGTAACTCTCAATAGGGCGCTCTACTGTAGCCTACATGAAACATTAACAGCAATAGAAAAGACAATAGATAATAGATAACAGATTTTATTTACCATGAATTATTTAGAGTTAGGCCTGGTGAGACTAGCTTGCGGGCGGCGCATTCTGGGCCGACGGCATTCCGTGACGTCAGCATTCTCGCCAAAAGTGTATTTGAAGCGCCAAATTCGGATTCTGGTACCATATCCAACCTATCGCCAATACTGTGTTTCGCCAAGCTGAAATCCGCTAAACACGAGGGACCACTGTACAGTAGTATGGCAACTATTATATGATTTGATTAAGTTTAGGAAGGACCTATAACCATTAAAAGGCTAAGAACTATCTCAATTAATCGTTTTAGCTACCACAGATCCTTCCATAGTTGCCAGAATATAATGAAAAGAGACGTCGCTGGTACAGAGTGGGTTAAGACAAATTATGCAGTAAAATACAAATATATTGATAGGTACAGCTACTGACAAATGTTCGTTACCTCCTGCGATTTTATTTATGCAAATTATGTCCATGATCTTCTCAACTGTACATCTAGCCCCATCCATTCATATGCAGACGACTCTACTTTACACCACTCAATTAGTTTTCCAGAACGCCCCAGCCAGCAATCCCTCAAAAGTAAACTTAATGAAGCCATAAAATGCTTATCTTCTGATCTAGCTACTATTTCCAATTGGGGTAGAGAAAACCTTGTTACATTTAATGCTTCCAAAACTCAATTTATCCATCTTACTACCCGTCAGGAACCTCCAGAGGACTATCCCTTATTCTTCAACAATACAAAAATCAACCCTTCATCTTCCCTCAATGTTCTCGGTGTCTCTTTTTCTTCTGCTCTCACTTGGAAAGACCATCTTACCAGTCTCGCTAAGGCAGCCTCCCAGAAGCTGGGTGTGATCAACCGCCTCAAGGGGTTCTTTACCCCTACGCAGCTACTTGCTCTGTACAGGGGCACAGTGCGTCCTTGTATTGAGTATTGTTCACATGTGTGGGGAGGATCATCTCACACCGCACTCCTAGATAAAGTGGAAAGGAAAGCCTTTCGTATCATTAACTCCCCCGTCCACTCAACAACTCTTTGCAATCTCTCTCTCTTCACCGCAATGTTGCATCTCTCTCACTATTCTATCGCTACTACAATAATCAGTGTTCCTCGGAGCTTTCCCAGTGTATACCACCTCCTCTACGTAGGGTACGTAGTACCCGCCTTGCAACACAATCCCACCCCTACTCTGTGCAGCTCTCCAACCCAAGAGTGAAATGCTATTCTCAGACTTTTTTCTATTCAACTGCTGAGCTCTGGAACTTTCTCCCAGAATCAGTCTTTCCCCCTTCCTATGACTTAAATTTCTTCAAACTCCGTGTGTCCAGGCATTTTAGCTCGAACGTCCCTTGATTTCGGCCCTGTCACTCTTTGAAATCTGGGGGAGGCACTCGCTGCAGGCAGTTATGCCTTTTGTCTCCCTCATTCACATAGAAATTTTTTTTTTTTTTTAAATTAATACTCAGATTAAATCAGCTAAATATATATAAATACATATTATGTATTTACTGTATTTATATTTGGATGATTTGAGCTGAACATCAATCTATAATATATGCTGGCACATACCTCATTTTTTTTATATATACAGTATTAACATCAATCTAACTGATATATTAAGCGTTGTTTCCACATAGCGATTTTGATCAGTTCTTTTGCATTTATCTTGTGTCGTCCCAGTTTTAGTTTGTTTATTTTGCAAGTTTTACATTATAATATTTGCATAAAGAAAATCGCAAGAGCTCACAAACATTTGTCGGTAGCTGCACCTGTATACTACCAAGTATACTTATTCTTGAAATTAATAAATTAATTTATTTTATTATGCCTTGATTAATATATGACTAGATTATATAATATCTCAGAATAACCAAGTACATTATTATTGAAGATTAATTTTGAATGTCTCTAGTAATTTACAGTGAATTGCTTTAGATAATTTTTGTTGGTATGCAGTAATTTATGGTGTGAATTGACCACTTGCGAGTTTCAGGCTATAAGGAAGTTGGAGCGTGAACATCGATATTAAACAGAAATGCAATAATAATGTACGTTTCTGATGGATAAATAGCATGTTAAATTGGGTTTTATGTATTTGTAAATGTACTACGACCGTATTTTAGCTGATAATTCTGTTAAATATAGTTGTCTACAGCTCCAACTTCCTTATAGAACGAAACTCACAAGTGGTCAATTGACCACTTGCGAGTTTCAGGCTACTGTATAAGGAAGTTGGAGCAGAATTATCAGCTAAAATGCAGTTGTAGTACTGTACATTTATAAATACATACAAATAAATTCAGCATACATTTTATCCATTAAACATCTGTTTTATTATTGTATTTCTGTTTAATACCGATGTTTACGGCACCAACTTCCTTATAGCCAGAAACTCGCAAGTGGTCAATTGGTTTTGAAAATAGTTATCCAACCTCTCAGAGTTTATCTCTATGGAAGTGTTATCAGTGCTTTCAATTTTCTTTGTTTCATACTACAGTAAACCCCCGCCCTTTCGGACTCCGCCCTTTCGGAATTCCAAGACTTTCGGACGAGCATTTCAATTCGGACTCATGGTTCAGCCTTTCGGATTTGTCCGAAAGGCTGAGAAAATACCTCCGTCCTTTTCGGACTACATTTATTTTCGGACTCATGGTTCAGCCTTTCGGATTTGTCCGAAAGGCTGAGAAAATACCTCCGTCCTTTTCGGACTACATTTATTTTCGGACTCATGGTTCAGCCTTTCGAATTTGTCCGAAAGGCTGAGAAAAATTAAATCGCATCCGGACCAAAGAGCCGAGTTTCATACTTGTTTGGTTAGGTGAATGGGTATTCGGACTTATAAACTTCGGACATTATTTCAGCCATTCGGACAAGTCCGAATGGCTTAAGTGTGAAGTTCGGACTCGGCCCTTTCGGACTTTTGACACTTTCGGACAGGGGTCTCCCCCGATTAGTCCGAAGTGGCGGGGGTTTACTATACATATATTGGTTTTTGTTTTTTTATTGCAATTCAATATTTTTTAGTTCTATAAATATTCGCTATATAATTCATTATAAAATACTATAATAGATTGGCACTCATTACCAATTAAGAAATGTATTTTTAAACATATTTCCTAGCGTTAATCATAAACAAAAGTAGATTGTAACTCATTATATTATACTCCAAAATGAATTAACTGGATTATTTTGTTATTATTGAGTTAATTCTTCTTTCTTGCTCTTTACAATAATTTGACTCTAGTTTTATGTATTTTCCACCTCATTGAAACCAGACCGTCCAGGTAATATATAATTGGTTTAGCGTGGACTAACATAACTTGCCTTTTGTTCCCCTTGAGGATCATGATGCGTTTTGACAGCATATTCTGGCTATCATTAGACAATTTTATACAGCTTAGGTAGGATCTGTGGGAATTAAAATGGTAAAGACTGTTTCCATTAAGCCTCGGACTTCCATATACCCTTCCTAATCTAAATAAAATTGTCTAATGATAGCCAGAATAAACTGCCTAAACGCGTCCTAATGTGAGGCAATTTTTATATGCGTAACTATGTCTCCACTAATTCGGACCAATCTTGAACATCACATTTGTCATACAATTTCACCTGTTATCATCAACCTCCATTCTCATAATCATGTTTCAACCATATCTGACAATCTTGAACATGACTTAAATATTTCAACCTAGCCCATTGACTGTCATTTATGTAATCATAGTTCAACCAATTCTGACTCGTGAATTTTCTTTAATATACAAACTTACTAGTACAGTAGGGTCTCACATAAAACGAGTATATGGTCGATAAACGAGGGCGTTTTATGCGATTTCGTTTTATGTGAACACAGCATTTTGGTGGCCCAATATCGTCAATGTTCACTGGAAGCGTAAATTTCCGTCAGGAGCGTATGATATTTTGTAAGTTTTGTAAGTTTTGTGCGATATTTCGGCGTTCTATATGAAAGCGTACAATATTTTGTACGTTTTGTACGATATTTCGGCGCTCTATATGAAAACTCCTCGGATTTGCCCCACTTTGGCGGCGGACTCGTTTTATGTGATCACATTCGTTCTGATCGAAAATTAAATATTAATATTTTAGGTCGGTCGTTTTAATCGAGACTCGTTTTATGCGGGACCCTACTGTATAACTTAAATCATTGACTTTCATTTGTATCCCAGCCTTATGAGGGCTTCTGCCCAGTAGGCTGTTGACAAATAGTTTTATTATTATTATTTTCATTTGTATACCATGTATTCTGCCACATATGACTACCCCATCTTTTAAGATGCACCCTCAATAGTATGTATAAATACCTAGATAAAACTGATTGTTACCTTTGTTATCAAAGTTGCACGGCTACTTTAAATCGGATTATTAAGGAAACCAGACTGACGCCTCCCGCCCCACACTATAACCTCCTTTCATTCGACCAAGCTACGGCTCCATGCATGACCCCCCCCCACAGACTAAACCCCCTCACCCGACCAAACTACGACCCCATGCTTGACTCCAACCCTGACCCCCCTCAGAGCTGGACAGTAGCGGAGAGAAGCCGTCGGGCATCATCCGGTTGAGTGCCATCCGAGAGATAATGGAGCGGGGGAAGCATGCGGTTCTGGACATCACACCCAACGCTGTGGACCGCCTCAACTATGCCCAATTCTATCCCATCGTTATCTTCCTGAGGGCAGAGTCAAAACAGGTGGTCAAGGAATTACGGAGCGGCTTCCCCAAGTGAGTAGATTTTTATGTCTTAACCCTTTAAGTCTCCTAGTCTTTTTCCATATTCTTCTGGCTATGATTAACCTCTTACTGACCCCAAATGGGCCTGGGTCTCTGGGTCTTCTGGGCGACCTAGATGTGTGTGATTTTTTTTTTTTTTTTTCCCCTGTTGGGGTTTTGTCTTGAGTCGGCCACCCCCAGTTATAGGGTATGTGCCTGAGTATTTACATACATACATACATGATTAACCTCTATAACACCCATTGCCGTGGACAACCTCACCCACGTAATGAACAATACTGTATTATTCAGTTATTTAATTTGTTTTCCTTCCTCCATGCTTTTACAAAATAGGAAAATAATGACCACTCCTGTCCACTCTACAGAGGCCGCATGAGCAGCAAGAAGTGTTTTGATCAGAGCGTAAAGTTAGAGAAGCTGTGGTCACACGTGTTCACCTCCACCATCAACATGACTCACCCCGACGCTTGGTTCCGCAAGGTCCGCGAAGCCGTTGACAAGCAGCAGACCGGACCCATTTGGATGTCTGAAACTAAGGTACGCCCACCAGCAGTTTTATGTCTCAAGCTAGTTATGATCGTCATTATTTGTATATATGAGACTAAGGTACTCTCACCAGCAGTTGTATGTCTCAAGCTAGGTATGCTCGTCATTATTTGTATATATGAGACTAAGGTACGCTCACTACCAGTTGTATGTTTCAAGCTAGGTATGCTCGTCATTATTTGTCTATCTGAGACTAAGGTACGCTCACTACCAATTGTATGTCTCAAGCTAGGTATGCTCGTCATTATTTGTCTATCTGAGGCTAAGGTACGCTCACCACCAGTTGTATGTTTCAAGCTAGGTATGCTCGTCATTATTTGTCTATCTGAGACTAAGGTACGCTCACTACCAGTTGTATGTTTCAAGCTAGGTATGCTCGTCATTATTTGTATATCTGAAGCTAAGGTACAATCACCTTTAATTATATGTCAGAAACGTGGGTATGCTCAATATTATTTGTGTGTCTGAAAGTAAGGTACACTCGTCTTTAATTGTACAGTGTATTTGAGGCTAAGGTATGCTCGCCGGCATAAATGACATAAAAAGTCTTAATATTGACAGAAAAGGGGCGAAAGGCCTTAAAATCGCCAAACTAATGGGGCTAAGCATGAGGGAGAAGGGTGTCCTGAAAAAAACTACCATCTCGCCTTAAAGAAAAGCTGTATGTTGCAAATAAGAGAAGCTTGTGCTAGGTCATTGCCATTCCTAATCGCAAGAAAGTGTGAATGTGATCGAAAGAAAGTATATGAAATGTCTTGTTTTGTTTTGTTCCTGTCCTTCCTTTTATATTTGTATTTATTGTCTTGATAGCGTAATGGTTATTGCGCGGAATTTTGGTGTGAGTATCCTAGGTTCGCATCCTTGGAGTACCACATGTCTTCACTAGTTTCATTGATTTCATTAATTAGGTTTATTTGTAAGTTAATTGGTGGGTTGGTGATAATATGAATAATTTTTATTTTATTAATTTTTTATTATTATTATTTTTTGTTTATGTGTGTGTGTGTGTGTGTACCGCATACACTGTACTGTAGTGTACTGTATTTGGGGGTGGAGCGGATCATGCTTTGCCATTTTCTATGAGCTATCATTCTATTCAGAGATTTTGAAATGTATGAGTTTCTTGTTGAATTTGTAATATGTATGATGTAGTTTAAAATTTAATTTGCTAATAGATTTATTAAATATGTGAACATAAAATAACACTACATAATTTTCAGATAACAAACAAATAACAAACAGCCACATACCGTAGGCATATTTAGATTATCCACAATCCTAATTATGATTATTCCTTTCTGTCAATTGTGAACCATTGCACTTCTTGTCACTTTTCTTGTATTTGTTAGTATGAGAATTCTAATGGTTATAAGTATTGCGTCACCTTTGTTATATTTAATATGAAAATTCTAGTGGTTATAGATGTTGTGTAACTTTTCTTATATTCATTAATGTGAAAATGTTAATGGTTCTAAGTGTTGTGAACTTTCTGTTGACTATTTTACTTTGCGGCTCTTACTACTGTAGTTGTTGAGTTTAGCCATGTACCTCTTAGGTTTGTAATGCTGTTCTTCCACACTGCACCCAGTAGTGGCTTAAGTAAGTTATTGTCTTATACAGTACTGTACTCTGTTCATATTAACTTGCAACCAAATTCTGACCCCTTATGATGATCTTAATTTATTAATTTCACTCCCAACACCCAAACGCCTCCCTATAAAATTAATAAAAGTATGTAATCCTACCGGGATTGAACCTGGGTTACCATATACAGATCTTACCCATACAGTGCGGGAAACGTAGTACAGTACTACGTTTTGGCAAGTTACAGCAATTTACAGGCTTGTAGAAGCCGTAGACATTGAGTGTCAGTGGGCGGGACTGCGAGGGGCCCACCTCCGACTGTCAGCACGTCCGTCCATGCACTGAGGTCCCAGACCCGGGTCTCAGCAGTTCTGCCAAAGGCAAAAAAGCGCTACATTGCTATTAAATCGCGAGTTTTCTCCAATGTCTATGGTAGCGCTGCGGGTGAACCCCGCGAGCCTTGAAGCTCATTCTAGTGTCATTTTGAAACTATTTTCATCTAGTTTTTGGCAGAATACATTTCTTTTCATGCAGACACTTGATTAATCATTCAGGAGTGCCTGAATATGCCCTAAATAGCCCAAATATGCCCGCAGAGAAAGGGTTAAACACTCTAACCATTACACCATCAAGACAGGATTATTTGTCAGTGGTGTATGGCAAGGACCTATCTATCTATCTATATTGCCAGACGTAATCCCCGAGAGAGGGTGGCCGCGAATGAATTGCCTTCATGTGCTTCCAAATGCGGGGGCAACTCAATCGATTATCTAGCTTGTACAGTTGGCCGCATAAGTTCTGTTCTTCTCCGTAAATCTTATACTGTACATGGAAATATAATGCGCATGATTGAATTACGAGTGTAGTTTCTTATGCAGTGGTTAACTCATCTGATTAGTCAACTGATACTTAAAAGAAACCATACTCATAGTTTATTCATACTATTTTACTTTCACACATAAGATCACGACGAGAAACAGACGTTGTGTGGCCAACTGTACCTGTTGACGAGGGAGGGTCGTTTAAGCCCAACCGCCCATTGGTGTGTATAACTGTATAATGTGTGGCGGTGCATGTGGGATACTATTATACTTCAGTCAGTCAGTAGCCATACCCACACTCCCTTAAAGGGGTAGGGAGGATTAACAACAAAAAACTTGCTGATCCCTTAGTGGGAGAACATTCTGGAGGTGGGATTCCCAGTCCCAACCTCCAGGGGCTATCTATGTCACAAAAGTGACGGGTGACTTAATTACACCATAAAAACAAACTAAAAAGACACATAGAAGGCCTCGGAGTCGGACAGACCCTAAGTTGAGAGGTCAATCCTGTAAGTCCTTGAATAAACTGGCACGGGTTGTCCCTCTCACAGGGGACATGTCCGCTTGGGGGCGTTTTGTGGATGAAACCACCCTCATAAAGGGGATCCGAAAATAGATAGATAGAAAACTGAACCATTTACAGGTCTCCCTCGATTTACGATTGGGTTACGTTCCCGAAAACAAGATTTTAAATAGAAAAATCATATAGCAAACCCTAAAATATATGGGGTAAACGGGGATGCGTTTTCGTACCAGCCAAAACCCCAACCCAAACACCGAAAAACCTATAATAATATCGCAAATTGGGGCATCGGATAGTGAGGGAGACCTGTATATCAATGAGGAGAAAGGCAGAATAAGGTGACAAGTTGATATGACCAGAATATAGCCAGCATGTCTCCATCACTCAAACCCCACATTAGACTTAGTTTTTTATATTTATGGCTTTAGTAAGTCTATGTTAACCCTATTTGGTCTGAGGGGGGTCTTTTTGAACCTCCTCTGATTTAGTATTTTATATTTATGGCTTTAGTACGTTTATGTTAAGGGGACATGGTTCACTTTTTGGGCAATTTTTGCATGTATTCATTATTTTTATAGTTTCCTCCCTAGACCTCCATCAAATTTAAAAAAAACATCCATTCTAGATTAATTTGTACATTTTTCAGTAGAAAAATTTCCCGGCCAAAGGCCGGTACTTCCAACATTACAGGCTCACTATCGTTTGCCAGGGAAAAAATCAACACCTAAATAGCACGAAAGGTCTAAATATTGACGAAGAAATGGGGCGAAAGGTCTTAAAATCGACTAACTAATTGGGGCAAACATCTTAACATCTGAAAACTAATGGGGTTAAACATGAGGGAGAAAAGGGACCAGAAAAACGGCCCATGTCCCCTTAACCCTATTTGGTCTGAGGGGGATCTTTTTGGATCTCCTCTAATTGTTTTTAGTTGATAGATTATTTTCTGGTTCTGGGATTGTGTTCTTTTATTTCATACATTTTATTTTAGTAAGCGTTGTTTCCACATAGCGATTTTGATCAGTTAATTTGACTTTATATTGTCTTTGTCCCAGTTTTGGTTTGTTTAGTTTGCAAGTTTTCCATTTTAACTAATTTAATACTAAATAACCTAATTAATCAGGATGTTATTTAATCAAAGGAATGCATGAGCTTAATACTCTGGCTAATTAAATAGAATGGCAATTTGGGACGTGATAAATTCTGAATATTCACATACTACAGTAGCCTAGTGGACTATACTCCGTTTTATTTCATCTGACGATAAATTGACTCCCTTAACAGCTGATTTCTCGATACTTAATGGAAAAATATGAAACTACTGTACTATGTCTCTGCATCATATTTAGACCAAGTATATATAATTAGCAACATAATTTACTATAAAATCTTCAAAATAACTTAAGATATCTTGATGGGAACTTTGCAATTTACCGTCAGTTGAAAAAAAACAGAGTATATTTTAAATTGTAAATGTAAAGATGTTTGTGTTTGTCTCAGATTTCCATGAACTCTTTCAATCAGATTTTTTTTTTTTTTTTTTTTTTTTTACATTGCAGTGATACCCCCAGATGATATTAATTAATTTTGGGAAGGTCTGTCATAGTTAACCCCTTCTGTACCGGCGACAGTCAGAGTAAGCTATGGGTTTGGCAGAGATCGCTCAGTTCTCACTCTGATAGACCAGCCCATCACCACATGACTAGAACCCAATCCTCTCAGCATCAGCTAGGAAAGGCCCTAGAAAGCCGCTTTTGGCGGGGGGATAGCTCCCCTATTTCAACTCCTTTTGGGGTTGGGCACCTGCCCATGTTAAAGGGTTAATTGAGATAGCCTTAGCCCTTTGATTCCTATAGATTGAGATAGCCTTAGCCCTTTGATTCCTATAGATTGAGATAGCCTTAGCCCTTTGATTCTTATAGATTGAGATAGCCTTAGCCCTTTGATTCCTATAGATTGAGATAGCCTTAGCCCTTTGATTCCTATAGATTGAGATAGCCTTAGCCCTTTGATTCCTATAGATTGAGATAGCCTTAGCCCTTTGATTCCTATAGATTGAGATAGCCTTAGCCCTTTGATTCTTATAGATTGATCCTAAAGTAAATAATAATCAATCATCTGGAGGTAGCTAACCCTGTTCCAAGTAAGTAGGTCAAAACTCTTTAACATTAACCTCTATAACTCACAAACGACTAGAAGAATCTAGTTAATATTTCTACCATTTGGGAAGGGTCAGCCAGGGTGTAGGTGTGGAAATTTACAGCCCCAGTTGTGCTATCCCTTTTTCAGTACCAGAGGTTAGGGTTCATGATTTCTGGCCTACCTATTTGGAACAGGGTATAGAATATATTAGAAGTTGTCACGATCTGATTGGAAGAATTATCCCTTTTTGTACCAACGACGCCTTTTTAACTCAATTCTCGCTACTAATTGATAATTTTGTTCAGTTTGAAAAAGGCCTCCAGCAATTAACAGGCTTCAAACTGTCTCACTTGAACTGTCTTGATAGCGTAATGCATAGTACGCGGAATTTCGGTGTGAGTATCCTGGGTTCGAGTCCTCGGAGTGCCACATGTATTTGTTGATTTCATTAATTGAGTTTAGATGTGAAGTTGGTTGGTGTAAGAAACATAATAATTCACCGTTTTTGCTACCGCAGATCCTTCTTAAGCTGCTCAAAATTGTCAAAATATAGCTAGAATGAAATTTGAAAAACGTCACTGATACAAAATGGTTTAAATACAGAACTGGTACTAAATCAAGACTCTAATAGTGTGTTTATTTTTGGTTCCCCCCTTAATCCCTGGTTCCTGGACCCCGCTGTTCACTATACTATTTCTATATTTGCATGGCACTACTTTCTCTTCCCTTTTCATTAACTTGTATTATCCCTCCTTGGCTCGGTTTTCTTATTTTGACTCCTTATTTATGTTTATCTTGTACTATTATACTGTACATAACTTACTGAATGTTTAACCGTTTTAACACCTTTTTGAATGTATCTATTACCATTTTAACATAACTACTTTGTTTTCCATCTGTCTTGAATATTAACCTGACACAACAAACCCCACCCACTTTGTTTTCCATTTGTTTTTTTACTATTAAATTAACCCGACACACGCTACACTATGACATTGTCGCGGAAATTCCTGTAAACAGCCCATAGAGTTTCTGTCGGACTTGTATCTCCTCCCTCTCATTCCTTCCCCGAGCGGATCAGAAGAGGAGCTCACGATTCTCTTCCCCGAACATAAGAATTCGGGTTTTGACTCCCCGGACGGCCCAAATGACCCGAACTTTGAGATACTTGTCGAGAACTTGGCTCACGAGAGGAAGATGAACGGCCATATAACCGTCCTGCCGCATTCCTCCTCCTATTCCAACCACACGCCTCCCCCACCACCGCCCCCCCTACGGTCCTCCATCCCCACGCCCCCTCCACCACCCCCGCCCCCTCCACCAAGAATGGGCATGTCCCCTACAATGTCCTACCCCACGTTCCCCACCAAGAAACTTTTCACTATTGACGAGGAGCGAACCTATATTTGAGAAACTATAGTTTATTAATTATAATTAGACCAAAAATTGTGACCACCTACCTCAATAACTCTAAAACAACTGAACTAATCGAGCTAATATTTCTACCATTTGGGAAGAGTCAGTCAGGGAATAGGTGTGGAAATTTATAGTCCTTTTGTCCCAGCCCTTTTTGAGTTACAGAGGTTAACCCTTCCTCCTCGGGCAGCATTTATAGAGGTCGATAGGCCTATCCGGGCGATCTGACCAAAAACGTTGTATGTAAACTAAGGCCTATTTTTGTTATTTTAACTGCTAGAGAATTAACACAAATCTCAAAATGTAGCCCTTACCTGTATCTGTAGACTGGCGTTAAGTAAAGCTCTCTAGGTCAACTGGTTCAGTTGTGATGATGATTTCCATGGAGAGCATTTTTCCGCAGATTTAGCAAACGTATTGGACACTTAGAAACACTAATTTTCGCTCTAACTAGCAATGGCGGACAAGGTCAGACTTTTTCTTCTTCTTTCTGAGGCGGCGTCACAAATATTGGCTTTGTAAACAAACGTTTCGCCGCGCGGCTTTCAAAACACGCTTAATAGCCTTTCAAGCTTACAGATTTTAAAAGGACGCCCGGGCTCCTGGCCTTCGCAAGCCGCGTCATTTTAAAATGCTGCCCGGGCGGGAAGGGTTAAAGGACACAATTTCTGGCCTACCTATAATGAATACACTATAGGTTGCTGCAACACTAAACGCATGAATGCACTTTTTTTTGTTTTTTTACAATATTAAGTTTATTACTCATACCTGTTATACATTTAGCCATTTCAGCACTAACCAGTATATGTTTATTTATGTTCCTGTAGCAGTAGTTAGAAATACTTTATATTTTTCTGTTTTGTATGTAATAATGCATGAACTTATTCTTCTTAGTTTTCACATATTTCATGCACGATTCTCAAACACAATCTGTCCTAAAAGATCAGATGCAAATATATATGAGACTGATTTATTGAATGAGAGGGCAGGAGTGTGACAAATTGTATAGCATATGATAATTGTACTGTAATTTTAAGTGTGTGATGTGCTCTTGTCTTTGTACAATTGACCACTTGTGAGCTTTAGGCTATAAGGAAGTTGGAGCCATATACATTGATATTTAGCAGATATACAATAATCATGGCAGTTCATGATCGATAGAAAGATTGCTGAATTATTTCATATACTGTACTGTATATAATTATATACTGTATTTATATATATATATATACAAGTATATATATATATATATATATATATATATATATATATATATATATAATATACTGTATATATATATTTTTTTCTTTTAGACTTTGGTTAATGTTTTGTTTGCTAAATCATTATTTCCACATAGTGATTTTTATAAGTTTCTTTTTGTCTTTATATTGTGTCGTTCCTGTTTTGGTTTGTTTATTTTGCAAGTTTTACAATAAAATAAAATACTATCAATGTCAACAGCTCCAACTTCCCCCTAGCCCGACCCCCCCAAGCGGTGGATTTCTACAGTTCTATGACCATGTGCGACAGCTCTACGTTAACTTGTTGTTTGTTCTCTTTTTCTCTTCCATGTACCGTGTTCCTGGAATGTGGCTCCGTGTTGCATCGTCCTGTCTCCGATCTCACTCTCACACTCACTCTCTCTATTTTTGTCACTCTCTCTCTCTTTTTCACTCTCTCTCTCTTTTTCACTCTCTCTCTCTTTTTCACTCTCTCTCTCTTTTTCACTCTCTCTCTCTTTTTCACTCTCTCTTTTTCACTTTCTTTTTCACTCACTCTTTTTCACTCTTATTTTAACTCTTTTTCACTCTTATTTTAACTCACTTTTTTTACTCTCTTTTTCACTATTTCACTTTCACTGTTTCACTCTCTCTCTCTCTCTCTCTCTCTCTCTCTCTCTCTCTTTCTCTTTGTGATATCTATTTTTATTTGTATTTGATATACACTTTGACGTTTCATTCTATAATTCTCCTCATATGTGTTACTCTTTTTCGTATAATTTTAATCATGTTCTTTCTTTTTCATCTGTAATTTTTGTTGTATTTCTTGTATACTGTAATGTCATTGATAAATTCTATTATATTTATCAAACTAACTAAACAAATATATAATCTTGTTATACTCCATTCCATCGCATTGATTTATTCTCGGCATCTCAACTTTTATTTATTCGAATCTGTCTGTCACTTTTCCGGATCACCTTTCTCTATTTGTTCTTCCCTACCTTCCACCTTTGTTCCCTATACCTCCACCGATACTCCCCCTTCCTCCACCATGACCCCCCCCCCCCCTCTCTCCACCACTACCCTCCTCTCCCTCCACCACTAACCTCCCTCCCTCCACCATGACCCCCTCCCTCTCCACCACTACCCTCCTTTCCCTCCACCACTACCCTCCTTATCCTCCATCACTACCACTTCACGCTCCTCTCCTACCCCTTACCCTCCCCATTACCCCTTAACCTCCCCACTACCCCTTAACCTCCCCACTACTGTCTACCACTACCTCCTCTCCCTCCACCACTACCCACTCTACCCCTTACCTTCTGCAACCAACATCCCCACTAATACCCCCCCTACCCCCCGCTAACCCTCTACCACTACCTCCCATCCCTCCACCACTACCCCCCCCCCCCCTTCCTTTCCCTTTGTTCCCCCCCCTGCCCCCCTTCAGCCAACGGAAGCTCTCTCGGATGACTTCCTCTTCCCCATGACCTCCCGCCTCTCCTACGCCTCCTCTCCCGAGTCCGACATGGAGACCGGCCCCGAGTCCCGCACCCCCTCAAAGTCCCCCCAACGCGCCCCTCCTACCTCCGGCCAGCACCCCCTCCCACACCACCACTCTCATCACCCGGGGGGAGCTGAGGGCCGGGTGGGGGCCCGCATGGTCAAGAGCTCCTCGGATCCCAGTCTCACCGCCCCCGAAGACACCGACCCCAACAGCGCATACGGGGGTGGTCCTCCTCCCTATACTGCCAGCCCAACTAGGATCGTGAGTACTTGCAGGCCTTCTTTACATTACTAGTCTATACAGAGTATTTAGCAATTACTGTACTTTGACAATCGACGCTCGCAGCCCCACCAGTACAGTAAGTATGTGTTGATCTTTCTCAAAAAGTATTGTGGCGCAGTATGGTTTGTTTATTTATTTTCTTTCCTTACACTCGCAGCAGATTACATTGTCTGCTGCATTGTCTGCTGACTCGTTATGGTTATTTACTGCAAGGTGAACATAGGCATTGAGTGTGCCCAAACATCTACCTACACCTGGCTTAAGGGGAGATTTCCACTTTAGGGACTTGTTTCTTGACCCCTTTCTCCCTCATGTCTAGTCCCATTGCGTTTGAGATTGGAAGACGTTTGCCCCATTAGTTTGGTGATTTTTAAGAATTTCCGGCCCATTCTGTCAATTTTAAGACCTTTCGTGCCATTTAGGTGTCTATTTTATCCTGGCGAGCGATAGCGAGCCTGTAATTTAAGAGTAATCGGCCTTCGGCCGGGACATTTTTCTACCGAAAAATGTACAAATTTATCTTGAAAGGGGGTCAAGGGGGTGAAATTTTAAGATTGCTGGAGGAGTAGGAAACAAACTAGAAACCTCCCCTTAACCATTGATCTCACCAATTACACTACAGGTCTTTCTATTAAAAAATAAAAAAATAAAATAATAATAATGATAATATTAATAATTAAAAATAAATTGAATACAAGTAAAATAAAGTAGTGTACATTAAATAAAGCAACTGACTTTAGATTTGACGTATGATTGAGTCGGCCACTAATCTCTGAGGCAGTGTTCATCTGAGTAGTAGGTCCTTTGATACCCGTGTGGCTCCGAAAAATCTGGAGTGCGATACTTGCTTCATTGTCTTGTGCTAAGTTCCAGTGTATTTTAATTATTGATTGCCACACACATATACAGTATATATATATATATATATATATATATATATATATATATATATATATATATATATATATATATATATATATATATATATATATATATATACCGGTATATATATATATATATATATACCGGTATATAATTATATAATTTTTTTTTATTTTTTTATATATATACGGTATACAGTATATATATATATACTGTATATATATGTTTTTTTTTTTTTTTTTTTTTTTTTTTTTTTTTTTTTTCTCTGGTAAGTCACCCAATTCATTATATTATATTTTGTTACACATGAAAAATCTAAAGTACAGTTATCCTATCCACTATTATAGTTAGATTTATATATACTGTATGTTAGAAGAGCAGCTTTGTAAATGACTGTACGTGCAGTATTGTAGGATATATCTGCATGTGTATCTACCTTAAAGGGGCTTGTATCCGTTCGGCCCCATTCAGCCTACTGTTTTAAGACGTTTATCCCCATCCAGGTGTAATTTTTTTCCTGGGCGAGCCAGCATATTTTAAAAACAAATTTTGACAGCAGGCCAAATTTGTACATTTTTCGATAGAAAAATGTCTGCGTCGAAGCCGGATTTCTCCATACAATGCTGGCTCGCTATCGCTCGCCAGGAAGAAATGGACACCTGGATGGGGATAAACGTCTCAAAACAGTAGGCTGAATGGGGCCGAATGGATACAAGCCAGAGAAAGAAAGAAAAGGAGAGAACAAAAAACAGGTTCCCCCCCCCCCCCCTTTAACCCCTTCAGTACCATGAGACACCTTTTCCATTTTGTTCTTGCCATCATTAGACAAGCCTATTCAGCTTGGGAAGGACCTGTCTGTGGTAGTCAAAGAGCTCATTGCGATAGCTTTAAGGGGAGATTTCCACTTGAGGGATTTTTTTTCTTGACCCCTTTCTCCCTCATGGTTAGCCCCATTGCTTTTGATTAAAATGTAAAACTTGCAAACTAAATATTATAAGACGTTCACCCCATTAGTTTGGCGATTATAAGAACTTTCGGCCCATTTCTGTCAATTTTAAGACTTTTCGTGCCATTTAGGTGTCGATTTTTTCCTGGCGAGCGATAGCGAGCCTGTAATTTAAGAGGAACCGGCCTTCGGCCGGGAAATTTTTCTACCGAAAAATGTACAAATTTATCTAGAAAGGGGGTCTAGGGGCTGTAATGTTAAGCTTGATGGAGGTCTAGGGAACTAACTATAAACCTCCCCTTAAGTCATTTGATTCCTCCTTGTCATTAAGTAAGCTGCATTAAAATTTCTAATGATAACCCCTTCAGTATTATCGACATCCTTTTTCATATATTTTGGCAACTATTAATTGATGTTATTCAGTTTAGGAAGGACCTCTAGCGATAATTAGGCTTCAAACTCTCAACCAATCCTTTTAACTACCACAGATCCTTCCTAGGCTGCTTACTATCGTCTAATTATAGCTAGAATATAATTAACCCCTACTGTACTAGCATAAATGTACTGTACCTCCAAGCAATGTGGCCAAAATGGCTTCAGAGGCAAGATATAACAACCTCCCACCTCAATAGATAGGGGAATACTGCCTCTCCCAAAAGGTGGGGGCTTGGATATAAGTCTGAGAAGTGTTGCCAAGGTCTTAGAGCAGTGCTCAAACGTTGTGGTACCAGGTACTGCTTGATACTGGCAGTTACAAGGATCGTATATTACGGAAGGCTCTCTGCCGTCGCTGGTACTGAACGGGTTAAAACATGTCGTTGGTACTCAAAGGGTTAAGGGGAGGTATTTAGTTTGTTCCCTACGTTTTCATCAAGCTTAAAATTACACCCCCTAGACCCCCTTTCAAGATAAATTTGTACATTTTTCGGTAGAAAAATTTCCCGGCCGGTTCCTCTTAAATTGCAGGCTCGCTATCGCTCGCCAGGAAAATGTCGACACCTTCATGGCACGGAAGGTCTTAAAATTGACAGTAATGGGGCAAAATGTCTTAAAATGTCCAAACTACTAGGGCGAACGTCTTAAAATCTCAAAAGCAACGGGGCTAAACATGAGGGAGAAAGGGGTCCAGAAAAAAATCCCTCAAGTGGAAATCTCCCCCTAAGAAGAATAATATAAAAAGGTGTCATCACATTGAAGGAGTTACGCATGAAATATAAAATTGTACAGTCAGGCCTCTCAATACGCGAGTATATGGGCGACACACGAGGGCGCGGAATGGAAATTCGCGTATTAGCAATAGAGTATTATATGGGAATAAATCGATATGGGCGGCACTGACTCCAAGTTGTCTACTTTAGGCCTATTTATCTCAGTCAATTGCCACAAAAGGTACATATATTCATAAACATCCAAATCATAAGAAAATATAACGATAATAAGTTTGTTCTTGCGAGGGAGCATGATGATGGGGGCAAAAAACTATATCACTGCACACGAGTCGGACTGCGTGGACTGAGGGTAGACTGGCGTCCCTGCGCTGATGGATGCGCGGAATGGTGGGGGGCCTCGCGTGTTAGCTGAACTCCCCGGAATTGCCCTTATATTGGCCCCGGATTCGCGTTTTAAAGGTGCATCACGCGTTTTGAAAGTTTTGGGTATGATTCAACCCCCTCCTCGCGTATAAGGTGAATCGCGTATTAACAGCTCGCGTATTGACAGGCCAGACTGTACTTAAGTTAAATCGGATCATTGAACCTAGGAATCTTTAAAAACAAATTGTTTAACCTTGATTACAGTACTTAGATATTCTTTGCTGCTTTGTAATTATTTTGAATGATTAGTTATATTTAATTATAATTTATCAAGCATGAAGTTAAGCCTCGCTCTTGACAGTATTTACAATTATATTTTCTTCAAGAAGCAGCTTCCTTATGTGCACAAGCCTCAATTCATCTTTATATCCATCTGTACAGTCGCGCTAATAAGTCATGTCTCGGCACCAAGTATGTTTTGATCAATCATTGGTATCAGCAATGTTTAAGCTTCATTTCTTCATATCGAGTGAAATATACAAACATGTTCCTACACATACCCACCCTATTCAACATCTGACAGACATTAATACAGCACAGAGCGAGCCAAACGTGATGACAGCTGGGACATGACTTATTAGCGCGACCGTACCTGTGACGTCTTTTTCATTTTTTTCTGGCTACATTGCATAGAAGATGATTTTGTACAGTGTATGAAGGATCTGAGTCGGACAGACCCTAAATTGAGTGATCAATCCAGTAAGTCCTTCAGTAAACTGGCATGGGTTGTCCCTCTTACGGGGGATAGGTCCGCTTGGGGGCATTTTGTGTATGGCCACCCTCATTAAGGGGAGTAAGGCATCCGGCAATAGATAGATAGATATGTGGTAGTAAGAATGGTTAATTAAAATGTAAAACTTGCAAACTAAACAAACCAAAACTGGGACAAAGACAATATAAAGGCAAATTAACTTATCAAAATCGCTATGTGGAAACAACGCTTACTAAAATATAATGTATGAAATAAAAGAACACAATCCACCACATAGGGTGTACATTACTACATGAGCAAGTTAATCCGGGTCAGATAGTTCGAAGCTGGTTGATTGCTAGGGACCCTTTTTAAACTGAACCTAATCGTCTAATAGTAGCCAAAATAAAGTTAAAAGACTGTCACCGGTACAGAAGGGGTTATTATAAGGGTAGACTAGCCTAGTCATTCGTGGTGGTCCAGTTAGAACACAATATCAATGAAAATACTTGCCACACAAAATTAGGGGAGTTAGGCCGGAGTCACACGAGCGATTTTTCCGTCAATTTTTACGAGCAATTATGATCTGGCAGCTTACAAAATTACACTTTATCAAAATTCAGCCGCCTAACATACTCTACCTTCAGTCTAGTTACCGATACCAGTGCAAAAAAGTCCCGAAATGTTACTAGGAAAAACTTGCTCATGGAAAATTGACGGAAAAAGCGCTCGTGTGACAGCGGCTTAAAGCCTTTGTCACGAGCGCATCTTCCGGCAATTTTCGACAAGCAAGTTTTTCCTTTTTTTTTTTTTTTTTTTTTTTTTTTTAAATCTTTCTCATTGGAATTTGAAACTTGGTCGAAGATAGGTTATATTAGGTACTTTAATTATTATGAAACTTAATTTATGAAGCTGCCAGACTAGAATTGCCCGTAAAAATTGACGGAAAAATTGCTCGTGCGACACCGCCTTCAGATGGATAAATTTAGCATCAAAATGTACAGTTGTCCACATAAGTTCTGTCCTACGTCGTGATCTTGTGTATGAAAGTAAGTTAGTATGAATGAATTGCCAGTGTGGTTTCTTTTAATAATCAGTTTACCAGTCAGATGAGTTATCCACTTCATCAGAAACTACACTCCTAATTAACCCCTTCAGACTCATATGACGCAGAGGTTGCCAGATTAGCAATACGAAATAGAGTTCTCTCACTCTTATAATTACCTCTCCAAAATTAGTTTTCTGCCCACAGCTAACTCAAAGACAACTGCAGAGGTTGAAGTAACTAAACTAAAGGTTTCTAAATACCCCTGATGGTAACAAAGGCTTTAAAGTATCCCCAATAGGCTCAACACAGCTAACTCAAAGACAACTTCAGAGGTTGAAGTAACTAAACTAAAGGTTTCTAAATACCCCTGATGGTAACAAAGGCTTTAAAGTATCCCTAATAGGCTCAACACAGCTAACTCAAAGACAACTGCAGAGGTTGAAGTAACTAAACTAAAGGTTTCTAAATACCCCTGATGGTAACAAAGGCTTTAAAGTATCCCTAATAGGCTCAAAATTGCGTCATATGTCGGAGAGGGTTAAATCATGCGCATTATGTTTCCTGTATAAGACCATGAGGGAGGTAAAGAACTTATGTGAGCAACTGTACATTCGGTGAGGTATATTTTAATGCTATGTTTATCCAAGCTCAATTAATTTTATGTGAGTAATTTTGTTTTTTTATCTTTCTCTCCTTTTCTCTCTTTCTCTGGCTTGTATCCATTCGGCCCCATTCAGCCCCATTCAGCCAACTGTTTTAAGACGTTTATCCCCATCCAGGTGTCAATTTCTTCCTGGCGAGCGATAGCGAGCCAGTATTGTAGGGAGAAATCCGGCTTTGCCGGAGAAATTTTTCTATCGAAAAATTTACAAATTTAGCCTGCTGTCAAAACAAAAATATATATATGCTGGCTCGCTACTGCTCGCCAGGAAAATATTGACACCTGGATGGGGGTAAACGTCTTAAAACAGTAGGCTGAATGGGGCCGAATGGATACAAGCCAAAGAGAAAGGGAGAGAAAGATAAAAAAAGCGAGGTGGGCTCCATTAAATTTATATTGTGTACTGATTAGTCCAGTGCGTACAAATTAGACCAGTGCGTACAAATGAGCTAGTTTACCCTATAACATTTATCCCTCAGGTCAGAACAGACTTATTTGTTGCCCCCACCTAATTTTTTTTCCCTGTCTCTCCCTCTCTCCCTCTCTCTTTGGCTTGTATCCATTCGGCCCCATTCAGCTTACTGTTTAAAGACGTTTACCCCCATCCAGGTGTCAATATTTTCCTGGCGAGCGGTAGCGAGCCAGCATATATATATTTTTGTTTTGACAGCAAGCTAAATTTGTAGCCTACATTTTTCGATAGAAAAATGTCGGATTTCTACATACAGTACAATACTGGCTTGCTATCGCTCGCCAGGAAGAAATCGACACCTGGATGGGGATACACTTCTTAAAACAGTTGGCTGAATGGGGCCGAATGGATACAAGCCAGGGAAAGAGAGAAAAGGAGAGAAAGATGAAAAAAGGCGGTGACCCCCCCTTAACCCTTTCTGTACCGGCGACGTCTTTTTTATTTAATTTCAGCTACACTGCATTTAGACGATTTTATGAAGCTTAGGAAGAATATGTGGTAGCTAAAAGGATTAACCCTTGCCCCTCAACTTTCTCTTCATAATTGCTGAGGGGCACAGGGCCCTGGGTGGGGCTTTGGTTTCCCGGGCGTTTCCGCACCCTCCTCAGCTCCCCGCCATGGAGTGGCTTCGGTCACCCAGGCTTTATTGTGGTCGGCGGGTAGGGTTCTGTGGGGGCGCTCGGTTATGGCCTTGGCCTTGCTCGGGGCCTTGGGGCTGTTCGGCCAGGCAGCATGGGGAACAACAACAACAACAACAACAACTGAGATGGTTCGTAGTATTTTGATTGGCTGACGTCCTTCCTAAACTGAATGAAATAGTTTAATGCTTGCCAGAATATAAAGTAAAGGGCATCACCGGTATTGAAGGGGTTAACTCCTTTCAGTCCGGGTGAAGTTATTTATTTATTTTTTTTCTGGCTATCATTAGATGATTTTGCTCTGTTAAGGGGAGGTTTTTAGTTTGTTTCCTACTCCTCCAGCAATCTAAAAATGTCACCCCCTTGACGCCCTTTCAAGATAAATTTGTACATTTTTCGGTAGAAAAATGTCCCGGCCAAAGGCCGGTTCCTCTTAAATTACAGGCTCGCTATCGCTCGCCAGGATAAAATCGACACCTGAATGGCACGAAAGGTCTTAATATGGGGTGAAAGTTCTTAAAATCGCTAAACTAATGGGGCGAACGTTTTATAATATCAAAAGCAATGGGGCTAAACATGAGGGAGAAAGGGGTCAAGAAAAAATCCCTCAAGTGGAGATCTCCCCTTAAAGAAGGATTTATGATAGTCAGCGAATTAATGGAGATATAATACACCTCTCTGATTACTAGACATCCTTCCTAAGCTGCATAAAATTGTCTAATAATAGCCTGAATAGAAGGAATAATGGCGTGACCGGTACTGAAGTGGTTATAATCCCCCGTGCATGTTGTGTGCGTCCAGCCATCCACGCTTCTATACATACACTAGAGAATCTATAGTAATATGGAGGTGCCTCAGGACAATTTACAGCGTACACTCCTCCCTCGGGTAGCGCGGGTATATCGTACTGGGACCGCGCCGCGCTACGCAAATACGCGCTACACAAAGCAAAGAACTTATGGGATTACAGTAATTCTATTGGTTCTGACGACTTCCCCAAAGTCACCTTTTTGACCATTTACCACCCAATAACCTTACCAAATATGAATCAAACATTAGTAACAGACAACCTAACCCTATTTTACAGATCATATCTATGAAATGATGGGCTGGTTGATTGAGTTCCAACTCTCGACAATGAAGTCAATTCCCATTTTTTATGTGGAATTGCTTCCAAAATTGGAACGAGTCTACCGAGTCTGACGTCACGGCCGGGATATGGCGAGAGATGCCGAGCCCCCAGCCGACCACAGAGCGCGCTACATAAATAAAACCGTGTTAGATGCTGACTCGGCACACTAGGGGTACCCGCGTTAGACCAAAACCGCACTGTCCAAAGCCGCGCTACCCGAGGGAAGACTGTATAAGTGTTTTTCCCACAACTGGCACATCTTACCAGTGGCACCACTATTATTAATAATGGTCGATCTCCTTTTACTATTGGATCTCTAGTGCATGTTGACCGGACAAGTTAACCACGAGACCATTTCAACCAGTAGCTCTCAACCAACCATTAGGTTAGGTTTAGTCTTTAATTTCACACTAGTTTAGTTAAATTTGGAACTGGTTGAGATTACTGGTTGAAATGGTGTACTGGTTGACTAGTCCGGGAACCCTAGCACACACACAAGCCAAGCCAACCCCTCCTGTACACCTGCATGTGTTCCAGCATCCACATCCGATTGAGGCGTACGATGACCGCAGAAAATCCCACGGCGGAGACAGCAAGTACGGCTTTGCCAGTGGGGGGTCCTATGGCTCGGACATCTATGCCTCCCGACCTCCTCCCCCCACCACCAATGGAGCGGGGGGTACTGGGGGAGTGGGAGGGGGAGGGGGAGGAGGAGGTATGACATCAATACCAGGTTCTCCTTACACCTCAGTACCTCCACCTGGTTACTCCAGTCGGCCCCCTCCCCCCCAGCAGCAGACTCACCCGCCCCCTATGCACTCCCCTCATCATCGCCGTTCCCCCAATGCTCCCCCTCCAACCCGCGGGCCCCCTCCACAAGTCGGGTACTCCCCCACCAATCCCGGGAGTAACATGGCACCACCCCCTTACCTGAACGGCCACAGTCCTGAGGTGGCCCCGGAAGTGCCCCCTAAAGTGGACCGCGCCAGTAAGCCCGGTAGAGTGAGGTCTGGCGGAGACTTTGGGTCGGGGAAAGACCTGGTGGAACTGGACGCCAACAACTACATGAACACTGCTCGGCCCGCTGACTCACAGCACAAGGTTAGCATGTCCACCACCCCAGCATCACCATCATCACTATCACCACCATCACTACCATCATCACTATCACCATCATAACCACCACTACATTCCATATCTTGCTTGTCATAATTTCCGCTATATTTGTTTGTGTGTGTGTTTGTATGTGTGTATGTAAACCAACTAATGGCATCGGTGGTGATGGGCTGGTGTATCAGAGTGAGAGCTGAGCGATCTCTGCCATACCCATAGCTTACTCTGACTGTTCCTTTTACTTATATATTTTCTAGATCTCAAGTGACGGCGTCTCTTCTGTGGATTGACCTCCCAATCTACCAAGATTGGAAGCTAAAGCGTCATATTTTTCCTTTGCCCCTCAACTTTCTCTTCATAATTGCTGAGGGGCACAGGGCCCTGGGTTGGGCTTTGGTTTCCTGGGCATTTCCGCACCCTCCTCAGCTCCCCGCCATGGAGTGGCTTCGGTCACCCAAGCTTTATTGTGGTCGGCAGGAAGGGTTCTGTTGGGGCGCTCGGTTATGGCCTTGGCCTTGCTCGGGGCCTTGGGGCTGTTCGGCCAGGCAGCTTGGGGAACAACAACAACAACAACAACAACTAATGGCAACGATCATTTACGATAAATTAGTAGAATGACTTGTTTATGGATTACTCAGGGTTGGAATAATTTAAACCCTGGTTCTCTCACTTAGTTTATTCATATCTAAAATGTGTGTGTGTGTGTGTGTGTGTGTGTGTGTGTGTGTGTGTGTGTGTGTGTGTATATATTCCAGTTTTCTCTGTTTACTTATATACATAATTATACAGTATATCTATTTTTTGCTCTACATATCCTTTTTACGGGGGGGTCACCGGCATTTTTTATCTTTCTCTCCTTCCCTGGCTTGTATCCATTCGGCCCCATTCAGCCAACTGTTTTTGGACGTTTATCCCCATCCAGGTATCGATTTCTTCCTGGCGAGAGATAGCGAGCCAGCATTGTGTATGGAGAAATCCAGCTTTGCCGGAGAACTTTTTCTATCGAAAAATGTACAAATTTAGCTTGCTGTCAAAACAAAAATATATATATATGCTGGCTCGCTTCCGCTCGCCAGGAAAATATTAACACCTGGATGGGGGTAAACGTCTTTAAACAGTAGGCTGAATGGGACTGAATAGATACAAGCCAAAGAGAGAGGGAGAAAAAGAGAAAAAAAAGTGAGGTGGGCTCCCTTAACCAAATATATCCCCCTGCTAGCCTAGCCTACTCATCATGCATCGTTCTCACCTGTACATTTACAGTATTGTTCTGTTGCAATATTTACAATAATGCTTTGTTTTACCTTTGAAGTGTAGAGTATTTATTGTCTGGTATTGCATGCCTTTTCAGACGACTATACCTAAAGTCAGTTGTATTTTGTATCTTGCATTATGTAGACTTAGTGAAATAGTAATAACCTTATTGCATTTTCATTATGAATGTTGAAAATTATGCATGTTTTTCAAGCTACCACGAGCAAAAAAAAAAAAATAAAAAAAAAAAAATGGTGAGATAATAAGCGTATAGATTCCATTTGTTGTACCATGTCTGCAAGTCTGCCCGTTAACTTGGATGGTTCTACTAATATTGGTAGGTGTGTATTATAACTTCTCTTAACCCCTTCAAGATCCAATACGCATTTCTTTTCGGGTCTCTGGCTATTACACGACAATTTTATTCAGATTAGGAAGGGTATTTGGAAGACAATGTGTTAAGGGGAGATTTCCACTTGAGGGATGTTTTTTCTTGACTCCTTTCTCCCTCCTGTTTAGCCCCATTGCTTTTCTAATTTTAAGATGTTCGCCCTGTTATTTTGATGATTTTAAGAACTTTCAACCCATTTCTGTCAATTTTAAGACCTTTCGTGCAATTTAGGTGTCGATTTTATCCTGGCGAGCGATAGCGAGCCTGTAATTTAAGAGGAACCGGCCTTCGGCCGGAACATTTTTCTACCGAAAAACGTACAAATTTATCTTGAAAGGGGTTTAAGGGGGTGTAATTTCAAGCTTGATGGAAGTCTAGGGAATCAACTAAAAACCTCCCCTTAACTGAGATAGTCTTTACTCTTATAATTACCACAGATACTTCCTGAATTGCATAAGATTGCCTAATGATAGTCAGAATATATTGTCAAAATGCATCACTATCCTCAAAATGTTAATATCAAAAAATAAATCTCATTATGGCGAGTCTAAAAAATTGTGATTCTTAGCAATTAGCGTCTTGTAACTCAGGGAGGGCCAGAGCAAACGGGCTGTATATTTTCACTCCTATTTCCTGGTTAACCCCTTCTGTACCGGCGACGTCTTTAACATTTTATTCTAGCTATATTTTAATTAAAATGTAAAACTTGCAAACTAAACAAACCAAAATTGGGACAAGGACAATATAAAGTCAAATTAAATTATCAAAATCGCTATGTGGAAACAACGCTTACTAAAATGAAATCTATGAAATAAAAGAACACAATCCACCACATAGGGTGTACACTACTACATGAGCAAGTTAATCTGTTTCCCAAGCAAACTAATCGCACACATAACAACGCACTATCGATTTTGTGCAGTTTAAGAAGGATTTGGAATAGTAAATAGAGTTATGTGAGAGAGTTCCAAGCCTATTAATTGTTTTAGGGCCTTTTTAAACTGAATACAGCCATTTAATAGGAGCCAGAAGTAATTTTAAAGGACGGCACTTGTACTGAAGGGGTTAATTGTAGCAGCCTGAATGCTCTAATCATTTTTGAGTCATGAGAGGTTGTGGTATTGAGCTCTTGACTAATCATAATGAATAGACGACTATGTAGTACCGGTAACATGACGTAACTTCGGACGGGGAGGTAACTTCGGACGGGGAGGTAACTTCGGACACTCTAGAAAACATATAGGCTACAATGAACCTCAGTTATGGGATAAATACATGATGTTATGGTAAAACAAGTATGTCTGCGGTGTTCTTCCATAATGCAGAGTAATTTTTTCATAACTGTAGCTTACACACTGTTATCCAGAAGTGTCCGAAGTATAGCCCCCGTCCGAAGCTAGGGCATTTCATGGTATCTTCTTGTTGTTTATGTTGTGTGTGTGTGTGTGTGTGAAACCTTTATGATGGTATTGCTATGTTACTAATGTATAGTCATGCACATCAGTTCTTTCCTCGTAACTGATTATATACGTATAAACATTAAAGGTATATGTGACTGAAGTAAGGTCATTGTTTGTAATAAAATAACTATGTGATCTTATGAATTAACTACTGCGTAACAAATTAACCCCTAATTCAGACTTCCCAAATTGACTAATTCCTTGAATGTGACGACAGTGCGTTGTTGTATGTACTGTACGATTAGTTTGCGTGGTAAACAGATTAACTCATGCTCATGTAGTAATGTACACCCAATGTGGTGGATTGTGGTCTTTTATTTCATACATTTTATTTTACTAAGCGTTTTTTTCCACATAGCGATTTTGATGTTATTTTACCTTTATCTTGTATCGTCCCAGTTTTGGTTTGTTTAGTTTGCAAGTTTTACATTTTAATTCCATATACTGTACAAGGACTGTACTGTATATATAATTCCATATACTGTATATATAATTCCATATACTGTATATATAATTCCATATACTGTATATATAATCACCGAGAGGGAAAGGACTAATAGGCATGATTGTATTGTCATTTATTCTGTCAGGCATTAAGGGGAGGTATTTAGTGCATTCCCTAGACCTCCATCAAGCTTAAAATTACACCCTCTAGGCCCCCTTTCAAGATAAATGTGTACATTTTTCGGTAGAAAAATGTCCTACAGTGTTACAATAGGGTCTCCAGTACTGCCTGCCCTGCATCTGTGACTCTGGTGTGTTGTATATATAACAGCAGGAGTATCTTTAGTCTTTCAATTTCCAGTAATAAGACTAGTACTGTACCTGCAGCATATCATTGTATATTTTATTTATTTAGAATACAGTACCCTTTTGCTAAATAGACGGTTCTATAATATCCTTCATTGTTTCTTTTTAAAAAGAAGATTGGTGAGAATAAAGAAATTCTTGCCAATAAATGTACGGTCTTGCTCTCGCTAAAGCGGTTATTTCGTCTTTCCCAACATATTACCGAAAACGTGTACCCAAACAATAGATCCATTTCATCCCCGCCAACGTTCCAAAGTCCCCTTTTTGACACATAAAGTACACATCACACATCATAGAAATACAATAAAGTCACGGCGGAAGGCATCACGGTTATGTAACAGTGAGAGAGATCCTTGCAATCACTGAGAATATTGAGGCACACATGGACTGACAAAGATATATTTGGGAGGGAGGGCGGGAAGCCGGGAGGACCCGAGTGTGACGTCACCGAGCCGAGTAGAGTTTGCGTTAGATTTAAAATTGTCCATGTTAAAATAGAGTAGATTGAAAATTGTCCATGTTAAAATAGAGGTTCCGCATTTAGTGTGTCCGCTTTAGAACCAAAACGTGTTGCTCAACAGCACGTTAGCGAGAGCCTGACTGTACTGTACCTCACACTCTACTGTACACACAACTTTGCCAGCCCTTCCCTCAGTATGTTCACAATATCTGGTCTACCTACTTGGAACAGGGTATGGTACTGCACACGAGGCATCTTAGTATCTGTCATGACAACGGGAGAGGCTGGGGGGAGGTTTTATGTTTTGGTTTGTTTGTTTTACATTTTAATAAATACAAAAAAAAAAAAATTGTATTGATTATGCCTGTGACCTTCCCCTAGAGTCCCTATGAAGTTGTGGGCCCCAATGCTCACGACGACCTGAAGAGCCGCCTCCACCCCAGGTCCCCCCACCAGCAGCCCTACCGCTACTCCCGCTCGGCCTCACAGCCACCCAACTACCGCGGTGATGACCCATACAGGTGAGTTAAAGCTACAAATGATGTTTAGAATAGATTATTGAGCTTATATCACCAATTTTTAATGGCCTACATTTTTCCAGGTAACATGTATGTGATCTTTTGCATTGGTATCGAAAATAGCGTACTGTATAAAGTATTTTAGGAATATTTTAATATGTAGAAACTGCCAGATTATAATTACCACCCAAGAGCTAGCAGCCTCACTCTTTCTCCCTATTATTTGTTTTTATTTTATTTTTTATTTATGTGGATGAGGGAGACAGACGGCAAAACTGCCTGTGATGAGTGCCTCTCCCAGAGTTGAAAGAGTGACAGGGCCAAAATCAAGGAATGTTTGAGCCAAAATGCCTCGATACACAGAGTTTGAAGCAATTTAAGTCATAGGATGAGGGAAAGATGGATTCAGGGAGAGAGTTCCAGAGGTCAGCTGTTGAATACAAGAAAGATTGGGAATATATTTTTGGGGGTTGGAGAGGTGCACAGTAGGGCTGGGATTGTGTTACAAGACGGGTGCTACGTACTCTACGATGAGGGGGTGGTATACACTGGGAGAACTCTGACGAACACTGATTATTGTGATAAATATAGCGAGAGATTGCGGAGAATCGGTGATTGGACGTGAGTTAATGAGATGAAAGGCATTCTTTTCTACTCTGTCAAGAAGTGCTGTGCGAGATCCTCCCCACACATGCGAACAATACTCAATACATGGACTGTGCAGGGGTAAAGAATCCCCGGAGGCAGCTCAGCACACCCAGCTTCTGGGAAGCTGTTTTAGCAAGAGTGGTAATATGGTCTTTCCAAGAGATATCAGATGAAATACTGTAGAGACACCGAGAATACTGAGAAAAGATGAAGGGTTGATTTGTGTATTGTTGAAGTATAGGGGATAGACCTGTGTGAGTTCTTGTCAGGTAGATAGATGGAGAAATTGGGTTTTGGAAGCATTGAAAGCAACAAGATTTTCTCTACCCCAAATGGAAATGGTTGATATTATAATGTATAACTTGCAAAATAAACAAACTAAAACTGGGACGATACAAGATAAATGCAAAAGAACTGATCAAAATCGCTATGTGGAAACAACGCTTAATAAAATAAAAATATCAGAAGATAAGTGTTCTATTGCTTCATCACGAGAGTTTTTGAGAGATTGCCTGCTGGGGCATTCTGAAAAACTAGTTGAATAGTGTAAGGTAGAGTCGTCAGCATATGTGTGTATTGGACTGGATTTACAGTTGAGATCATTAATGAATATTAGTAAGAGAACTGGAGGCAGGACAGACCCCTGAGGAACACCGTAGTAAATAGGTTGAGGAATTGAATGATGACCGTCCACAACCGCAGCTATGGAACGGCCAGAAAGAAAATTAGAGATAAAGGCACAGATGGAGGGATAGAAACCGAAGGAGGGTAGTTTAGAAATTAGAGATTTGTGCCAGACTCTATCAAAGGCCTTCGATATGTCTAGTGCAATAGAAAAGTTTTCACCAAAGTCCCAAAAGAGGATGACCAAGAGTTAGTAAAATATGAAAGAATATCACCAGTAAAGCGACCCCTAAGGAAGCCATACTGGTGATCTGAAAGTAGATTATGAGAAGAGAGATACTTAAGTAATTTTGAAGTAACATTAGTTTTATAAATTTTAAGATACAAGAAATGAGAGCAATTGGACAATAGTTGGAGGGTTGAGAGCGGTCACCGTTACTGTTGCTTCCATATAATTCCTTCCTTATTCTCAGCATCAGTATTGGTTGAAAGGCTGTCTTATGTTTTGGACTAATATGCCTTGGTAACTTCTGATATTCGCTCTGCATCCTCACAATCCCTTCCAGTGTCGAAGTCAATTACCTTAACCTTTAGATCCGTGACTGCATACCTGATTTTCCTCAATCTATTGGACTGTATTTCTATCAACCACTTCCATACTTCTAGTAGCACGTTACCAAATCATCCTCATCCCACAATTCTCTATATTTTCCACACTAACTGATTCCGTTTTTCCCTAGATCCTCAGACTACAAGCCGGTCCCTCCCCCCAAGAGCAGTAACTATAAGCCCGTCCCTCCTCCCAAGCCCAAGAACTACAAGCCCCAAGTCCCCGGCGGCATGGAAGCGGGCGGGTGGGATATGTACATGGACGGGCGCAAAGTGTACGAGCAGGGAAACTACCACCCGACCAGTAACGGCGGGCTGAGTGACGACTACAGCGGCCTGGATAGTGGTCAGGGGAGCAGCCTTGACCGGAAGTACGACACGTTTGGCCGATCTTCTTATGGAAAGGTTGGTAGTAGCTTTAACCCTTTTAATTTTATAAAGGGTTGGTAGTAGCTTCAACCCTTTTAATTTTATGAAAGGTTGGTAGTAGCTTTAACCCTTTTAATTTTATGAAGGTTGGTAGTAGAGTTAACTTAAATATGGGGATGGATGCCTTTTTAAATTTTATGGAAAGTTTGGTGCTATATGGAACTTAAATGTTAAATGTGAGCATCAAATTCTGAAACATAGAAGGTATATATAGATTGTTGGAATAAATATAACGTGTTTTGGCAGGCCAATCATAATAGTGTGATCATTGATAAAGGAGAAAACAGACAGACTAATCAAAAGTATTGAGGCAGTTTTTAACACTGTGCACTCCCTTGAGTAACAGGGCTACGGCGTGCCCTTCTTACAGGGACTAAAGGGGGGGTCACCTGCTTTTTTTCTCTTTATATCCTTTTCGCTCTTTCTCTGGCTTGTATCGATTCGGCCCCATTCAGCCAACTATTTTAAGACGTTTATCCCCATCCAGGTGTAGATATCTTCCTGGCGAGCGATAGTGAGCCAGCATTGTATGGAGAAATCCGGCTTTGCCGGAAAAAAAATTCTATCGAAAAATTTACAAATTTAGCTTGCTCTCAAAACAAAAACATATATATGCTGGCTCGCTACCGCTCACCAGGAAAATATTGACACCTGGATGGGGGTAAATGTCTTAAAACAGTAGGCTGAATGGGGTTGAATGGATAAAAGCCAAAGAGAGAGGGAGAGAAAGAAAAAAAAAGCAAGGTGGGCTCCCTTAACTGGATATTTACCACGAATCGCTTGACTGTCCAAACTACCATTGGCACGGCACAAATTGGCAAAAAAAAAATAAAAGTATTCAAATAGATTTTCATGTTAACTGCCAGTTTATTACTTGACAGAAAATTACTGTGAATATAAGTTTGTTAACATATTGTATTCCGTTTGTGAGCAGGTGTCGTCAGCAGCGGCGGGGCGAACCGGGTACTACCTTAACGTTCCTCCACCCCGAGACCTGGCACCTGGTGGTGGTGGTGGTGGGGCCGGGGGGGCAGCGGGGGGAGCCAGAGGGGACCTACCCAACCATGATCACAGGGGGAGCGCCTTTGAGCTTTACAAGAAACCTCCCGATCCAAGAGGACCTCCCGGGCCGCATCACCCTGCTCTACCTCCTTACTCTGACCTCAGTAACAGGTTAGAGCTATCATAAGTGTCTTCTTTATATAACACCTACCGGTACCACATAAACGTTACGCCATTCATACTGCAGTTGGGTCTGAGTACATGATTAGATTTGATATCCAGTATTCGATAAATGCGTATTAATCGTAGTCATGCATCTGATCTATAACTGTCTTGGTGGTGTAATGGTTAAAGTGTGTAAGCTCTGTACACTGTACAGGTATTTGGTGTCCTGGGTTCAGATCCCTGGAGGATCATATGCTTTCATTATTTTCATTGGGAGTTATTGGTGTTAAGAACGATATTAGTTATTAAGTCTCTCCTCTACCATAAGTATCTCCTTTAACATGTCTCTCCTTTACCATAAATCTATTCTCTAGATATAATCTCCAGTCCTGTGGGAGTTCTTTTGGGGAACTCGATGGTCTGGTTAAACTAATCTAGGAAGAAGAAAAATATATTTATAGTCTGAAGTTACATTACATATAATAGTCGGAAGCTCTGTTAACCCTCACAGACCGGTTTCACATTCTATAAGATATCCCTGAAACCCGGGGGATTTGGCCGAAAAATGTCTCGCCTAGGCTACCGTATCTTTGTTATTTTTACTGCTACCGCATTCCCACGCATCTCTAAGCGTAGATGTGTTTCGTACCTGTAGACTGGCATTGAGTAGAGCTCTCTAAGTCAACTGGTTCAGTTGTGATGACGATTTCCGTGGAGCGAATTTTTCCGCGATTTTAGCCATATGAGACACTTTTCACTACTGAAACAACAACACACAGCCACACAAAAACAAGCGACGCCTCTCCTTCTTGTGTTCGGAGGTGCGCGGCGTCGGTCCAACCGGCTGTGTTTATATGCGTCGGACGGACGGCTTTCAAAACAAGCTTACTGGCTTTCAAGCTTCCGGTGCCTCAGAGCCCAACCGGGTCTGAGGGGTTAAAGAATTTACTGTAAATTTGGTTAAACAGTGTAGCTCTACCTTCTTCCTTGGACTGTGTTAATAGGTCAGAAATACCCTAAGTCTCTAATCTTTTAATTTTAGAGAAGTTAAGTTACAGAAGTGTGTTGTTGTTGTTGTTGTTGTTATTGTAGTTCCCCAGACTGTCTGGCCGATCAGTCCCGAGTCTGGTAGACCGAAGCCGCTCCAGATGCTCAGGCCCCCGAAGGGGCCAGGGTGAGATGAGATCTGTCTCTGAGAGGGTAGTGGGGAGGAGATCATCAGCCCATGGGCTTGCACCCCTGGGTCAAGGCCCTTACCGTCCGCAACCCCCCTTCCAGTGCAACCCAATTGGGCGATCCCGCCAGCACCTAGAGGACAAAGTAGGACAATAAAAGAGACAGACAATAACAGCTAAGGTAGGGACTAGGGTAGAGGATGCTAAACCTCACTCTGGATAGAACCAGCCCTCACCCAGAAGTGTGCTGTGAATTTGTCTAGTTTATCACTCCAAACCTCAGTAACAGGTCAGAATTTGTATAAGTTTGTTCATCTTGTTTGTTAAAATTAGAGTCCCGTGTTTTTTTGTTCAGTACTGTTTACATTTTTTTGTGTTAGTATTTAAGGGATGAGGTTACGAGGAACCTATTTACCCTGGCATAGACCTATTTTACTGTTAGGCGATCAGAACAGAGGCAAGGGGTGTGAGGAGATTGCCCAATTATCTCCACCAGCCGAGAATCGAACTTGGTCCTCCCGGTTAGAAACCGAGCGCTCTACCAATGTCGCTACTGGTCACCCCCTGTTTACAGTTTTCTAATGTTCTACATTTTCATTGTTTCCTTTCTCTTCTTTTCACCTCTCAACTTTGAGGGAGGTCACCGGCTTTTTTTTTATCTTTTCTCCTTTTCTCTCTTTCTCTGGCTCGTATCCATTCGGCCCCATTCAGCCAACTGTTTTAAGACGTTTATCCCCATCCAGGTGTCGATTTCTTCCTGGCGAACGATAGCGAGCCAGCATTTTATGGAGAAATCCGGCTTCGCCGAAGAAATTTTTCTATAAACGTTTTTACAAATTTAGCTTGCTGTCAAATAAGAAATATATATATGCTGGCTCGCTACATCTCGCCAGGAAAATATTGACACCTGGATGGGGGTAAACGTATTAAAACAGTAGGCTGAATGGGGCCGAATGGATAAAAGCCAAAGAGAGAGGGAGAGAAAGAGAAAAAAACAAGGTGGGCTCCCTTAACATACATACAGTAGAACAAGCCTATGGTTAGACAATCTGTAATGTATCCATATAATGCTCTCGTTCCAGACAGCATCAACCATCCCTCTTGTATAACATATATTATATTTAAATCTGTTTTGGGAGTGATGTTCTTGATAATCATGGATGTAGGTAAATGCTGCTTTGGAGACCCAGATACAGTAGTTTGTAAGTAAATAGTTAATCCGTCATTATCTTTATTTTGTAATATTATATACATACATAGTTTTGTCTGTTCTGGATATGAGGATGTTTTTCTTATTCAAACTGTCATTAGACGATATTATTCAGCTTAGGAAGAAGCTGTTGTTGTTGTTGTTCCCCAAGCTGCCTGGCCGAACAGCCCCAAGGCCCCGAGCAAAGCCAAAAGCCCATAACCGAGCGCCCCCACAGAACCCTCCCTGCCGACCACAATAAAGCCTGGGTGACCGAAGCCACTCCATGGCGGGGAGCTGAGGAGGGTGCGGAAACGTCCGGGAAAACAAAGCCCCACCAAGGGCCCTGTGCCCCTCAGCAATTATGAAGAGAAAGTTGAGGGGCAAAAGAAAAATGTGACACTTTGGCTTCCAATCTTGGTAGATTGGGAGGTCAATCCACGGAAGAGACGCCGACACTTGAGATCTAGAAAATATATAAGTAAAAGGAACAGTCAGAGTAAGCTATGGGTACGGCAGAGATCGCTCAGTTCTCACTCTGATAGACCAGCCCATCACCACATGACTAGAGCCCAATCCTCTCAGCATCAGCTAGGAAAGGCCCTAGAAAGCCGCTTTTGGCGGGGGGATAGCTCCTCTATTTCAACCCCTTTCGGGGTTGGGCACCCGCCTGGAAGAAGCTGTTGGAGTAAGAGGGGTAATTGGGAGGAATCTATTTTATTCTATTCTATATACTCAGGCCCAATCCCCATATACCCTATTATACGTTCTTACTAATATGAATCAAATCGTCTAACGATAACCATAATACAATAAAGAAAATCCTCCTTGTATACTGAAAGGGTTGATGTTGGTTTTGTGCAGGATAGATCTGTTATGGTAAGTTATTGGAGAGTATTTTTTTTGTGCAGGATAAATCTGTTATGGGAAGTTATTGGAGAGTATTTTTTTGTCCAGGATAGATCTGTTACGGTAAGTTATTGGTCAGTATAGTTTTGTGCAGGGTAGATCTGTTATGGCAAGTTATTGGCGAGTATAGTTTTGTGCAGGATAGATCTGTTGTTGTTGTTGTTGCTGTTCCCCAAGCTGCCTGGCCGAACAGCCCCAAGGCCCCGAGCAAGGCCAAGGCCATAACCGAGCGCCCCCACAGAACCCTCCCTGCCGACCACAATAAAGCCCGGGTGACCGAAGCCACTCCATGGCAGGGAGCTGAGGAGGGTGCGGAAACGTCCGGGAAACAAAAGCCCCACTGAGGGCCCTGTCCCCCTCAGCAAATTATGAAGAGAAAGTTGAAGGGCAAAGGATAGATCTGTTATGGTTAGTTATTGCAACTTATTGGTGAGTATAGTTTTGTGCAGAATGGTAAGTTACTGGATCATGACGCGTTTTGACAGTTTAGTCCGACTTTAGTGTGGGTATTATTATATGTTTTTATACAGTTTAAGAAGAATCTGTGGGAATGAAAAGGGTAAAGACTATCCCAATTAGCTCTTTGACTTCCATATATCCCTCCTAATCTGAATATAATCGTCTAATAATAGCCAGAAAACAGAAAAGAAACGCGTATTGGATCTTGAAAGGCTTAATGAAAGTGGAGTGAATGAGTGACAACTGTTAACCCCTTCAGTACCGGTGATGTCCTTTTCATTACATTCTGGCAAATATTAAGCAGTTTTATTCAGCTTAGGAAGGACGTCTACCCATTAAAAGGCCACAGACTATCTCAATTAATCATTTTAACGACCATATGTCCTTCCCGAGCTTCATAAAATCGTCTAAATGCAGCTGAAATCAAATTAGAATTTGTCAACGATACTGAACGGGTGAAATATTTGTTTGTTTCAATTTTTACCCTTATTATTTCTAATTTCCAATTTTGTGCAGTTTAACCCCTTATTGGCGGCGCTCGACTTAAGTCGTGCACCAATTTGCAGCAAGTTAGGAGCATTATTAAGGCTTTTAAAGGGTTAAAATCGAGTGCAAATGGCCGGGAGCACAGCGGGCCAGACAGCCAACTCCCAGGGCTTACCGCCGCCCATTAACTCATGTTCCCTGTGTTCTCGAGAGGCCGGCAGTGTAGCCAGTAGTGAGCATAGCTGGGAAAAATATACCGATATATGCTAAACTCCCATGTTCGTGGCATCACTGCAAGAGAACCACGAGTGCTACGTAGCTCGTTCTGGTCTCATTTTGAAGCTTTTAGTGCCTAGTTTTTTGCTAAATATTTTTTTTTCATGCAGATGCTTGATATATCATGCAGGAGGGCCTGACTATGCCCAAATGAGCCCAAAACACCCCGCTAGACAAGGGTTAAGAAGGATTTGTGGTAGCAAAAAGGGTTAAGGGAAACAGTTTGAAGCCTATTAATGACTGGAGGCCCTTTTTAAACTTAATAAAATTGTCTAATAGGAGCCAGATTAAATTGAAAAGACGGTAGCGGTACAGAAGGGATTAGACTACATAAAATTGTCTGATTAACCCTTTAAGTACCGGCGACGTGGGTTATATTTTGTTCTAGCTATATTGAGACGATATTATGCAGCTTAGGAAGGATCTGTGGTAGTTGAAAGGGTTGGTTGAGATAGTTTGAAGCCTTATTATGGCTAGAGGTCTTTCCTAAGCTGAATAAAATTGTCTAATAGTTGCCAGAATATGATGAAAAGGACGTCCCTGGTACTGCATGGGTTATAGCCAGAATCAAAGGTAAAAAGACGTCATGGAGCCAAAGGGGTTAATGAGGATGCAATGATTGTTCAGCTTTTTTTGTTATTAGTATTGCCTGAATTGTGTCGTATGATTGTTTACATTGTTGTGCATATCAGTGTTGGAGCATTAATTATCCACATTATAAATAGAAACATAAGATTTATAGATAGATACATGCAGCAGCCAATGCTATATCTTTGGTTAGTAATGTATCAGTCATTTACCTAGTTAATTTAAGGGGGTAGTGATCGGTTTTTGGGGTATGTATACTGTACAGTATTTAATTTATTTAGTTTTAGTTTCCTCGATAGACCTATATCAAGCTTAAAATAGCACCCCCTAGACCCCCTTTCAAGATAAATTTGTACATTTTTTGGTAGAAAATTTTCCCGGCCAAAGGCCGGTTACTTATAAATTTACAGGCTCGCTGTTGCTCGCCAGGATAAAATTGACACCTAAATGTTACAAAAGGTCTTAATATTGACAAAGAAATGGGGTGAAAGGTCTTAAAATCGTCAAACTATTAGAACGAATGTCTTAAAATCTCAGAACTAATATGCTAATCATGAGGGAGAAGGAAGTCCAGAAAAAGCGAGTACTACCCCCTTAAAACCTTATCATGCCATCCATGATCCATAATCTTTTCTTTCTCTTGTCATAATGATTTAGATTTTTTTTGGGTTGGGAATTATAATGTAAAACTTGCAAAATAAACAAACCAAAACTGGGACGACACAAGATAAATGCAAAAGAACAAACAAATAATAATAAATAATAATAATAATAATAATAATAATAACAAAATATCTGTAATACAATTCAAAGTAAATTTTACCTTCTGTAATGTAATCACTTACCTTACATTAAATACAAAAACAAACAAAATACGATATGCCTATACGGTAGCTATAGGTAGCGCCAACGAACTTGACAATAATCTTGATCCCTGTCCTCTATGTAACTTAACTCAATGACACGGGCTGTTATATAAAAAATACGGTCATCACTGCGGGACTTGTCATATGACAATTGCCAAATTTCTGCCTTGAACAAGGGCTGGGAGGCAGGCGAGCGAGTCTAAGCAGCGCGGGACCATCCCATTACCGCTCCCCCGTGTCTGAGCCATCACTAGTGGCAGTGGGAGACATCTCCAACTCCCTTACAGACTTTGGAATAGCGGAAACCGCTCAAACTCGCTATTTTTTACCGATTTAGCGTCACATGTGCAATATCGTTGCACGGCAACCAGTGGTCGTACAGACATGATTCAGGTGTCATTGGAAAGGTCTATTCCTCTGCTTTCAAGGATATATCATTGAAATACGTTCTAGCTCTTGTTTATACATGAAAATGTGCAGGGAGTGAAGGTTACTTTTAGTCCAAAACCCCGTATGGTAGGCTACAGTGGTGACCAAACAATTGTCATATGACAAGTGCCGCACCCAAGGATTTAAAAGGGCCTGGAGAAAACTGGCTGTAAATATCCACACCTATCTCTTGGTAGACTCTACCCAAATGGTAGAAACGTCAGCCCGATTGCTTTCATTAACTTTGAGTTATAAGAAGCTAAGGGGTCAAGATTGTTGTCAAGTTCGTTGGTGCTACCTATAGAACTGAAGCTTTAATTTTCATATTTTGGTTACCTGGTTATTCTTCTGGTTTTCTTTCCCAACCCAGAAGCATTTAACTTAGTGTATGACCTTCTTTCAGATACAGTAGTTACAAATTTTCCAACTAAATCTCATGTACAAATTGTACTAATATTCCCAAGAGAATTTTGCTCCATGTGGTTTACTGGTAACGTCTTCGGCACTCTCGAATGTGGCATGTAGCACATATGTGTTAACTGGTAATGGATTTATAGGCAGGGAGTATGGAAATCTGTGTATACTGTAGTATATGTATAAACTGTGTGAAAGGTTTAAAATCATACTATCTTCTAAAACTTTGAAAATAACCAGCTGTTATTAATAATAATCATGGACTAATCAGGTCTATTGTATAATAACCTAACTGACTTTAGGACCTATTCTCTCTCCTCCTTCCCTCTCATTGTTTGTGATATTTGGTGGTGCCTAACTGGGAGATTGGTCTGATCGCTAATGTCTAACGTGGACCTGTGCCCCCTCCTCCCCCTCTCCACACTCACTCCAGCACCAACCCCCGGAGATCCCTAGCGGAGGAAGGCATAAAGAGGCAGTCGTTGGCGATGGTGGAGGAAGGCAAGCACAAGGTGATTGCCACAGCTCGCGGGGTGTATGATCACAAGGGGGGGACACTGACCTCTGAAGAGACGGGCGTGTCCATTGTCATTCCCCCCGGGGCCATAACCACTGGTACCAATCAGGAGATATACTTCAAGGTGTGCCGGGACAACTCTCTGGTTCCCCCCCTCGACCAGCACAGAGGTCAGTTAGGCCCGGTTGCCACTGGACGGAGGCTTTTCCAGACATAAGTCCACCTCTGATGAAGTTAAACATAATCTGGAACTTCAAACAGGGAGGGGATGTCAGCAACTTGGATGTGTAGTTTGCTTGCTGTTTGAAATTATCTTGCCTGATTGAAGGATTGATAACGACCAACACTGGACTGTCCTGGTACAGTGCTGATGGCTGTTGTCTGGGCTTATTTGGAAGCTGTTGAACTGGTAAAGCCTCCAGGTTGATGAGAGAGTTTGAAGAGTGAGGCCTTGGTTTGCTGGTTGTGTTACCCCTTAGCCTGTGGGGTGTTGCTATTAACCCTCCCTAACCTTATGATGTATTGCCACAGTTTATAGCAGTCACTTGTAATTCACTGCACCGACTCAGTCAATTCAACACCAAAATGACAACGGTGCTCCATAACAGACTTTGTTAAATGTTTTGGCAAGGTATGTATTATAATGTTCGTATTTCTCGAACTCTTGTAGTGCCGATATGGATACCCGGCCCTACACGGGTTCAGGAAATACGAACTACTATCAAAGAAATGATAATATACTGTATCTTGGGAGCAGTTGTCGAGTTTCACAGTATTTTATTGAGAATGTGTTGAGTTAATTGATTAGGTGGAGTTACTGACAATTGGCTGGCACTGAGGATCGTAATCAAGATTATTAGTCAGATGTCTGAAGGGTGCACGCTGCCTTCAGGTTTGTGAGGCGTATCCCTTTAAATTAGATAACGCCAATTGACCACTTGCCAGTTTCGTTCTATAAGGAAGTTGGAGTTGTAAACATCGATATTTAGCAGAATTACCAGCTAAAATAAGGTTGTAGTTCATTTAAATATACATAAAATCCAATTCAACATACTCTTTAGCCATCAGAAACCTACATTATTATTGCATTTCTGTTTACTATCGATGTCTACAGCTTCAACTTCCTTATAGCCTGAAACTTGCAAGTGGGCAATTTAAGTTATATTTTAACTACAATCTGACTATTTTATTCAACTTATGAAATATATGTCAGATATACTGTATTGTTAATCATCAATCCTTTGATACCTAGAAATCCTTCTTAAGCTGAATAAAAATATCTACCTGTGGGTATCATGCTCCCTCCAGGCATAGACGACAAAGTTCCTTCTCAACTCTCTTCTGTGTCGAGTTAACCCCTTCTGTACCAGCGACGTCATTTTACATTTAAACTGAATAAACTTGTCTAATAGTAGCCAAAATAAAGTTAAAAGGACAGCACCGGTACTGAGAGGGCTAAATCCATGGCTGTTGATAACTTGAGCACCTGAACAACTGCATCAATATAGTGGGGTAGGAAGTAGGCGAGGAGGAGGAGAGTAGAGTGGTTCAAGCTATGGTGTTAATTATCAAGGCATTCAAGCTATGGTGTTAATTATCAAGGTGTTCAAGCTATGGTGTTAATTATCAAGGCATTCAAGCTATTGTGTTAATTATCAAGGTGTTCAAGCTATGGTGTTAATTATCAAGGCATTCAAGCTATGGTGTTAATTATCAAGGCATTCAAGCTATGGTGTTAATTATCAAGGCATTCAAGCTATGGTGTTAATTATCAAGGCATTCAAGCTATGGTGTTAATTATCAAGGTGTTCAAGCTATGGTGTTAATTATCAAGGTGTTCAAGCTATGGTGTTAATTATCAAGGCATTCAAGCTATGGTGTTAATTATCAAGGTGTTCAAGCTATGGTGTTAATTATCAAGGCATTCAAGCTATGGTGTTAATTATCAAGGTGTTCAAGCTATGGTGTTAATTATCAAGGTGTTCAAGCTATGGTGTTAATTATCAAGGCATTCAAGCTATGGTGTTAATTATCAAGGTGTTCAAGCTATGGTGTTAATTATCAAGGTGTTCAAGCTATGGTGGTAATTATCAAGGTGTTCAAGCTATGGTGTTAATTATCAAGGCATTCAAGCTATGGTGTTAATTATCAAGGTGTTCAAGCTATGGTGTTAATTATCAAGGCATTCAAGCTATGGTGTTAATTATCAAGGCATTCTATCAAGGCGATCAAGCTATGGCGTAAATTATCAAAGCGTTCACGACAGAGATGGGGAGGAACTTTGACTTGCGACTGTACCTGACCGACAATCTTGACCTGGGCCCATATCTCTTGACCCGAGCTTCACTAACCCCACTGCAATACTTTCACCCCCCTCACCCCCCTTCTGTTTGCCACTAATTGTAAGGGCGCGTGTACAGGTGACCACGTAAGTTCTGTTCCTCGTCGTGATCTTGTGTATGAAAGTACAGGAGTGTGAATTAATTGTGAGTGTGGTTGCTTTTAATTATCAGTTGACTAGTCAGATGAGTTAACCATTGTATAAGATACTATTCTCGTAATTCATCCATACGCATTATACAGGTATTTCCAAACATAAGATCACGGAGAGGAACAGAACTTATGTGGCCAACTGTACATGAGGCACGTTCCTAGCTGCGAGTAGAGGCGAGCAAGCAACTTTCTTTTCACTGGTGTAGTATATACAGCTTTACCAGCCACAAGTCAGTCTGAGTATCTGATATGGAGTTATTCATGGTTAGTTGAGCCATTTATATGACCGTGAAGAATTAGGTTGGTATCACACAAGCGCTTTTTTCTTTAACCTTTTTATGTGTAACTTTGATCTTGCAGTTTCTGAAATACACTTTTATAATAATGTTCTCACCTTTAATAATATACCTCCAGTCTGGTTACCGATACCAGTGTAATAATATACATGTTTGACCTGCAATACAAACAAACCAAAACAGGAACCACACAATATATAGACTTAGCAAAATCACTATGTGGAAATTGTGTGTGGATTGTGTTCTTTTATTTATAAAGAATTATTATTATTTTGCTTAAGCGTTGTTTCCACATAACGATTTTGATAAGTTGTTTTGTCTTTTGACTGCATTCGTAAAAGTTTTGGTTTGTTTATTTTGCAAGTTTTACATTATAATTTAGCAGAACAGTATTATGAAATAAAAAACACATATAGTTTCAAAGTGTTGCCAGAATAATGTAAAAAATTTGATGATAAAAGCTCTGTTGTGATATCCCCTGCAGTTGCTAGCTGGCCTCTAGTCTGGGCTACTAACACGCCTGATGTAAACGTGCCCTAACTCTCCGCTAACACCTTGCTTGCCCCGGGCTTGTTGGTACTCATGTGTGTGGGAGAGCCTTTAGTAAGAGAGCGGTCATCATAGTCAATGGATGCCATTTTGGTGCCATAATTATCGAAGAACTTTGATGATATATTTTTTATCGTACTGTTTGATAGAAGTTGGATTCAAGGGGCAAGTACTCTGTCCTGCACCAGTATTCTAAACGTTTACAATGGGTGTGGATATATTTGAGTGTAAATGAAAGCAAAAAGACACCAGTGGCACCAAAATGGCGGAGGTTGGCCGATCTGTTACTATAGGGTCTGTAATGTGTGCCTGTCCTTACTAACCTCCCGTGTTAGTGTGCCTAAACCTAGCACAAATCTAGACCATTAGGGAATTAGATTTTGGACTAATAATATTTTGGCTTAATAGATTTTTTTCTATGCATACAGTATAGAAAATTACCGCAGTGTTGAAGTACCTGTACTGTATATTTTTCTTACTACAGGTATTGTTTTTTGTTTTTTTAATTCTATATATCTTTTTTTCTGATTCTTTTGCAGATTTATTTTAACCTTACATTTACTTTCAATACAGGTGATAATCCACTGTTAATAATCTGATACTGGTGAATACACCTATCAACTGCAGAGTGTCTTGCATAAATATCCTTTCTTACCACTAACTTAAATATATGCCGAGTTAAGGGACTAATGCATATTTATGCACAGGCCGTAGTGCGGTTGGTAGAGCCTGTAAACTGAGAGGTCGATGGTTCGAGGCTCGGGCCAGTCAGTGTGCGTTATTTGCTGACGACAGTGTTGTTATTGGACGGCACAGTCTAACAATCTGTAGCAACTGTCCTCTGAAGTCCCTGAAAAATCAGGGCATCCACCCTAGCCAAGCTCTTTAGCAAGGAGTGCATGGTGTTATAAACTGTATCTGGGCATCTAAAATCTCTTAACTCGGCATATATTTTTCTTGGGAGTGTCTAAAGTACTTATAATTTTCCCTGAAGAACTATAAGCTTCAAGCATATATTTTTTCCTATAGAAGAACCGTAAGAGTTACTTTTGAGCACTTGGTAGCCTATAGATTATGTAGATTTTTATTAAAGAAAAGTAAGACTCCAGTACAGTATACTGCTGTCAATTTTTCATGTGTACTGTATACCATACTGTATACAGGAACAGTACAGTACTGTACATACATACATACATGAGATTTTATGTATGGAAGGAAAAATTGTGTGATAATATTATTGAATTAGGTGTGTACTTTGTTGTATATTAGCTGATTCATATATGGTACTCAACTATTATATACCAAATACTGTATGCCCCACGTGCCTTCTGCGTGTTATAAGAGGCGACTAAAGAGGTTGGGTCGGTGGGCTTGCGACCCCCACCCATGAAAATTACTTAAGCAAAGAAAAACGAACGAACAGCCTCGGTTGGTAATGGGGGCGGTTTGTTCGTGGCCACCCCTTCGGGGATCACGGAGTCAGGCAATAGATAGATAGATAGATAGATAGAATCATACTAATTTCACTTTCATACACAAGTTTACGGAGTGGGTATAAATTCATATTGGCGACTGTACTATTTATACACACTTCTAGGACTTATAATGAGATGTATCAACAAATCAAAGGCTTCATACAGTAGCTTGGTAACCCTTTCAATTTATACTTGATCGAAGGGTCTGCAGTTCGATCCCACGCCGTGCCATTGGTAGACGGCAAGAGTTTGGGCAGCTTGGTCTAGTGATTCGTGGCAAATGTCCAGTCAAGTCCCTGTAACAAAGGCATGCTCTTGCCCCATCATTCAAGGGATGCACAGCGTTAAAACTGCTTCATTCAAGCTTCCCCCAGATAATTTAATTCACCGTATGGAGGCCAGCCAGAGTTAGGGGGTTATTTACGAATCTTTAGCCCCTTTTTTCCCAAAAGGTCCATCTAAAGCTGAGTAGGCCTACAGCCAATTTGGAATCTTCTCGTAATTTTTTGAAGTTCTGTGGTCCCACTGTTAACTGATGATGATATGGAACATTTGGATGAGAGTTTGACAAAATTGGGGTTGATGATGATGATGATGATGATACAGTTTTTACCACCATACACTCCCTGCTGAATAGCAAGGCTAGGGTGGGTGCCCTGATGAATCAGGGACTTAGTGAATAGTTGCCACAGATTGCTAGACTGCACCGTTCACCAACAGCACTAACTTCACACAGTAGATCCTCTGGAAAGGATCTACTGTAAGAAACTGTAAGTTTAACGTCTACCAATAACACACTGGCTGGCCCGAGGCTCGAATCGTCAACCTCACGGTTAGCAGGCGAACGCTCTACCAATCGAGCTACGGCCTGGTGGTCATTGACAAGAAAGCTTAGAATTAAATATAGGATATTTTTATTGATCTCAAGATTTGAATGCATATTCCAGCTTTGCATTTCCCTTGACAGTGTTGTGATACTTTATCAAACAGAAAGGTAACTTATGACACCCACCACTGTTGAGAAATGTGTTGAGAAAATAGTGTTTAATTGTAAGTAGACCTTTGATTATGATTGTGATTCTTACTGTAAATGTGTGAACTCTCCCACCAAAGGAGAAGTATATAGTGTGGTGTCGATAGTTTTGTACTGGGAGGGTGGGGGGGTTGGGGGTTACTTCATACTTTGTGCATATTAACTTGCCATCATATTTTGTTCTTCTCACAGTTCCTCCTGATTGATTGAATTATTTTCACATTTTGAAGATAATAATAGTACAGTAGGCTACTGTTGTTGTTGTTGTTGTTGCTGTTCCTGTTCCCCAGGCTGTCTGGCCGAGCAGCCCCAAGGTCCCGAGCAAGGTCAAGGCCATAACCGAGCGTCTCCACAATACCCTCCCTGCTTACCACTAATAAAGCCCAGGTGACCGAAGCCACTCCAAAGGCAGGGAGCTGAGGAGGGTGCGGAAATGCCCGGGAAACCAAAGACCCACCCAGGGCCCTGTGCCTCTCAGCAATTATAATGGGAAAGTTGAGGGGCAAAGGAAAAATGTGACGCTTTGACTCCCAGTCTGCCAACCTCTAGGTTGGCAGTAGGGAGGTTAATCCACGGAAGAGACGCCGTCACTTGAGATCTAGAAAATATATAAGTAAAAGGAACAGTCAAAGTAAGCTATGGGTATGGGTGAGATCGCTCAGCTCTCACTCTGACAGATCAGCCCATCACCATATGGCTAGAACCCAATCCTCTCAGCATCAGCTAGGAAAGGCTCTAGAAAGCCGCCTTTGGCAGGGAGGATAGCTCCCCTATTTCAACTCCTTTCGGGGTTGGGCACCCGCCCAGTAGGCTACTGTACTTTATTCTGCTTCAGTGGTTACTTGACATACCACGGCCAAATAAAAACATGTTCATCGCAAGTCATTCTTATGGTGTGAGGATATAGTGCCAAGTTAATTTGAAGAGAGTACTGTATAATGTGTGTGTATATAGCCAGTGTGACAACCTTCATGCTACGTGACCACTACCCGGTAGCAGGTCCGTCTTCTCACTCCAGTGTCATTCAGTACAGTACACTACACCTCATTGATATTATTATAATTTTCAGCTTTATCATTACAGGTATTTAAATACTATGTAGCTGGATCATTTAATATTGAATAACAAAAATGCTAAATATATACTGATTGCATGCCATTTTTAATAATTATTTCATAAGTTCTAAGCCATTCTTGTGAGTACAATGATAAACAGCTTTCAACATGGCAAATATTTATGTAATAAGATTACTGTACTTATAATGCCTATTTATCTAAAGTAAGCATAATTAATAAGTAAAATTATTATTATTATTATTATTATTTTATTACAAAAGTATAAACTTAGTTATGTCTCATACTGTTCAAGATAATAGTATCTGGATAATTATGTATGATGAGGTCAGTACAGTATGTTTCAGTATGTTCTCCTGTGTGGTATTGACATCCCTGAATATTCTTGCTTCCAGATATCTGTGTACACATTACTGTACACACTAACACACACTAACATAGTTGTTGTTGTTGTTGTTGTTGTTCCCTAAGCTGCCTGGCCGAACAGCCCCTAACATAGTTGTAATTTACATTACATATTCCTAACATGTTATTAATTGCCTAACCTCTAACAGATGATCTTACATGCTCCTTATTCAGAGAGAGAGAGAGAGAGAGAGAGAGAGAGAGAGAGAGAGAGAGAGAGAGAGAGAGAGAGAGAGAGAGAGAGAGAGAGAGAGAGAGAGAGAGAGAGAGAGAGAGAGAGAGAGAGAGAGAGAGAGAGAGAGAGAGAGAGAGAGAGAGAGAGAGAGAGAGAGAGAGAGAGAGAGAGAGAGATAAGAGAGAGAGAGAGCGAGAGAGAGAACTAGAGAGAGAGAGAGAGAGAGAGAGAGAGAGAGAGAGAGAGAGAGAGAGAGAGAGAGAGAGAGAGAGAGAGAGAGAGAGAGAGAGAGAGAGAGAGAGAGAGAGAGAGAGAGAGAGAGAGAGAGAGAGAGAGAGAGAGAGAGCAGTCATACACATTTTGACAAAGTTGGTAAATGTGTTGTTGACGTACAAACTTAACTACTTCTTGCACCTTTAATGTCAATTATCCTTCTTTCGTAATAAATGATCTCCTAACCTTGCTTTACTTTTGGAGACAACCGCTATGTCCTTCTGAACCAAAGTGTCAAACCGGGACAATTTAGTTTATAGGACAGAAATGAATTTGAGAAGCAATACAGTACATTAAAATTAATTGCATTGTTTTAGTAATTTGAGAAGCAATACAGTACATTAAAATTAATTGCATTGTTTTGGTAATTTGAGAAGCAATACAGTACATTAAAATTAATTGCATTGTTTTGGTAATTTGAGAAGCAATACAGTACATTAAAATTAATTGCATTGTTTTGGTAATTTGAGAAGCAATACAGTACATTAAAATTAATTGCATTGTTTTAGTAATTTGAGAAGCAATACAGTACATTAAAATTAATTGCATTGTTTTGGTAATTTGAGAAGCAATACAGTACATTAAAATTAATTGCATTGTTTTGGTAATTTGAGAAGCAATACAGTACATTAAAATTAATTGCATTGTTTTGGTAATTTGAGAAGCAATACAGTACATTAAAATTAATTGCATTGTTTTGTTAATTTGAGAAGCAATACAGTACATTAAAATTAATTGCATTGTTTTGGTAATTTGAGAAGCAATACAGTACATTAAAATTAATTGCATTGTTTTGTTAATTTGAGAAGCAATACAGTACATTAAAATTAATTGCATTGTTTTGGTAATTTTATCACATTCAAAGTGCATAGCATAATATTAACTTAGCATCTCTAATTATTTTAACTAAAAATCAGAGACTAATTTAGGATTAGTCTATTGTTTGCCAGCCTCCTGCCCAAAATATTATCCCCTACTTCCCCTCAAGGGTGATAACTCCCGGCACCCGTGTGTACAAATTGGATGGCCTCAATGGGATCTAGTGAATATATATATACCCGGTATATATACAGTATATACAGTATATATATACAGTACAGTATATATTTTTTATTTATATACACTATATATATATATATATACAGACAGTACAGTACTGTATATATATATGCGTGTGGACTTCGAAAAATAGACAAAGTAAGAAGTGTGAACATAAGGGAGGCATGTGGAGTTAAGAAGTCGGTAGAGCAAAAGGTTGAAGAACGAATAGATAAAAGGATCTACAGTATGTCAGTGAAGTGGAAGGAAGAAGGCGTGGAAAGCCGAGAAGATGGTATGATTTGGTGTCAATTGTATGTCAGAGCGCGAAAAGGGAATGGTTGAAGCAAAAGAATTGGCAATTGACAGGAATGAATGGAGGAAGTTTGTTAGAGTACATTAAGGTCTCTGGACCCTATTAAATGACAAACCTGGAAGGTCTTTATCCCAGATGTTGATGTGATGAAATCTTGTCCAGAAGTATAGTAACATATGAGGTGAAGCCATTGATTTCGGGGGCTGATGAGTGATTGGTGATTCTGAATGCTTGTGTGCTTGCTTTTTGTGGGCGAACTGTTACGTGTTCTCCTGTCACCTCTTTTTCCTTTCTCAAGTTTTGTGCTGATCCTCCCTACCCTTTGTGGGAGTAAGGGCTGGCTACTGACTGACACACACACACACACACACATATATATATATACAGTATATATACAATTTTTTTTTTTTTTAATAGACGAATGAATGAAGGCATATTAAATTCACCGAAAACAAAATCAATGCACCATAAAGTCTTCCTTCCTTCACAAGATATCCATAACATTTACCGTAGTTGTATGAGATGGGGGTGGTTTGGTAATACTGTACTGTACTCTCAAACGACCACCCATAATCCTCAACCCTAGTAGACTAATCCTGGTGTTCCTTGTGTGTGCTGTTTGGCACCACACCTGTGTCGGCAATAATGTTTGCATGTTGGAGCAGTGTTGGGGCAGGACTTTATTGTTCTATAGTCCAAGTGCGTGATATACAGTAGAGTCTTGTTATGGTGCTGTCTTTTTGTAACACTGTTAAGGCTGGTGTGGCTGCAGATACTGCAGGGAGACTGTTGAGTCTTGCTGAGGCACGGTTAGCACTATACCAACATCAGCCACAGTGATGACTTGGTGGGGCAGTGCTGTGGCGGGACTTTATTGTACTACAGTTAACTCCAACTACTGAAAGGCAACCCCGTCTGAACCGTTACATTGTATGTAATGGAAAAATGACGTTAAACCATTGTATGTAGGTGAGATGTAGGGTTGTGCCTCTAGTAGATTAATCTCTGTATACCTCATGCCCTAGGTGAGATGTTAGTGAACCAGATTATGTATGCCCCTAGTATACTCATCCCTGTGTTCCTTGCATGTTATGTTATACCTCTAGTAGACTAATCGTGGTATTTCTCATGCCTCAGGTGAGACACTGTTGAGTCCTCTGGTGATGTGTGGCCCTCACGGACTACAGTTTACACGCCCCGTTGAGCTGCGTCTGCCCCACGCCGCTTCCGTCTCCCCCAACACCTGGAGTTTTGCTCTGAAATCCTCGGACACCCCCACCGGCCAGCCCGCCCAGTGGACCAACATGTCCCTTGCCGATGCCCCTCATACCTCTCACGTCGGGGCCAACTGCGTCTCGGTTCTTGTCGATCATTTCTAAGCCAACCATCTCTGGACATAAGCAGGGGCTTTTATCCACTAGAAATTTAGTGTAATGCTATACAAATTATTATTATACTGAGATGATCTAGTTGAAGAATCTCTTATCTACTGTAAACTTAATGTAATGTTATCATATTTATTATTCTATTGAAATAATCTAGTGGTGAAGGCCCTAGCTACTGTCTGAGAAGTCCTGGATTCATTACCCAGGTGGCTTACATTCAGAACCATCCGTTTTGTCCCGTGTATTCTCCGTTTGGCCGATTTTACGTGACCTGGAGATCGATAGTCAAGCTGTGACGTGTGGAACTGGATCTTCAGTGATCTGGTTTTGCATGTGACTTAGGTGTGCAGATCAAGCCGTTTCAGTTGACAAAGCTACAGTGTTGACAGTCAGTTGCAAGTTTAGTCATGACAATTCTCCAGAACTTATTCTTTCCAAAGTCCTGAGTCGGTCTGCTTTAAGTGAAACCTAAGACAGTGAATGGTCTCATGAGTGCTATTGAACAATAACTTCCCTTCACACCTGCCATGAACTCGGTGGGAAGACTTGTGTGCATGTCTTCTGTAACCTAGAAGTGATCAAGTGTTTCTTCACAAAGCATTTCAATAATCTTTTTTCATAAAGTTTTATCTATTTCTTCATCTAAGTTGCACTGCAGTGAATTATATGATACTCTTTCTGTACAAGTCTTCAGATAAACCCCTTCTGTACCGGCAACGTCTTTTTCATTTCATACTAACTCTATTTAGACGATTTTGTACAGTTTAAGAAGGATATGTGATGGTTAATTGGGTTAACCCTTTCACGCATTTATGACGCAGAGGTTGCCAGATTAGCAATAAGAAATAGAGTTCTCTCACTCGTATAATTACCTCTCCAAAATTAGTTTTCTGCCCACAGCTAACTCAAAGACAACTGCAGAGGTTGAAGTAACTAAACTAAACGTTTCTAAATACCCCTGATGGTAACAAAGGCTTTAAAGTATCCCCAATAGGCTCAAAATTGCGTCATATGTCGGAGAGGGTTAAGTGAGATAGTTCGAAGCCTGTTTATTGCTGGAGGTCCTTTTTAAGCCGAGTAAGAAAGTCTAATAGTAGCCGAATAAAGTTAAAAGGACGGCACCGGTAAGGAAAGGGTTAATCTTTTTTCCACAGGAACTACTTACATAGTGGAAATCTAGAGTTTTATAACATTAGGTCTGCCTCATTATTAGTGCCGGGATGCAGCCAGACCAATGACAATATGAATGTTAAAAATAAAAGTATTGGTTTGATGAAATATTTTTGCATTTTCAGTGAAGATGTCATAATTGTACAGCCCAGGTTGCCTTTCACATATTTATTATTTTAGTGACATCATTGCATTTACATAGACAAAACTGTATACATTTGTGTAACATGTGGAGCAGCTGAAATTCTTGTTGTTTGTGCGGCCAGTGGTTCCAGGTTGTCTCACATCCAGGCCTATACTCCCACACAAACTCCATCATTGACGTTGGTAATGTCTAGAGTTTTGCTGTTGTTGTTGTTGCTGTCATAAATGCGCGGAATTTTGGTGTGAGTATCCTAGGTTCGAGTCCTTGGAGTGCCACATATATTTGTTGATTTCATTAATTGAGTTTAGAAGTAAAATTGGTTGGTGAAAAAATATGAATTTATTGTCTTGATGGTGTAATGTTTAGAGTGTGTAAGTTCTGTGTGAGGAATCCTGCATTCGCGTCCTAGGAGGATCACACAATTTAATTAATTTCATTTGGGGTTATTGGTATAAAGAACGATGTTACAAATTGAAAAAATAATACAGTACTACTGTAGTTGTTGGCATTACAATTAAAACATTATTGAATTACTCTCATTGTAATTATAACAACTAGTGTATCATAATATGGACTGGGTAAGAAAGTAGGAATACAGCAAAACTCTAATAGCCTACTGTATGAGGAGGAGCGCTTTATTGACAAGGTTTCGCAGATAGCTTCTTCAGGTCACTCAAAGTGCTCCTCCTCATTGGTGTTTATATTCATCCTGTTAACTTTTCCAAGTTACCTCAACATTCTAATAGTGTAATTACCAGCGACAATGATCGGGTCTGTTTTGGAATACGAGCCCCAGTGTTGTTTTTAATGTCGTCAGTCAATGGTTGTTTTGTGTTCAGTGTCACCAGATAATGGCGTCTCCATTTACTTTTTTATTGGACATTTTCTGTTACTTTCTATAACACTGACCTACTTTTTATTCTCATCTACTGGACTGGAGAAAAGACATTTTAACGTAGGCATTCTTAAACCGGTATCACACGAGCGCTTTTTCCCTCAACATTCATCCTTAACACTTGTCTGGCAGCTTATCTATCTATCTATCTATTGCCGGACGCCTTACTCCCCTCAATGAGGGTGGCCATACACTGAAGGCCCCAAGCGGACTTCTTCCCTGTAAGAGGGACAACCCGAGCCAGTTTACTGAAGGACTTACAGGATTGACTACTCAATTTAGGACTCGTCCGACTCCGAGGCCCTCTATGTATCTAGCAGCTTATGAGGTCAACATTTACATTATTTCGGTTACCTAAATTCATCTATCATCAGTCTTGTTTCCAATACCAGGGCAAAATATTCCAGAAATGAGGCCAGAAAAATGTTGATTATTGAATGTTGACTATAAAAGCTCTCGTGTGATACCGGCTTTACTGTCAGTAAGCTGTTTATACTGTATTAGCACTTTTAGATGACAATTTACTTAAAGGAACCCACCTAACTTTTTTTCTCTCTCTCTCTCCCTCTCCCTCTCTCTTTGGCTTGTATCCATTTGGCCCCATTCAGCCTACTGTTTTAAGACGATTACCCCCATCCAGGTGTCAATATTTTCCTGGCGAGCGGTAGCGAGCCACCATATTCTGTATATACACATTTGTTTCGACAGCAAGCTAAATTTGTAAAACAAAAATATAGAAAAATGTCTACGGCGAAGCCGGATTTCTCCATACAATGCTGGCTGGGGATAAATGTCTTAAAACAGTTGGCTGAATGGGGCCGAATAGATACAAGCCAGAGAAAGAAAGAAAAGGAGAGAAAGGTAAAGAAAGCCAGTGATCCCATTAATGTAGAGCTAAAGAACTAAATAAGCTTGTTTGTGCGGGAAGTTGTATGAAACCATGGTGGGTCTATTAGGGGGTCACCGGCTTTTTAAAAATGTCTCTCTTTCTCTGGCTTGTATCCATTCGGTCCAATTCAGCCAACTATTTTAAGACGTTTATCCTCATCTAGGTGTCGATTTCTTCCTGGCGAGCGATAGCGAGCCAGCATTTTATGGAGAAATCCGGCTTTGCCGGAGAAATTTTTCTATCGAAAAATGTACAAATTTAGCCTACTGTCAAAAACATTTAAACAATGTGTTGGCTGTCTATTGCTCACCAGTAAAAAATTGACACCTGGATGGGGATAAACATCTTAAAACAGTAGGCTGAATGGGGCCAAATGGATACAAGCCAGAGAAAGAGAGAAAAGGATAGAACAAAAATCCTGTGACCCCCCAGGTCTCTGAGGACAATAATCAGCGCTTTACACCACATTGATGCTCAAAGTTGTTACCGATACTCAGCAGCCGTGTGTGTACCTTAGGGGGCGATGGGCGTACTTATTCGTTCATTTATATATTTTTTTATCAGTTCTTTAGTTTCCTCCCTAGACCTTCATCAAGCTTTAAAAAAAAAAACCCAAGACCCTTCTAAAAGTTAAATTTGTGCATTTTTTGATAGAAAAATGTTCCGGCCAAAGGCCAGTTCCTCTAGAATTACAGGCTCGAAAAAATTTGACTCCTAAATTACCCCAAAAGTCTTAATATTGACCAAAACAAAAACAAAAATAGGGCAAAAGGTCTTAAAATCGCCAATCTAGTGGGCCGAATGTCATTAAATCTGAAACTGATGGGGCTAAACATGAGAAAGAAGGGGGACCATAAAAACGACCCATCTCCCCATAAGTCAGGCCAGGAGGAGCCACAGAACTCAAGACTGTTGTTATAATAAAGGCGTTATTATTTTTGGCTAAGGTGATAATTCTTGGCTCACTTCTAAACCTGTGTACTGTACCTTCTGCCATGGTTGTTGTTGTTGTTGTTCCCCAGGCTGTCTGGCCGAACAGCCCCAAGGTCCCGAGCAAGGCCAAGGCCATAACCGAGCGCCCCCACAGAACCCTCCCTGCCTACCACAATAAAGCCCAGGTGACCGAAGCCACTCCATGGCGGGGAGCTGAGGAGGGCGCGGATACGCCCGGGAAACCAAAGCCCCACCCAGGGCCCTGTGCCCCTCAGCACAATTATGAAGAGGAAGTTGAGGGGCAAAGGAAAAATGTGATGCTTTGGCTTCCAATCTTGGTAGATTGGGAGGTCAATCCACGGAAGAGACGCCGTCACTTGAGATCTAGAAAATATATAAGTAAAAGGAACAGTCAGAGTAAGCTATGGGTACGGCAGAGATCGCTCAGCTCTCACTCTGATAGACCAGCCCATCACCATCATGGTAAAATAAACTTTGTTATTCTCTTTAGCCGAGGTGATACTGCTGGGGTCACTTCTAAGGCCTGCGTGCTGTACCTTCTGCCATGTTAAATCCCCCGTTATATAAGATGTACCACCAACACGTACATACAATACTCTACATCTACTTTAGAAACTCGGAGCTGTTCGCCCAGGCAGCTTAGGGAACGAAAACAACAACAACTTTAAAAACTGAGTGATCAATAAGAAGTATAGTTTCAGTCTAACTAGCAGCTTGGGGAAAATAATAATACAGTCCTTTAGTTCAACCACCTGGACGTGATGATGGTATTATGTACGGTGGCGCTAATAAGTGATGTCTCGGCACCAAGTATGTTTTGATCAATAATTGGTATCAGTATTATCTAAGCTTCATTTCTTCATATTGAGTGAAATATACAAACATGTTCCTACACTTACCCGCCCTATTCAACATCTGACAGACATTAATACAGCACAGAGCGAGCAAAACGTAATGACAGCAGCTGGGACACGACTTACTAGCGCGACTGTACAGTATGTATATATGGTACTGAGCCAAAAACCCAATAGCTGTGGGTGGGCAACTTGAGACTCGAGTGTGATGATGGTAGTATGAACAAATAGCAAGGCTACTTTTAACCCCTTCTGTACCGGCGATGTTAGTTCTATTTTATTCTAGCTACATTTAGACGATTGTGTGTAGTTTAAGAAGGATCTGTGGCAGTAAAAAGGGTTAAGTGAGATAGTTCAAAGCCTGTTAGTTGCTGGAGGACCTTTTTAAACTGATTAATATCGTCTAATAGCAGCAAGAATAACAGTAAAACGTTGCCGGAACAGAAGGGGTTAAGGAGAAATTTGAGGGCATCTTATACGGTAGCGGTACCCTGTGACGAGAGATCCTATAGCACACAGAAACCTGCCAACTCCGGCTATACAGTATTGATGCCATTTGTATCGCCAGTTACTCTTTACAAGTAAAACATATCCATATCCTTAGCAAAAATTTATCGTTACTAGTACCTGTAGGCAAATTATAGTAATTGTATATAGACATTCATATGTAAAATTAAAATTATTAAAATTAGAATATAAGAAATCAAAGCCTTACTGATGAGCATGTGCGGGCCTTTGATAAGAAATACAAAATATTCAAAATAAGCTATAAGAAATGAAAGCCCCGGTGGAGGTTGGGGCGTCTGTTTGACTATAGGATCTCTGCTGGAAGAAGAAGAAGAAGAATAAGTGGATCCATTAATTCCGCGGACTCCATTATCGCGGATATTTATGGTGAACGAGGCCCTGGGTAGCTTGTTTCTCATCTACCCTCTGTTTTATTGCACAACACCTTTGTTTAAGGGGGGTCACCGGCTTTTTTTGTCTTTCTCTCTATTCCCTGGCTTGTATCCATTCGGCCCCATTCAGCCAACTGTTTTAAGACGTTTATCCGCATCCAGGTGTTGATTTCTTCCTGGCGAGCAATAGCGAGCCAGCATTGTATGGAGAAATCCGGCTTCGCTGGAGACATTTTTCTATCGAAAAATGTACAAATTTAGCTTGCTGTCAAAACAAAAAAATATAAAAGATGGCTCGCTACCGCTTGCCAGGAAAATATTGACACCTGGATGGGGGTAAACGTCTTAAAACAGTAGACTGAATGGGGCCGAATGGATACAAGCCAAAGAGAGAGGGAGAGAAAGAGAAAAAAAGCGAGGTGGGCTCTCTTAATATATATTATATCATAGTATTTTAAATTTCCCAATAGTAATAATGACGTATTAATATGAAGTTATATGTTAATTAAAAGGTCAAATTTTAAGCACAATATAATAATCGCAGTATTAAAAAATCAACATTTGCATTGAAAAGTGCCTTCCCCATTTCCAAATATGTATTATTCCAAAGTATCTAAATTGCAAAGCCTATAAATTATTATAATGAAGCTGTTTAAGGGGGTACTATTCACATTTTCTGGGCCCCCTTCTCCCTCATGTTTAGCATATTAGTTTTGAGGTTTTAAGACGTTCGTTCCGTTAGTTTAGCGATTTTGAGACCTTTCGCCTCATTTGTTTATCAATATTAAGACCTTTCGTACCCTTTAGGTGTCGATCTTTTCCTGGCGAGCAATAGCGAGCCTCTAATTTTAGAAGAAACCAGCCTTCGGCCGGAACATTTTTCTACCAAAAAATGTACAAATTTATCTTGAAAGGGGGTCTAGGGAGTGTTTTTCTAAGCTTGATGGAGATCTAGCGAGGAAACTCAAAAATATATAGACCAAAAACCAAGCTCTACCCCCTTAAGGCATTTTGTTAACCAGTTTCCTCCTCCCACTGTATTATGACTTGTACACTATTATTACCCCTTACAGTATAAGCCGCTAACACACCACGGGCACTCTTCCCACCAATTTATCACCATCAACACTGGTCTGGCGGCTTGTGAGGTAAACTGGTATAATAGTGTCGCCTCGGTCAAGGTGGGATGGGTGTATTTATTTCATCATTTATGTATCTTTTTACATATTTTTTTAGTTTCCTCCCTAGACCTCCATCAAGCTGAAAAAACACCCTAAGACCCTCCTTCAAGATAAATTTGTACATTTTTCGATAGAAAAATATCCCGGCCGAGGGCAGCCGAGGGCGGTTTCTCTTAAATTACAGGCTCGCTATCGCTTGCCAGGAAAAATATCGACACCTAAATGATACAAAGTCTTAATATTGACAAAAAAAAAATGGGGCAAAAAATCATAAAATTGCCAAACTAATGGGCCAAACATCATATAATCTGAAAACTAATGGGGCTAAACATGAAGAAGAAGGGGGGACCCAAAAAATGACCCATCTCCCCCAAAGCCGTGTAGTTGTCCATACCAGTGCTAAATAGTCTAAAGAAATGTTGCTGATTAACCCCTTCTGTACTGGCGACGTCTTTTTTATCTTCTGTTTAGCTATATTTAGACGATTTGGCACAGTTTAAGAAGGATCTGTGGTAGTTAAAAGTGTTTTATTTATTTTTTTTTTTAGCTATACTTAGACGATTTGGCACAGTTTAAGAAGGATCTGTGGTAGTTAAAAGTGTTTTATTTATTTTTTTGTTTAGCTATATTTAGACGATTTGGCACAGTTTAACCCTTCTGGCCCGGGCTCGCCCTCCTAAAGATAGTGTTGAGTACCCGGGCGATTTGGCCGAAAAACGTCTAGGCCTAGGCTACCGTATCTTTGTTATTTTAACTGCTTGAATTTTCCCACGCATCTCTAAACGTAGTACTGTATCCAATCTGTAGACTGGCGTTGAGTAGAGCTCTCCAAGTCAACTGGTTCGGTCGTGATGACGATTTCCGTGGAGCGAAATTTTCCGCGATGTTGACAATATCGGAGCTTTTCAGACACTAATTTCGTCATACCATACAACAACAACATTGATCCGACGTCTCCTTCTTGTTTTCGGAGGTGCGGTGACGCAATGACTGGCTTTGTTTACATGTGTCGGACGCACAGTGTTCAGACCAAGCTGAATAGGCTTTCAAGCTTACTGCCTGTTATAAGGACACCCGGGGTCCTGCCCATCTGCCGCGGTTTCCTTTTAAAAGGACAGCCAGGCTGGAAGGGTTAAGAAGGGTCTGTGGTAGTTAAAAGGGTTAGGCGAGATGTTTCGAAGATTTTTTTTTTTTTTTTTTTTTTCAGTTAGAAGTTTAACCATGTATATAATTATATACTCTGGCACCTTCCCCATTTTTTTTTTTTTTTTCTGTTTTTAATTATTATAGGGGTGACCGACTCGAGACAGAGCCCAAACAGGGTCATCGCAACATATCAGAAAAACAAAACGCAAAATCTTACACACATCTAGGTCGCCCAGGAGAAATACCCAGAGACCCAGGCCCATTTGGGGTCCCCAGCACCCAGGTCCCAAATCCCCAGTAGAGGCGCCGGTTTCCGTAGGCAGACCCGCAGCGAAGCTTTACCACCACAAGCCCACCCACCATGTTTCCAGGCGCACCCTTCATTACCACCGGCTCCCCGGGCCAGGCGCCTGATGGACTACTATCTAGTCCAACTGGCGCATGACCCTCTCTCCCAAACGACCGCGTCTAATAGTAGCCACAATAAAGTTAAAAGGACGGCACTGGTACAGAAGGGGTTAAAAGATTGTTGAGAAAAGGAGTGAGGTATCTGGGCCTTTAGCTGTACAGTGTTCCATGTCCCTCCCAAATATGTCTGATGGGGTAGAGATCCATTTATCCCAGACGCACCCTATCATTGGCGGAGGTAAGTACTGTAGTTTTGACGTATTCCTTGCCAGTTGAGCCGGTATCACACGAGCGCTTTTTCACTCAACATTTATCCTCAACACTGGTCTGGCAGCTTATGAGGTCAACATTTAATATTTTCCTGATACCTAAATTCATCTAGCATCAGTCTAGTTTCTGATACCGGTGCAAAATAGTCCAGAAATGTTGCCAGAAAAATTTTGATCATCGAATGTTAACTATAAAAGCACTCGTGTGATACCGGCTTTATAGGTAGCACCAACGAACTTGACCCCTTAACTTCTTATAACTTGAAATGAAGAAATGCAATCTGGATGACGTTTCTATCATTTGGGAAGAGTCCACCAGGAAATAGGTGTGGAAATTTACAGCCAGTTTGCTCAAGGTCCTTTTGAGTTACGAAGAGGTCAGGGATCGAGATAATTGTCAAGTTGGTTGACGCTACCTATACAGTACAGTAGTACGATAGGTTATAGCAGGGTGTCAAACCAGAGCAATTTTGTTTGAAGATTTTAATTATTATGAGGAGGATTACAAGAATTTTAACATGAAATAGCATTGTTTTGGCCATGTTATCACTTCTAAATTAAATTGTAAAACTTGCAAAATAAAAAAAACAAAACTTGGACGAACATGGTAAAAAGACAAAACAACTAATCAAAATCGCTAAGTGGAAACAACGCTTAAGCAAAATAATAATTTATAAATAAAAGAAGACAATCAAACACAATCAAAGACATCATTCGACCTTAATTTTACCCCTACGTATACAATGATGAAGACTAAAAATATTGGACAATGCATCGTTTGACACCCTGTGTCATGGTCTGTTTATATCCAGCTGATGGTAAATTGAATCCCTTAGCATCTGATTTCTCAATCAGTAATGGAAAAATATGATACTGCTATGTCTCTACGTCATATGATACTGCTATGTCTCTACGTCATATGATACTGCTATGTCTCTCTACGTCATATGATACTGCTATGTCTCTACGTCGTATTATTGTCAAGTTTTCATAATTAGCAACATATTTTGATAGAACTCTGTTAACCCCTACTGTACCGTAGGGTACAGTAATAAGTCCCCCCCCCCCCCCCCCCAGATCCAAGCAATGTGGCCAAAATGGCCACAGAGCCTGCAGAGGCTAGGATATAAGCTGAGAAGTGTTGCCAACTCTAGAGCAGTGCTCTAACGGTTCTTGGTACCAGGCGCTGCCTGATACTGGCAGTTACAAGGAAAGAACATTACTGACGGCTCCCTGCCGTCGCTGGGGCTGGGGAGTTATTTATTTACTGACGGCTCCCTGCCGTCGCTGGTACAGAAGGGGTTAATAGCCGAGTAATCAGGATGGCTAGATAGCAATTGACCATCGGCTGGAAAAAATAGACTATAGTTGTTGAAATTGCAATGAAAATACTGTCTTAATGTTCCATTACCTCGCATTGCAAGTACAAGAGCAAGTGTACTATTCTCACTGGCAATAAATGCAGCAAATCTACAGTTATTACCAGCGACACTTATGGGGTGCGTCTGGGAGAGAGTCTTTGTATCCTGTGCCCCGCCCTCACAATGATATATATGACAATTAACCCTTTGAGTACCGAGTTGTCCTTGTCATTATAATCTGGATAGTATTAGATGATTTTATCCAGCTTAAAGAGGATGTGTACCAATTAAATGGCTTCAAACTATCTTTATTATCCATTTTAACTACCACGGTGTCCTTCTAAGCTGCATAAAATAGTCTAAATATACATGGAATAACACAAAATACATCCTCGGTAAGGAAGGGGTTAATAGTGAAATGAAATACATAATTGATAGTGAAATGAAATGCATAATTGATAATGATATGAAATGCATAATTGATAGTGAAATGAAATGCATAATTGATAGTGAAATGAAATGCATAATTGATAGTGAAATTAAATACATAATTGATAGTGAAATTAAATGCATACTTGTTAGTGAAATTAATGCATAATTGATAGTGAAATAAAATGCATAATTGATAGTGAAATGAAATACTCGGGTGTCAAATTTTATGTAGAGTGAAATTTTAATTATGTAAGCCTACTTATTACCACTGAAATACATTTACAGTGGAACGATAAAATACCAATAATTTCAAAACAGTGAAATATTATAGCCTAAAATTCCCTTAGTTAATTGTTTTATATAAAGTTATATTATATTAACCCCTACCGTACCGGTGACGTCTTTCTAATTTTACTCTAGCTATATTTAGAGGATTATGTCCAGTTTAAGAAGAATCTGTGGTAGTGAAAAGGGTAAAGTGAGATAGTTCGAAGCCAGTTTATTGCAGGAGGTCGTTGGTAAGCTGAATCAAATCGTCTAATAGTTGCCAGAATAAAGTAAAAAGACGTCGCCGGTACAGAAGGGGTTAAAGATCCACATAACGAGCTGAGAGTTGCATTGTATATTGCCATGTTTGTAAGATAGTCATGTTTGTATGATAGTAATGTTTGTAGAGATAGTAATGCTAGGATAGGTCATGTAGTTACCCTTAGCAGCTATTATATCCAGCTTGCAAATGAAGCAAAATAGAATGCAAGACTCTGTTATAGAAGTGGATTTGAAACTGATCTTACAGTGTTGGAGGGTTTATGGTGTGGTGGAATATTTGCCCGCTTCATTCACATACTATGACTACTATTACTGTTACAAATTACTACTACACAATATTAATCACACATAATGTGCATGAACCCTTTAACCCCTACTGTACCATAGGGTACAATAATAAGTCCCTCCCCCCCAGTCCCAAGCAATGTGGCTAAAATGGCAAGATATAACAACCTCCCACCTCAAAAGATGGAGGAATACTGCCTCTCCCAGCCTGTAGAAGATTGGATATAAGCTGATAAATGTTGCCAACTCTAGAGCAGTGCTCAAACGGCTGTGGTACCAGGCATTGCCTGATACTGGCAGTTACAAGGAAAGTATATTACTGACGGCTCTCTGCCGTCGCTGGGACTGGGGAGTGATTTATCTACTGACGGCAGAAAGCCGTCGCTGGTACTGAACGGGTTAACTAACGGCTACATAACCAGACTTTAAACTCACACTTTGAATCTTAGTACTGTGTATTAATTTCTTTATATCCTCTCCTAACCTGTCCAAATTTAATCTAGCGTTTCTTATTCGATCATCTCCTAACTTGAAATTGTAATGCCATCCAACTCTACAATTACTTACAGACTGCTGATCGAAGGGTCTGCAGTTTGCCCCCACACCTTGTCATTGGTTGTTGTTCCCCAGGCTGCCTGGCCGAACAGCCCCAAGGCCCCGAGCAAGGCCAAGGCCATAACCGAACGCCCCCACAGAACCCTCCCTGCCTACCAAAATAAAGCCCAGCTGACCGAAGCCACTGCATGGCGGGGAGCTGAGGAGGGTGCGGAAACACCCGGGAAACCAAAGCCCCACCCAGGGCCCTGTGCCCCTCAGCAATTATGAAGAGAAAGTTGGTAGACAGCAAGAGCTTCGGCAGCTTGGTCTAGTGATCCGTGGCAAATGTCCAGTTAAGTCCCTGTAACAAGGGCACACCCTAGCCCTGTCAATCAAGGGAGTGATCTTCATTAAAAACTGCATTATCAGGAGACTGCCAGAAGGATTATGCTTAACTTTATATTATAGAAATGGTAATCCTTAGCCATGCATCTCAGCATTTCTATCCACAATCATGAGAAACTTCAAACTCCAAAAGTATAATTACTCGCACTCTCATTCATCTTAATTACAGTGGACCATATTTATTGATGCTCTTTCTCATTTTACTCACGCATGTTTTCTCTGGCATCTTGGTCATTACAGTTTGACAAAAGCCAATTTATAGTTTTGTCAGAACTTGTCCACCTAGATAAAAATGTATACCTGTACAGTAGATGAATTGATAATGATACCAATACAAAAATTATCCAAAATGTTTCCTAAAAGAAAACTGCCGATTAACGGAAAACACGCTTGTGTGAATTTTCTTTCTCAGTTTTCTACCCTACTTACTACCCTCCAACACGGTAACCTGCCCTTGGAACTGTTATCTCTTTCAGTATTTTGGCATAATTTACATTATATTCTGGCATATACTGTACTAGATAATTTTACTCGGCTTAGCATGACCTAGGATTCATAGTGATAAATAGTATCTAAATTAAGCCTCTCACTTTTGAAAAGAAAGCTGAATGAAATTGTCTGTTATAACTGTCTTGATAGCGTAATGCATAAGTGCGCAGAATTTTGATGTGAGTATCCTAGGTTCGAGTCCTTGGAGTGCCACATGTATTTGTTTGATTTCATTAATTGAGTTTAGAAGTGAAGTTGGTCGGTGAAAAAATATAATACAAATATACCTGGAAATGTGGCCATGGTACTGAAAGGGTTAATAGCTGGGGCTGGGATGGAATAGATAACTAGTCTAAATTGTAAACCAATCTATACACTTGAGGCTAACAACTCCCAGAACTCGTGATTATAAAGCCCTCTGACAACGAGCCGTAAGATTTCTGTACATAAGAAAATTATTGTGTTCCACTAGTAATATTCCTGTATATTAATAAAACTTTGTAACCTATAGGAAAAGTGTTAAATAAAATGGACTTATTTCTTTATAAATTATCATGATCCTAAACGGTACTTTAAGAATTTACATGGCTACAGAAAATCCTTATAATTTTCCAAGAAAAAATACCTTAGCTTTTATAATTAGCGACCGACAATAAATTTAAAAGCATTTTTCCACATATAGATATTGTTTAGTGTGTATCATTTCGATAGTTTTTAATTTTAATGAGTTCATTATATTAATTTGAACAGTAACTTATGAGTTTGTTTTCTAGTTTTATATTTTAATTAATTAATATTCATCATGTGCTTTATGTTATGTCTGTGTGTGTGACTTATTCAAATTTACTTTTTTTTTTATATATACAGTATATCTAGGCCTATAAATAAGATCGGTATGCAGCACGACTCAAGTACAAAAATGCCAATAATACTGAGAAAAAAAGGTTATTTGCACACCTTTTCACACATTTAGGTCAAAGGCCAATAATAAATAACATTATTGAAGTATGAAAAACTGCTCTAGTAAGATAAAAACTACCCTCGGGGAAAGCAACACCAGCTACTTGAATAATAAAAAATCATAGCGGCTAGAGATAATGAAGCTACTACCAAATGCCCCACCGATTCCACTTCTCCCTTGAACCCTTCCATGCATATGTATTCGGTAAGTAAGCTGGCATCATATCGATAAAGACACTGAAGCTTGCAGACATCTCCGCCATATTTGTTTGTCTAGGGTGAAATCTGTAAGAGCAAGGTGGCACAGCTAGAAACATAAATATGGCACATGGAGTACCTGATATGTTTTGTCTTTTTTATTTCATAATACAGTATTAAATTGCTAATCTTCAATGCATTATTTTCACATACTGATTTTGATAAGTTCTTTTGTCTTTATATTGTGTAGCTCCTGTTTTGGTTTGTTCGTTTCGCAAGTTTTACATTATAATACCACCAACCAGAAATGAATGGGATCAACTACCACCAACTGTGTCACCCATACCATCACAGATGGTAAGCCCACAAACCATATTAATTATTAATAATCATATTAATATGTATCATCATCATCATCAATCTGACGCCCCGCTTCCAAAGGAAACGCCCCAAAAGGGATGGCCATGGCAGAAACTGCCTCCAGGCTCCCAGACATGCCTCCACCCTCCCTCCACAGTGCCATTTCCACTAAGTGGATTATGACCCTTTGCACTGAAGGAACAGACCCACAGCAGTCCCTCACCCAGATGGCAGTACCACCACTGTTTTGCTATTGTATTTACCCAGTGGGGCCCTGGCTGGAAGCATACCAAGCATAGGAATATTCTGGAGATAGGAACCAGCGGTTCACTGCTACAGAAACTGATTGCATCACCAAAGTGGCGGGTGGTGGGATCGCCATATCCCTACAGCAAAATAAGAAATTGGGAAAGAGTTAAGTTAGTGTAGGGTGTGCAGCATTTGTGGTTTTATGTAAGAAAGCAGAGTGTGTGTATCTTAAGATCAAGCTAGAATTGCTCCTTGTGTAACAGAGGCACAGACAAAAAACAGCAAAAGAGACCAGGTGGTGAAACGGGATGTCTAGCAATCCTTATACTTCACCTAAGGCTCTCCCCGGGAGTACTTCCCTGAAAGATTGGTGCCTAGGTCTACAGCCTCCTCCCTGTCAATGTAAAACGTAAATGAAAATGTAAAACTTGCAAACCAAACAAACCAAAACCACTCAATACAAAGACCAACAAACTTTTGAAATCACTATGTGAATATAGCATATTGAAGATTTAGCAAAACATTGTGAAATAAAAAAAACACAAAACTACTGTACCATATAAAAGTTATGCCACTATAGAAGCAATTAAGTTTGTTTCCCAGGCAAAGCAGTTGCACATATATTTAACCCATGTGGAGCAGGCATATTGCCCTGAAATTACCTTAATTTCCTGCTTATTTTCATACATAAGCAAGAGCCAGAGCGTAATACAATTATACTGTATATCCGTGAAAGTACTGTACAATGATAGAACTTTCCAATGACACCTGAATCATCCCTGTACGATGTCTAGTTATCTTTCAACTATCTTGCAAACCAAGACCAAAATTGGTAAAAATTAACTATTTTTTGCTGTGTGATGCTGCACATGAGTGAGCTCTCTCTCAGACTTCAATGTGTCCCCGCGGCCTGTAGGCTATGGTTGATGCCCTCCGCGCTGCTTGCAACAGCTGGCTTCTCTCTCAGGCCTCATAATAGCCTCAAAATGGCGCCTGTCATATGACGGGCCCCGTACAGAAGGGGTTAACGTACTCTTATTCAAGAAATTTATCAAATGCTAAGTTCAGGTAAATTCTGTATAAAAAAAGAAATGCAATTTGAGTTAAAGTATTCTACTCAAACTACAGTAGTTCAACAATACACTGTAACATGATAATTAGTGCTTAAAATGCACATTGAACAATATATATAATTATATAAATCAAATATACTGTACAAACATATTTGCAATTTGACAAGATTTGAACAATAGCCTACAGTAGTACCAAAAATATATTCACAAAAGATAGTGCTATCGGGTAGGTACCTGTTAGCATGGGCATTGGCACATGCCCTACCCTACCCTAGAAGTAACTTGCATTTAGGGTACAAATTAAATAAGGAAATTACAATGACACACAATTGATACTTTCCCAATTGAATAGCTATAATATAATACAGTAGAGTAAAACAAAAGCAAAATTTCAAGAAGTAATAATTTATATGAATAAAGAGTACATAAGAACATTATGTTCTTATGTTCTTAATAAAGAGTATAGGCTACATTTCCAAGTGTTATTAGAACTTGTTTATCATCAATACTTTTATATTATTATACAGTATATATAATTATATATATATATATATATATATATATATATATATATATATATATATTTTTTTTTTTTTTCTATATATATATATATTTTTTCTATATTCCAACTACTCCCTCTCGGGCATAGGCTGATAGCCTTTACACTCTAACGCTGAACACGGTGAGGCCCGTGAGGTCTTGCTCCAGTCTAGGGAGTGAGACATGTGAAGCTTCACGGCTCGAAGCAACTCCACCTCTGAAGCCGCCTCGCCTCTGCGTTTCACAGTCTCATCCCCCACACTCGGACCCTCACTCTCAGAACGCCACCTATTGAGCAATTAACTTACTAGGCATTGCCCCCCTGTAGCATATTTTTTAATATGGGAATATTCATACAATGCTATTTAATCAGGGAACAATGAGGGTATTTTTTGGCATTTCGGTGTGCTGTGGTAATGCACTGATACAACACAAATTCCATCCCAATAATATCTTCCTATTGACATACTGGGATTCGAACCCGGGTCCATTGGATTACCAGTCCAGTGGCAATACCACTCCGCCACACCTCCCCTCTATATATATATATATATATATATATATATATATATATAACAAAAGGTACACTTGTGCAGAAAACGGTTAATAATATATTGATTTATTGTTTTGTTATGAGGTTTACATCTATGAATTATAGATATTGTATATGTATAGCTCATTATATTAGGAAGAATACACCCCCCTGATACTACTCTCCTTGACACGGTTGGGGGGCTTCGGGGCCGGCGACTGGAGCTTGATGGGGGGATGGTTGCGGTACTTACCCTTCCTATCTCCCCTCGAGCTTTCGTCCTCAGCTTGACTAATTTTGAGTAGTTTTTCATTCCTCATTCTATGATTTTCCCCTTCTATTCTTATTCTGTCCCATTTGGCTGTCCTCGGGCAGCCTATATCTCATGTCTCCCTGGCCTGGCTAGGTAGCAGACTCCTGGCCTGATTTGTCTCTTCGGTTGCTGATGTGGCCGGACTGACTTGATTCCCTTCGGTAATGCATTTTTTGCTTCTCGATGTGATTTTTTCTACCTTCGACCTGACCACTTCTTGGTTGGTGTTGCGGTGTAGCAGTTCTTGCCTCATCCTTCGGCCCTGCCCTATGAGAGCTCTGATGTGGAGCTCATGTGGTCCAGCTGAACTGGTGAAATGGCGAGAAATGTCTGCGTGTCTTCACCTTCCTCGATTTGTTCCCCTACTGCCCTTCCCGATCTATCTTGACTCGTTTAGTTATATATCTTGATCGAATCCTTCGGGCCAGCCCTATGAGAGTTCTTTTGTAGAGCTCAGTGGTCTGGTTAAACTAATATTAAAAAAAGGAAGAATACAGCAACAACGCACTTCCTAGGCCTAATATTTTTGTCCACGAATATTATTAAATATGCATTCTTCAAATACGATTAACACTCGTAACACATTCAAAATATACTACAATGTACAGTATACAATACACTACTATTATAATACACTAACTATATTTACGATAAATAATCACTTGAATACTGCACAGCATTCTCATAATATACTGTATTTTACATACACGTACCAGTCACAGGATGCAAAAATCTGCCATATCTTTAAAGGGCACAGCAGACGGACTACCTAGTCTGACTGTGAACAAAGACTGGCCGCTCACTCCAGTATTGATTTACTCGTTCTGTGACGTATTGTCACACAGCATTGCCAATAGGTTGCCTATTTTCTTCGCATCGATCGCTATTCACAGCGAAAATTTCATGCGGATCGAGTTGTTTCTATATTTGCCACCGAAATTCTGAAGGCTGGCCTTGGCTTGGGAACCCGATTAGCGTAGTTGTACACTTTAGCAATAACCTCCAAACCACTTGATTCGCAGTAATGCGTCTCACAGGGTTAAAACAACTTATGAAAACTACCAAAACATATTCCTAATAACAAATAACTAAACAAAAACAAATTCTTTATGCAGATAAGAATTCGTTCAGAGACTAGTATGAAACTCACAAATAAAAACAATTTTCTATCCAGATCAGATTACATTCAGAGACTCTTATGAAGCTTGAAAACAATAACAGATACTCTATTTCCAGGTTAAATTTTATACAGAAACTCTTTGGAAGCTTGTGTTTGTTGTGGGTGTTTAGCAATAGGCGAGTTCACAGCAGCTACAATTCCAAAATGTTTTGTCCGATTAACTTCATTGACTGTTAGATTTGGGCCATAACGAAACAATCCATAAATCTTGCAGGGTCCATCAATGTCATTAAAATCCATACTATTTCCACCTGTTGATCTTGGATAGCATCATTGTGCAAATATAAGTTTTGAATTACCTAAACTAGCATCTGTGAACTGGTCTATTGAAAGTGTGGAGGAAGATGTGTGGACGTCCCAAGCGTACCCGAGGTATCAGATGAGGAAATCTTCCTAGAGACTTGTCAATCTGGAAAAAAGATCTCTTAATATTTCTCGCTTCTTCCTACTGCTGATGAAGAAGTTGAATAAAATAGTCAGAGTACAGTATAGCTAAGATATAACACAAGTTGGCACCATCTGATTCCAAGAGTTAATATCAATATATACAAATTATCTCTACAAGATCAGATTTAATTCAGTGACTCTTTCAAAGATCTCCTTAACACTATTGGTTCAACTACCTTCAGAGGATTTTATTCAAGTTATGAAGTAGGCCTACCAGTCTGAATTAGAGGGTCAATTGAGAGCTCAATGTTCTTCCTAAACTGAGTAAGATCATCTGCCATTAGCATTAGTTGGTGTTCCCCAAGCTGTCTGAATGAAAATCCCCAAGGTCCCGAGCAAGGCCAAGGTCATAACCAAGCGCCCTCACAAAACCCTCCCTGCTTACCACTAAGAAAGCCCAGGTGACTGAAGCCGCTCCCAGGCGAGGAGCCGAGGAGGGCGTGGAAATGCCTGAGACACCGAAATATAGAAATAAAGACAAAAACAAATCTGTATCAAAATCAGATTTCATCCAGAGACTCCTAGGAAGATTATGGTTGTTGTAAGTCTGTAACACTTGATGATTGTAGATGATGTAGGTGTGTTGACGTGCCAAGTGACTCCCGAGGTGAGGATATATAGTCCTGGCAACGTTGGTGATCTTGGCCAAGGTGGTGTCCCGGGTCTCCTACATAATTATTCAACTTTATTCCAATATATCTTCAGATGTTATTAAACTTAGGAAGAACCGATCAGAGATAGAGAGTCAAAGAGTTTTAATTCCTCAGAGGTCCTTGCTAAGATCAGTAAAATCCTCTGATAGTAGCATAAATAAAGCACACAGATCATCGTCTAATGGAAAAGATTAATGGTAAAAAAGAAAAGAACAAAAAAAGCCTTATCAAGATCAGGCTTCATCCAGAGACTCTTTGGAAGCTTGTGATTGTTGTAAGTCTTTAACAGTTGAGAATGTGGAGGATGGTGTGTGGACATGCTAAGTAATTCAAGAAGCATACATTATAACAGCACAGGTACACTTTCTATATCAAGATCATGCTTCATCCTGAGACTTTTGAAGCTTGTGTTTGTTGTAAGTCTTTAGGCATCGAGACTGTGGAGGAGGATGTGTTGACGTGCCAAGTGACTCCAGAGTTATCAGGTGAGGACATCTTCCTGGCAGCGTTGGTGATCCTGGCCATGCTGGAACCCCAGGTCTCCTGCACCAGGTTACGCTTCTTACGGCTGCTGATGAAGATCACAAACACCATGAAGCCTTGCAGGGAGTTCAGCACATCGGTAAATATCCTGAAAAATATAGAGGAAAAATAAAATGCTATGCAGTAAATTACAGTATATCCATAATATCATCCCTTTCAGTATTCCATGACACATAATATTATTTTACACTGGCTATCAGTAGACAATTTAATTCAGTATATTAGTGCCATATGGCCTCTGTTGCCTGGTGCTAGGAATTTATTTAAGTTTAGTTATTCAGTTTATGACGGACATGAGGGAGCCAGACGTTTAAATTATCATGATAGTAGCCTATTAACATTTCTAATTTCTATTTTCTGAGCCAATTAAAGAGCAAAGCTTGCCTTATCAGATATCAGAATCCTCATTGTGAATGTAGCCTACATATACAATACTAGGCCCTATACTACACCCAATACGCCCCAAATAAACTTAGCCTCCTATGCAGATGACATAACACTCATATGCACACACCATGACCCAAAAAGAGCAACAGATCTCCTTCAACCCTATCTCAACACACTACATGGCTGGTGCACTACAAACAGACTTAATCTAGCCCCAGCCAAATCCACCGCAACCCTGCTCACAAGTTGGACAGGAGAACACGAATACATCCCTCAACTCGCCATAAACAACACACCCCTAACACATACACACACACCCAAAATCCTAGGAGTAACATATGATACTCATATGACATTCAAACAGCACACCACAAACATTAAAAAGAAACTGACACCCAGACTTAACACCCTCAGGTCACTTGCTCACACAAAATTTGGACACAACAAAGAAACTACCACCACAGTATATAAACAATACATAAGATCAGTGATGGAATACGCAAGCCCAGCCTGGGCTTCTAACCTAGCTGAAACACATCATAAGACCTTACAGACTATTCAAAACAAAGCCCTGAAGATCATTACAGGCTGCACAGCTACTGCACCCACAGATCACCTACATCAAGAAACCAAAATCCTCAAAGTCAAAGACCATCTGGACATGAGAGGCACTCAATTCCTGGCAGCAGCCTCCATGAACCAAGACCTCCCACTAAACTACATGGCAACACACCCACAGACACCAAGAAATATCAAAACAACACCCAGCACACGGTATCACACACAATTATTGTCCTCTCTCCCTCCCTGCCCACCCCGAACCAACTTCCAGAAGCACATCCATACTCATATCTCTCACCGATCCATCCACTCACTCACAGACAACACGCAGCTGCATGCACGACCTCCCGAAATCCATCCTTCCGAATCCTCCCTTCCTCGCGAGGACAGAGTCCACCTGGCCAGGCTGAGATGCGGACACCATCCAGCTCTCCTGAGCTATCAGAAGAGACTTGGATGACTCCGTTGTCGACGCCTGCCCGGGATGTAACACAGCAGCCCATACCATTAAACACATCATAGAAGACTGCATTTCACACAACCACTTATGCCAACAACACAATCTACACTCAATGAGAGCTCTGTGGGAAAGCCCGATCGTGGCCATGGCCTTCCTCAGGGACTCGGGGCTGTTCGGCCAGGCAGCTTAGGGAACAACAACAACAACAACAACAACAATACTAGGAGGCTGGTTTCTTTACATAATTAAATTAAGCAATTTTGTGTTTTGGCCGTTAATACTGTAGTGAAGTCAGGAGCGGAAGCAAGAGTAGCCTACAGTGTATACCCATAGCTTACTCTGACTGTTCCTTTTACTTATATATTTTCTAGATCTCAAGTGACGGCGTCTCTTCCGTGGATTGACCTCCCAATCTACCAAGATTGGAAGCCAAAGCGTCAGATTTTTCCTTTGCCCCTCAACTTTCTCTTCATAATTGCTGAGGGGCACAGGGCCCTGGGTGGGGCTTTGGTTTCCTGGGCGTTTCCGCACCCTCCTCAGCTCCCCGCCATGGAGTGGCTTCGGTCACCCAGGCTTTATTGTGGTCGGCAGAGAGGGTTCTGTGGGGGCGCTCGGTTATGGCCTTGGTCTTGCTCGGGGCCTTGGGGCTGTTCGGCCAGGCAGCTTGGGGAACAACAACAACAGTGTAGCCTACCTATATTAACATAATACAACTTTGGAATCAAACCAACTCCCTTTGTCCTGATATGTGTGCAAGTGCCAGTTTCTCTAATAACTTTTCCAATAGTAGCCTATCTAACCCCATGGAAAATAAATGGGTGTCTTACGTATCACATAATATTCTATATATCAGTAAATGAAACTAGATAACATTAGTAATAACATAAATAATGTATATATAGCCAGGTAAATTAAACTCCTATTTGGGAATGATGACTCTTCTTGTCAACTCCAAGCTGAGTTGCCAACAGCCGCCAATGTTTTTACGTCGCTCGAATTTATTCTTGAGTATTTCATGACATATATAGGCTATATATTCCATTAAAACTTCGTCTATAGATGTATCATAATATCTAAATGCCAATTACTATTTGGTGTAATATAATAATGGCAAAATTGGAGCAGTTCAGTCCTTCAGACGAGTATCACGAGTGTGACGGGAAACCCACTAATTGCACTATAAAGCAAAGCATCTGACGAGTCATGGTTATATGGTATGGTTATATGACGAGTCATGGTTATATGAATACAGTACCATGCATTCAGCTCAAGCGTGTCGATCACACCTATGAAAACACGTCTGTATGAAGCAAGCATCATAGCAAAGCCTAGAGAGCAAGACCCCTATCCCAGAGCATATAGGCTATAGCAGGGGGTGAAACCAGCAAATCTCACTTTCCTCTATATAAGTGTGCAATAAAGTCCATCCCTGACCATTCTTGGTAAAAATAAAACAAAAAATCTGAATGTCAACCTATGATCATCAAAACTAAATGTATTCACAATAGTGATGCAACAAAAATCAAACAAATGAGGAAACTTAAATTTTGTTTGTGATATAGCATGAGTTTCAATGTGTAATCTGACAGGTAGGGATGTCCATAATATCATGTGGGTCGCTGGCATCACAGAGTCAGTCCGATGAGCTCTCTAGCATATAACCCTGTGAACTAGAGACCGTATAGTATAACTGATGTTATTTATTATAGGGTCTCTACCGAGATCCACACCCAAATCAGCCTCAATCTACTAATTTGTGCTGTAGCAGGGTTTATTGGGCCTACCCAAACAGCCCTTCAATGACCAATAAGGATCAACCTACTAATACGGGAAGAAGAAGAAGAAGGGACCGGCAAAAGAGCGGCAACGTGCTTGAGTGGCATTAGAACGGTTGAACCCCAAGAACCGGAAAAACAACTCACCACAACTCAGGAGGAGGAATCTTCCAGGAGAGGACCTCACACGTCCAGCACAGAGCCATCACGGTAAATAAACTGAACCGCTGCCAAAACCTAAAACATATAAACAAGAAGATTTGAATAGGCCTAGGCTACATTCATTGTGACGTGCTGCAGCTGCATGCAAGGTATGGTGTTGGCTAATAGCGGTCAATATACAGGAGACGCTACAATATAGGTAGCAAATTTGTAATGGTAGTTTTGGGTTCCTATCATCATATGCTTCATTTCTAGCCTATATACTTTTTATCCCCGGGAAAAAAAAAAAAATCTTGGGATTTTACATTTAGCCTATTTTCTTAGGAATTTTTGTTTTGGTCATTAATCTAACCAAAAAAACCTAACCTAACCTAATAGCCCCCAAATACATTTAGGTTAGGTTAGGTTAGGTTTTTTGGTTAGGTTAATAGGCCTAGGCTAGCCTAAAAAAAAAAAAAAAAAAAATCCAAGATTTTTTTTGTTTTCCCGGGGATAAAAAGTATATAGAAATGAAACATATGATGATAGGAACCCAAAACTACCATTATAATTTTGCTACCTATATTGTAGCGCCTCCTGTATATTGACCCTAATAGCCTATGCATATTTTTGTAGGCTAGGCTATGTTTCATTGGAGTCTTTGGGACATCTATATTTGTAACAGTAGCCTACATGAATGGGTTTAATGTTATTTTAATACCACGAATTTTGTTGATATATTTGAAGATAAATATTGAATCTAGGCTATATGCTCTAAAGATCATAAGAAAATTTGTTTTAACCCTCGGCAAAACCTAATAAAAAAGTATGGTACTAAAATGTCTTTTTCGTAACAAGGTTGTCAATACGGTACTTCCAGTTATCGATAGCTCTAAAGATCATATGAAAATGTCTTAAACCCTCGGAAAAAACGAATTTAAAAGTATGGTACTAAAATCTAATTTTGGTAACAAGGTTGTCAATACGGTACTTTCCCGTTATCAATGTACAATCAAGCTGAAGATTGCAGAGTAAACACCATAGACTTAATCGACTGTTCTTTCACCTTCGTATAATCGACAGCCTTTTTTTTTTTTTTTTATTAAGGGATTAGGCTAGTACTCAACCAGCGGGGGTGTGGGGGCGGCAGCCCCCACCCATAATACTAAGTTAGGGTAGGTAAGGTTGTTAGGTTAGGCTAATGTCTTTTCAAATCACTATCGGGGGGCGTGTCTCAACATCGAACGATAGGCCTAATGGGGAAAATAGGTTTTCCCGAGATTTCGAATTAATTACAAACACTAGCCTATATATTGATGCAAATTACCAATTTTGATTATATAAAACACTCGGAAAATTTGTGGTATTAAAATAAAAAAATTCCCATGAATGTAATCACTCTTAACTGATGTAGGTTATCTGGTTAGATAGCCTAGGCTAGCCTAATTATTATTATTTTGGGCAAGAATGTAGTTACCGGGTGTACCGCCCGTCTTGTTTACACTACGTGGACGCTCACCATCATGTTCCCGTCTATTTTGACTGCCTTTGGATAATAATAATAATAATAAGCATGTTACTTATTTCTCATAAGCGCCAATTTTTCCGAAGAATTCACTAGCGCTCGAAAAGAGAAAGAAAAAGAACAAAAATCAATGCATCAAAAGAAGGCTCATATACAACACACATTTAACAATCACTAGCAGTGGCAAAATAGCCTAAACTCTATAGCCATCTGTCATGACACCTCTCTCAAGATCATAGCTTCTCTCAAAGAGAAAAGTCTTAAGTTGTCTCTTGAAGCATTCAACAGAACTCAGTTGTCTCATGGACAGCGGCAACCTGTTATACAACCTCGGAGCCATGTAGGAGAATGACCTCTCAAAGAAAGAAGACTGCTGGAAAGCCCTTGGTTCATCAAGACGAAAAGGGTCATTGTCATGACGCACAACTACACCATGGTGTGCCGGTGGGCGCCTGAGCAGCTCCGCAAGGTACCTAGGCTCACCAAATTTGAGAACCTTAAAAGTCACCAAACACAACTTAAATTCTATTCTTGCTCTTACTGGCAGCCAGTGCAGTTCTATGTGAAGAGATGTAGTAGGAGTTCTAGGTGGAACACCAAAAATTAGTCTTGCGGCCCTGTTAAGAACAGATTGAACTTTCTTCAAAATATAATTTGGAAGACCCACCAACAGGGCATTGCAATAATCAACACGAGAGAAGACCAATGAGTGAACCAACGTCAGGAGGCAACGTCTGGTTATAAACGGCTTCACCAAATAGAGATTTCTGATGTGCAAGTAACAACTTTTAACTATCTGGTTTACATGCTCTTTGAAATCTAATCGGGAGTTCACATATACACCCAGATTTCGAACAGAGTTGGCCGGTCGCAGCTGAGATCCACCCACATTGATGGAGAGGGCACCTACCATATCATCAGCTCTTCTATTTCCTCGGATGATGAGAATATCAGTTTTACCATCATTTAGTTTAAGTTTTCTCGCTCTCATCCACTTCTTGATATCAGACATCAACAATTCCATCTTACTCCGTATATCAACTATATTTGTGATTCTCACATAAATCTGGGTGTCATCTGCATAAAAGTGAAAGGTGACATTATGTGCACGAAGCAGAAGAGACAAACTGCTAATATAAATTATAAATAGGATAGGACCCAAAACTGATCCCTGCGGAACACCATACTGCAGGGGTGTCGAGTCCGAGACCACTTGATTTACCATCACACTCTGGGATCTACCTGACAAGTACGACCCAAGAAGCAAGAGAGCGGAGTCACGCACACCACAATCATAAAGATCACTCAATAACAACTCATGATCCACCGTGTCAAAAGCCGCAGAGAGATCAAGCAAGACCAATAGTGAGGCCACACCATTGCAAATGTTCTCAACTAGATCATTATGTACTCTAATCAATGCTGTTTCAGTTGAATGATGCTGTCGGTAAGCAGACTGAAAAATTGGGATAGTTTCATTCTGCTGAAGTAGTGGTTGTAATTGGTCAAGTATTGCACGCTCTAATATCTTTGATATGAAGGACAGGTTGGAGACAGGACGATAGTTCAACATGTTCTCAACATCAAGTCCAGGTTTCTTTAGAGTAGGTCGGAGTAGTGCATGCTTTTCAGAATGTGGGAAGCTACCTTCAGAGAAGCACTTATTAATTATTTTGGAAATAAACTCAACTGTGTGATCATAGACTCTTGGTAGCTTGGAAACATTTATGGGATCCAACGGGCAAAATGTTTTATTGAGGTTTCTTATGTAGGACGAGATCATGTCCACCTCTACTGAGTGAAAGGATGAGGACATTATTAGGAATGTGTCGGGGTTGGAGTACAACTGAAAGTTCTTCACCAACAGAAGCATCATCCAATTCCTGTCTTATGCGAGTTATCTTGCCAGCAAAAAATGCCACAAAGTTGGCAGCCAACTCAGCATCAGGTACAGAAGGTCTTAAGCTAACTCTTGTTTTTCCAAGTAAACTGTTTACAATTGAAGCCAACCTCCTCTGGTCGTTACCACACGAGTCAACTTTTCCCTGATAATACACTTTCTTTTCATCTTTGATTTTGTAGACCACAGCTCTTCTGGCTGACAGGTATTGCAACCATGTAGAGTCTGTTTTATTTTTCCGCCATTCACGTTCAGCTCTTCTACGCGCTCTTCTAAGAAATTTAACTCGAGTGCTATACCAGGGTGAATCATCTCGTACTATGATTTTCTTCTCTACTTCTGGACAGTGATGATCGAACACTAATTTAAGTGCATTTCCATGTACCTCCACCAGCTCATCTGAAGTAAGGTTGGAAGTATCAATACTTCCCAAGTACTGTTTTACTTCACTGCTAGCCAAATTTAGGTCTGCATTTTTATAATTTCTAAATCTGATTACTTTTTCATGTGTGAGTGGCTTAGGGAAATCAAAGCTGAAAGTAATCAAAGCATGATCAGAGGTATTAGGGTCAGCATTCTCAACATCAACATCCAGAACACCACCACAACCCACAGGAGAGAAAACCAAGTCAAGGGTGTGTCCTAAGATATGAGTTGGGTGGGACACATGGTTTACAAAATTGTTCTGATCAGTCAACTCAAGGAACTCAGGAGAGAATGGCTTCAGATGAGGACTGTCAACCCAGTAATTAAAATCTCCACACATCAAAAGTCTTCCAGTTTTAGCAGAAAATTCCTCGAGAAACTGCCCAAACTCTTCCATAAAACCCCTATCTGTGCCACGATGGCCAGGCCTATAGACAACTGCCATTCTTAGAATTTGTTGATGGAGTTTTATTTCCACTTCCAACAGTTCATAATAAAGAGGGGCTGGGTTATGGCTTATTTGCAAGATATTCACCAGAGATGTGGAGTAGACAACTGCCACTCCACCACCCGGATGATCTCCCCTAGGCCTAGGAACATTTATTATGGAATGGGTTTTAGGCAATGCCGCCTGGATAATATTCAGATCTGACTCGAACAACCAGGTCTCAGTGAGACATAATACATCAAGGTTACGTTCATCCAAGATCTCGCAAATATGATCCATTTTGTTACGCAAGGAACGAACATTCAACAGACCCAGTTTCAACCGGCTCCCATGTGCATTTTTCAGTTTTTTGAACCTACAAAATCGGTGTTCTCAATAACTTTATCTCTCTGAGCTGTCATTAAAGGACAATTTCTACTTGAGGCGAAATGATTTGGCGGCTCCGTAACTGATGTGGAGCTCATACAATTTATACATTTGGGGGAAGTCTTGTTGGTGCAGTCTTTTGAGTTATGAGTACCAGCACAGAAGTTGCATTTTGGATCCTCATTTTTCCGATAACACCTGTCACTGGTATGACCAAAGCCCTGGCAATGGTAACATTGTGTTACCCAGAAGCGATCGTATGCACGACATCTCACAAGTCCAACATACACAGAATTGCCATCATCCACAATGGAAGAGCGTATTTCAGGTGACATTTTTACTACCGCAATCTTAGTGTGTGCATCACTCTTTTGCTTAGTGAATAGCAAATTCATAGCTAAGCCATCGTCGACCAGGGACTTTATTCTTGGGTTCTTGTTGAGGATGCTGGGAATGATCTCATTATCCTCAGCGTCATTAGCAATGCCTACCAGAGTCATTTTTGGCATCATCTTCTTTGGTTCGGAGACACTGAAGGCACTGTCCACCCCCAAATACTGATTGATGGCCCTTCCTGCATCTTCTTTGGCTTTCTTGGATGGAAGTCGTACCACCAGTACACCTGACTCAGTTCTAGTTAACTTGTTAACCGGAACCGAAGCCAAAGCAGTCTCGATTGCCTTTGTATCTGGTGGGCTTACTGGCTCGGAGGATCGGTCTTTTGGCTTCACTACCAGGACCTGATGGTCCCAGACAGTTTTTTTCTTTCCACCATCTACCACCTCAGTGGTGCGTTTGGTCGGCTCCTTTTTGGTCTCCGCTGTTTCCCTCACTACCTTTTCCTTGCTCTTCAAAACCTGCACTACATTCTTTCTTACAGTTTCTTACAGTAGATCCTCTGGAAAAAGGCAAACTATGCCTGTGTATCCAGCTCAGTACCAGTACTTGCACTGCTGCGGTCGTTCACGGTGTTGGCGGCGGCGGTAGCAGACGCAACATTTTTACTATTCTGTATTTTTGTTTTATAATCAAACTTCAAATCTTGTCTTCCCCATGCTTTATCAAGATTACTTTCAAACTCCCTTATTGATTCGGAATCGACTACATACTGGGGCAGTGCGTTCCACTCATTTACCACTCTATCACAAAATGAGTTCTTCGCCTTCTCAAGCCTATTTCTTTCTTTGTAAATTTTCTTAGAGTGTCCTCTCGTTCTTGTTCCCTCCCGCATCAAGAAGATACCTTCACACACATCCTCATCGTACTTTCCTGACACTATCTTAAAAGTCTCTATCATATCCCCTCTCTTTCTCCTATATGCCAGTGTCGGAAGTCCCAGTGTCCTCAACCTCTGCTCATAGCCCGCGTTCTTCAACGTTGGTACCAGCTTGCTAGCTCTTCTCTGCACTTTCTCCACTGCTTCTATATCTTTTACCATATATGGAGCCCACACCTGGTTTGCATATTCCAGGTGTGGCCTAACCAGCGCTGTATATAGATTCCTGAAGATTTCTTCGTCAAGTGACACAAATGTCCTCCTTATCAGCCCTACAATTCTATTGGCTTTGTTTATCTTTTCCGCTAAATGTTCTGAGAAATTTAACTTATTATCTATCACTACTCCTATATCCTTTTCTGCACTCACTTCCTCCATCGCTTCATACATACTGTATCCTACCTTGTCTATCTTGCTGGTCCCAATCCGCATGTACTTGCATTTTTTTGGATGAAAAGGCATTAACCAATGCTCAGACCATCCCTTCATGCCCTCCACATCTCCTTGAAGCAAACCCATATCTTCCTTACTCCTCACTCTTCTATACAGTTTAGTGTCATCCGCATACAGGTATACCTCACTTCCATTAGTTATAACTTCAGGCAAGTCGTTGATAAATATAACGAACAGCAGTGGTCCCAACACAGATCCCTGAGGTACCCCACTTGTAATTTCCCTCCACCCCGAGCCTATTCCATTCACCAATACCCTCTGTCTCCGATCTTTCAGGAAGGCTTCTATCCATTTCACACATTTCTCCCCTATATTATAGCTTCTAACTTTCTCTATTAACCTTTTATGTGGGACCTTATCGAAGGCCTTCATAAAATCGCAATATACCACGTCTATTACATCACCATCTTCTAGAATTTGCATCCAATCATCTACCACCTTAATTAGCTGTAGTACCGTCGACCTCCCCGGCAAGAATCCGAACTGTCTCCCACTGAAAAGTTGGTTTGACTTCATATGATCCATTATTCCTTCTCTAATTACCGTTTCCATTAGTTTACACACAACACTTGTCAAACTGACTGGTCTATAATTCCCTGGGTCATTTCTCTTTCCCTTCTTAAATATAGCTGTTATGTTCGCCTCTCTCCAGTCCATCGGGATTTGTCCTGTATTAAACGATACCTCAAATAACATTTTCAATGGCTCTACTAACATCTCCCCTCCTTCCTTTATGATTCTTGGGTGTATCCCATCCGGTCCCGGTGACTTACTTCTGTTCATTTTTTCTATAGCCCTTCTTATTCTAGCATGGGAAAACTCTACTAGTTCTAGTGCCGGTGCCTGTTTGATGGGAATAGTAGGCACTGCGTCCTCCGACTCCACTGTTAGTACCCCCCCAAAGTATTTCCCCAGCACCTCTGCTTTCTCCTTATCAGTCTCCGCTCTACTCCCATCATTCAACCCCCCCACCAGCTCTGGGATCCCTACTCTTCTTGTTAATTTTTCCTGAATGTACTTCCAGAATATTTTTGGATTATCCTTCACATTTCTAGCTATCTCTCTCTCCCTCTCCTTCACCCCCCTCCTTGTTTCCCACCTTATTTTATTGTTTATTTGTCTACGTTCCAGATCCACTTCCATAGCCTCCATACTAGACCCCCTGTTCTTTTTTAACAATTTTAATCTTTCCCACAATCGTTTCTTTCTTCTAATCAATATCCAAAGCTTTCTTTTCATTGGCAATTCTGGGTTAGTTCTTTTCCTCAATTTTGTTTTATCCTTATATTCCCTTACTGGTACACTTTTGGATACAGCATTCTCCAGTTTGACTCTAATTTTCCTCCACATTCCTTCAGCGTCTTCACCGTTCAAATATTCCCCCCAGTCAATGTCCAAACACCGTCTCAGCAGCTCATAATCTGCTCTATCATACATGTATATTTTTCTATTGCTTTTATTATCCCTCTCCAATTTAATGTTACAACTAAAGCTTATACAGGCATGGTCACTACGACCTATAGGGCTATCCACATTAACATGTTCCACTATATCCTCTTCATTGCTAAAAATCAAATCAAGTACACTCCCCTGCGTCCCATCTCTATATCTTGTCATCTCTACAATATGTTGCGTTAAAAAACAATCTCTCACTTTCTCTATAAACTTATTTTCCATGCTACCCTGTCCCGCTGGAGTAGTACAATTTGCCCAGTTGATCCCTGGCAAATTGAAATCTCCAATCAAAATTTTATATTTGTTCTCTCTATTATCTATCTCCTCCATTGCTTTCAGTAGGTTATCATCCTCTCCCCTGCTATTATTTGGGCTTCTATATATAGAGGCAATTAGAATTGATCCTCTTACACATTTTACTTCAATACACAAATACTCACAATACTGCTGTCTCATATCCACCTCATTAACCTTGAGCTCTTTTCTTACATAAATAAACAGTCCTCTTCCAACCTCTGCTCTAATAGCATTTCTCTCATATAACTCAAACCCTCCAAACTATATTCCACCAGTTCCCTCTCAATTCTAAAAAATTTTGGTCTTACTTCCTGTAGGGCTATGATATCAGGTTTTTCCTCTTCATCCTGCAACCTACATATCAGTTCTCTTTTCTTGTCCTGAGTAAACACATCCACATTACTAAACATAATCCTTAATCCATCTACCATTCCTCCAGCAATTACACCATCCCGCTCCTCCAGTCCGTACCCTACTCCCCTGTTAGCACTACTGGGTCTGCCTCTTTGTCTCCTGTCTCTCCCTGTGACACCTCCACCCCGTTCTCCTCCTCCTCTTCTCAAACTCTCTTTTCTCTTTTTCTCTCTCTTCCACCTGCTCCTTCATGATTTCTTCCAATGCATCCACCTTAGCATTCCCCACCCTTGTCCACTCATCTTTCTCCTCACTTATTACTCCCTTTACTTTCTCACTTAAATGGCCCTCATACTCCTTTAGCTGCTCCTTGAGTGCCATGTTCTCTGCCTCCAGCTCATCTACTTTCCTTATCACTGCATCTAGGTTAGCAATTAATGGCCCATCTGCAGTTGCTACTGAACTGGCTCCACATATTTCTGTCAGTGACTCCACCTTCACACCTATATCTCTCCTCCAATTCTCCATAACTCCCTTCCATCTTAACAGACCCATCATCTGTCTCTTAACTACAGTCAATTGATCCTCCACTTCACCACCCTCTGCCAGAAATCCCTCAAACTCATAGCTCTCTTCATCTCCCAATAAACTCTGCCTCCGTTTGCCTTGGCCGGCCATTGTTTATATTAATGTAGCCTACAATTAAAAATATACAAAACACTTAATAAAATTTAGAGTAAAATTAAACTACTACCTGGGATAAACCCAGGTAGCGCCGCCCCCGTTTGTGTCACCCTATCTTGAAAAAAGAATAAATGGAAAAAATAAATAGAAATGGGTGTTTGCGAGGTCACCACGAGCAGGTGGGGTACGACTTGATTACCTTCCAAAGAAGGTAACCCAACCGAGGTGTCGCAAGTACTAGGCAAAGATGAAAAAATACATTACCCGAAGTCCCTAACCAAATAACCTAACCTAACCTAACCTAGGCTAGTATTATAAATTTATAAGTAGGCCTAGGCCTATTTATTTTATTATAAGTATTTATAGATGATTTATGTTGTATGTCGGTAATTCGGTAATGGTACACCCGGTAACTACTTAAACTACATCCTTCCCTTATTTTGTTTTAATCACTTCGTGACTTGTCTTTATAAAGTATTTGTACAATTATAGACATGGAATAGTTATAGGCCTATATATGTTGGAGAACTGCATTGTTATTAGTAGTCTAAGTAATCGTCAGCTAATTATGATTTTTCGTAGCGCAATGGATAAATGCACTGAATTTCGGTGTGAGCATCTTAGGTTCGAATCCCTGGACTGCCACATGTATTTGTTGATTTCATTAATTAAGTTGAGGAGTAAAGTCGGTTGGTAGAGGTAACATAATGATATATTACGAGTTGTGAGTTGTGACAGTGACATTCGTAGCCTACGAATCGTAGGCTACTCAAGAACGACCGAGAGATGGGAGCAACTACAAGAAAGTCTCCCATATTATTGAAATAGGAAAGCTTGAATACAATAAGAATAGGCTATGTGAATAATGTGATGATACCTAATGATTGAGACTTTCGCGTCTAGGCCTATAGCCTATATTCCCAGGCTCACAGTTACGACCGTTACACGTCTAATGGATTCTTATTAGTCATCAAGCAGTGGAGAAAGTGCAGAGGAGAGCTAGCAAGCTAGTACCAACGTTGAAGAACGCGGGCTATGAGCAGAGGTTGAGGACACTGGCATAGGCTATAGGAGAAAGAAGGGGATATGACAGACTTTTAAGATAGTGTCAGGAAAGTATGATGAGGATGTGTGTGAAGGTATCTTCTTGATGCGGGAGGGAACAAGAACGAGAGGACACTGAAAATTTACAAAGAAAGAAATAGGCTTGAGAAGGCAAAGAACTCATTTTGTGATAGAGTGGTAAATGAGTGGAACGCACTGCCCCAGTATGTAGTCGATTCCGAATCAATAAGGGAGTTTGAAAGTAATCTTGATAAAGCATGGGGAAGACAAGATTTGAAGTTTGATTATAAAGCAAAAATACAGAATAGTAAAAATGTTGCGTCTGCTACCGCCGCCGCCAACACCGTGAACGACCGCAGTAGTGCAAGTACTGGTACTGAGCTGGATACACAGGCCTAGTTTGCCTTTTTCCAGAGGGTCTACTGTAAGAAACTAAGAAACTGATTACTAAATAGGCCTAGGCCTATAGAAATATAAATTTATGCGGCAAGAGTTGTGTTATCAGGCGTAGGCCTATCACTTACCTCTGACCGGGTAGGCTACATCCATGATCCTAGTGTTTACCCCTTTGAAAGGACATTAGCCTAACCTAACAACCTTAATTACCTAACCTATCCTAGTATTATGGGTGGGGGCTGCTGCCCCCAACCCCCCGCTGTTTGACCATCAACTTCCGTGTTTACACGACGTACGCCTGGTAACACAACTCCTTCCTTTTTCTAGGCCTAGAGGCCTATATTCTTTCTCATTCATTCCAATCTTAAACCAAACAAACTTATGCCGCTTTGACCGCCTATTTTCCGAAATTATTTCACGGCTAGCGGTTATTTGCCTTTTGCTCCCTGCTGGCAAGAGGCCTATACTGTATATTATGATGACAATAAGTCCTGGGGGGGGGGGTGAGAGGAGGGGCTCGGGCGAAAACCCAAGAGCGATTAAATTAGAAGCGAACATAACGGTCGTGACCCGTTGACCGAGAGCGTGCGAACCGTTTAATTAGGCTAATCCTTGTAGCTGTAAACTATGGAATAGTGCTTTATGGTGGAAAAGAGAAGATTGTCACACCTAGACCTATCCCCTTTAACTCTTCCTGCATGATAAAGTATATTTTGTCTTATTCTGATTCCCATTGGACAAATTTCTTGGCTTGTAATCAATCTCTTACTCAAAGTCAAGAGGTACCGGTATATAATATCTCAATAAACCATCTAAAAAATATTGCGTAATTCAGTATAACTCCATATATTTGTCACCAATTATTTTGACATATTTGAAGACAGATATGGAATCTATATGCTCTAAGCATCATATTAAAATTAGTTTCAACCCTCGGCAAAACCTAATAAAAATATATGGTACTAAAATGGAATTTTTTCGTAACATGGTTGTCAATACCTTCCTATAGACGGCACCGATTCGTACACACGACATTTAGAACATGGGTGCTTGACTACTGATGTGACGTGTAACTTGTAAGAGGTAAGATTTTTACGCATAGGTTTAAACTTCCGGAAATTAATGGGTAATAAATACCACGTACTGGGTACTATGAATCCGCTGTACCTGGCATGCAAGGGCTAGTTTAGTATGCCACGTACTGAGTACTATGAATCCGCTGTTGCTAGCATGCAAGGGCTAGTTTAGTATGCCACGTACTGAGTACTATGAATCCGCTGTTGCTGGCATGCAAGGGCTAGTTTAGTATCCCATGTACTGGGTCTAGGTTAGGTTAGGTTGGGTTGTTTGGTTAGGTTAAGTTAATATACTAGGTCTCAGAAACAAAATTCGTAGTTGCGATAGTATTTACAGATACGCCCGAATACTAAATGGGCGGCGGCCCAACCGCCATGGCACCGGTAAGGCTTCATGTTGTATCCTACGTAGGCCTACTAGGTACGGTACTACGGGCACATTACTGTAATACGATCCAAGTTTTGCCAAAAATTGGCTCGGGTTTTCCAAAATTATGCTTGTTGGGGTTTGCAATTTACGGAAACGAGCCAAAATTCTAAATTAGGTTACTGTAATTAGTTTACTCTTAAAACTCGCAAAATCCGAGCCAAGTTTTGCCAAAACTTGGCTCGGGTTTTCCAAAATTCAGGTTTTATGGCTTTGCAATTTCGGGAAACCTGAGCCAAATTTCTAAATGAGGTTACTGTAATTTTTTTGTCTACAAACTCGCAAAATCCGAGCCAGCTTTGGCCAAAACTTGGCTCGGGTTTTCGAAATACAGTATTGGGTTTTAGTCCTTTGAAATACCTTAAAACCCGAGCCAAGTTTTGCTAAAAATACGTTTTTATCGCCGTTTTACGCATTTAACCCCTCATTTTAACCTGTACTTCATAGCCCTCCCCACTATCGGGCAGCGTGTCTTAAGATCATTGTATAATGGGGAAAACGGTTTCGCCGAGGGTTGTAATTATTTCCAAACACTATATATTGATGAAAACTAACAGGGAAAAATAAAAAAATCCATGGGAAAATTTGTAACATAAATTTTTTGTTTTTCACGTAATTCTTTAGACTTGGGCCTTCCGTTTGTTTTGCCTTAAAAAGTGAAAGTTCGCACTTTTGGACTAATTGGGGGGAGAATGGGAGATCCTGTCTGAAAGAGTGATTTTTCTTATAGTCTGACACAGAACACCGACCTCATGCTTCTGTAAATGTCCGAAAGTTCGAGAAATATACAGTAGTCCATACAAGATCTTACATCCGGACTAAATTACTCACACTTCTAGACTTCCAGAAGTATGAGTAACATATGCCTAGTCCAGACAAGATACCACATTTATGGAATACTGCGTTCAATGCTGGTGCCCTTATTACCAAAAAGACATAAACAAGCTAGAACGAGTTCAACGTAGAGTTACAAAATGATACCTAGCCTAAAGAACAAACCATACGAAGAGCGTCTTAGAGAATTTAATCTATTTCCTTTAACCCAGCGCAGATTAAGAGGTGACTTAATTCAAGTATTCAAAATCATCAAAGGCATCGACAATATGAACTGTAGTAAGTACTGTACTTCACTATCGACCAATCTAATTTCACGCGGGGAAACGGTTGCAAAATTATTGGTAAATCTTTTAACTCGCACGAATCTAAGAATTTCTTCTTCAATCGAGTTGTCAACTTGTGGAATGGGCTTCCCCGAGACGTTATAGACTGCAGCACCGTTGATTAATTTAAATTCCGCCTAGACAAATATCTCGCATCAAACCCGCGACTGACTGCGTTTGTAAATGAATAACTTTATTTTATCCTCCCCTCAGTTACTAACCCATATGTCCCCTACTAACTTCCTAGTCCTGCCACGGACATTAGTTCCAGGGCAGTAGTTCCCTTTCCAATGTTCCCTTACCCATTCTAAACCACTGTTTGGACACTTGATCCTCAGTGTTTTGGAGGACAAGCAGCCTAGAAGGGTCACTAGATCTGTTGTGGCTTGATTTCCTTTGTACTCCTTTGTACTCCTTTGACACAGACTTCTGGAAAAATCTGGAAGTCTGAGTAATGTAGTCCAGATGTGATCGTTTACATACATACGTGAGTAGGTCAGTCTTTTTGTTAAACTAATGGCAGCATTCCAGGCAGCCCATCTTTGGCATTCCTCTAAGTCTTTGGCTGCGAGATCGGTTTATACCACCTGATCTCACATATTTTACTTTGCTTTGTAGAATTCCGCCCTCTGATGGCGCAGCTAAGGTGGACCTCCGCTGCGGCCAGGCAGCTCTGCTTCTCTGGAATTTGGGTGATCTGCCAAGGAGTTGTTTGCAGTGCTGGTGTATCCTGGTGTTGGGGCTCGTCCTGTACATTTGCCAACCATTTGTCTAGTTGGAGTTTGAAGGATTCCGTTGAGACCCCTCTCAGCTCCCTGGTTGACTTTGGAACCGCATTAACCCTTAATTAGCGGCGAGCAACATAAGTCGAGTTAAATAAAGCTGGACTATGTGGCGGCGCTCGACATAGGTCGTGTGGCAATTTCAGCACGTAATGTTGCTGAGAGAGAGAGACAAGTGGTGGCAGGAGAGTAGCGAGCGTATGACTGCTCCAGACCACCGCGGCGAACCTACTGACACGAATCCCACCTCCTCCCTCCCTCTCTCACTCGCTATATACGGAATTGTATGGGGAAAGTGCCTAATTACATGCTTTTTGCACTCGCGTTGCACGGTTATTGCAAGAAAACTAGCCATCATAAAAGGATCGTTATGGTGTCATTCGAAAGCTCTGTTTATGCCCTTTCAGGTATAGATACTTGTTTTACGTTCTGGGTCTTATTTAGGCATGAAAATGATCACGTAAACAGCCCTATTTTGGCTAAAAACACCCCGCTGGGCGGTACATATAAATAAACCGCATAGGCCGCTCGTAAGGTGTTAAAAAGACGAGCTCCATTAATACTTCTCAGTCTACTGGTACCTCTCCTTGCGTGTCAGGACTAGGCTATATTTCTCAGACTTCCGGACTTTTTCGTAAGTCTGAGGTTGGAGTTCGAATAAAAATGCTAGTTCTGAAGTCGCGGGTTCTGGTTTGGCGGAGTCCTAATGGGCGAGGTTTTACTGTAGCCTATTCCAGATTATAAAAAATTACTTAAGGTCATTAGGATTTAGGAACCGATACAACAATAGTTAAGTTCAGAACAGAAATGCATATTTTGCAAGATATAGGATATAATGTATTACCGGTATGTGTGGGCATTGACGGTCTTGCAGATGAGTTAACCCTTGGGTGTACAGTTGGTGGCCGCGGCGTACTTGTTATATGCCCCCCTGCTGGCAATATTTATACATACATACAAGTTTAAAGACCGTTTGTCCACAGAGAATGTGGTTACCGTCTCACGTCCTAAATGGCAGCTTTCCAGGCGGCCCTGTCAAGGGCTGCCTCTGTTGTCAAGTTCTTTATTTTGAGATCGGACCGGAGTACCTGAGCCCACGTCATTCTAGGTCCACCCCTACGCGCAGCTCCCCCCACATTCACAGTTCGGCATTTCTTCACCCAGTTCTGCTCATCCATTCTCTCCACATGTCCAAACCAACCAAGTCGGCTCGTGCGCATCACTTCACTGACACTGCTAATGCCCAGACGCCTTCTCAATTCCTCGCTCGATACCCTGTCCCTAAGATTAACCCCACACATCCATCTCACCTTTCTCTTCTCATTCCTTTCTATTCTATTGACATCCTCCGCTTTAACCGGCCACGTCTCCGAGGCATAGGTCATCGCGCTCCTAACACACGAGGTATACACCTTCCCTTTAAGGTGGGGTGGGAGCCGTCTCATGGTCAGGAGTGGCAACAGCTCTCTAAACTTTCCCCAGCCACTTCTGACTCTAGCAATGGAGCTAGCTTCAGCGCCACCCCTTAATGACCTAGGGGATCGTTGTTTTTTTTTGTGGTTTTTCCTTAACCCTCTCACATCCTGACGCAATTTTTGAGCCTATTAGGGATACTTTAAAGCCTTTGTTACCGTCCGGGGTATTTATAAACCTTTAGTTTATTTACTTCAACCTCTGCAGTTGTCTTTGAGTTAGCTGTGGGCAGAAAACTAATTTTGGAGAGGTAATTATAAGAGTGAGAGTAATTATTTCTTATTGCTAATCTGGCAACCTCTGCGTCATAAGGATGTGAGAGGGTTAATTTCAAACCCATTCCAGGTGTTTTCTGGATTTTTTTTTTTTTTTGACAACCTGCCAGTCCTGGAGTGTAGGCCTACATTTATATTATATTGCCTGGTGCTCAGTGGGTTAACATAATTTGACATTACATACTTTTTAAGTGCAATTTTTACAACACACCTAAACTTCGTTTGATGCGAAAATAGCCCCCCCCAAAATCTGTACCCAGGGCGGGAATCGAACCTGGGACCCTTGGGTTACGATACGAGGCAGACACGTTACCACAAGACTAATAAAAGTACCCCACAAAGCCTGGTACAGTAGTCTAAGTGTATTTCCGCATCTTGTTCAGTTTAGGATAACCTATTTTCACTGACTTTACAAGGTTAGGTTAGGTAGCCTATGGTTCAGATAGGTTAGGTTAGGTAAGGTTCAGATAGGTTAGGTAAGGTAAGGTTCAGATAGGTTAGGTAAGGTAAGGTTCAGATACGTTAGGTAAAGTAAGGTTCAGATAGGTTGGGTTAGGTATGGTTCATATACGTTAGATTAGGTAAGGTTCAGATAGGTAAGGTAAGGTTCAGATAGGTAAGGTAAGGTTCAGATAGGTTAGGTAAGGTTTAGTTTGGATGGGTAAGGTAAGGTTCAGATAGGTTAGGTTAGGTAAGGTTCAGATAAGTTAGGTAAAGTAAGGTTCAGATAGGTTGGGTAAGGTATAGTTCATATACGTTAGATTAGGTTAGTTAGGTAAGGTTCAAATAGGCTGGGTAAAGTAAGGTTCAGATAGGTTAGGTAAGGTTCAGATAGGTTAGGTATGGTTCAGATACGTAAGGTTAGGTAAGGTTCAGATAGATTAGGTAAGGTTGAGTTGGAATAGCTTCTGTTAGGTGGGCCAGTTTAGGATTGGATAACATTATGAGGTGGCTATGAAATGTGTTGGGGTCGAGTTGACAAGGATCTAATTCAAAGGCATGCAACATAATTTAGACTACAAATGATGTCATAAACTCTGGATAGTACAGAAAGTGATACTCACGCCTGCAAATGATGTCTGTTGAATGAAGTACCAGAAACTTGCCTGACAAAGCAACTGAAGGCACTGCCAGCCTGGTACAACAGGCAAATGGTGTGAATCAGGAACACAATATTGATGAAAAACAGAAATGCTACCAAGCCATAGAAGTAGGCAAGTAGTGGAAGATCATCTGAAAGGAACCATATCATATTAAAATAATATAAAGAGGTATAATTTCTAAATGTTCATAAGCTGTAAAGAAATTAAGGGGATGCACAAGGTACAGTTCCCTGCAAACGTCCCTGAACACTCAGCCAAGGATACCCCTTGAATATTACACACAAAAAGGGCATGGTTCACGGTTATTCTTTACCACCAACCAGGCCCCTTTTGCACGGAATTTTCAAGGGGTATCCTTGGCCGAGTGTTAAGGGACTTTTGCAGGGAACTGTACATGTACAGTAATTAAATTAAAGCCGTTTATGTGTGACATGTATACTAATTTCACAGTGTGGCCTATAAACTAGGACAACTCACCATAGAAAAAGCAGGTTGATTTTCCAATGTCTGGCTTGACAAGAGAGGAAATGCCTGGTGGGGGAGGAACATGGTGTAGTATTATAGTTATTGTGGTGACCAGGACAGGACCACCCCAGGCGTAGATAGAGTAGACGATGAACTTCTTCTTGTCCTTCTCCAAAATGCCAGTCAGGGGAATCAGTTTCACAGTTGATCTGGAGAACAAAAAATGTACCGTATATATTATTATTATTATTATTATTATTATTTATATATACAGTATATATATATATATATATATATATATATATATATATATATATATATATATATATACCCGGTATATATATATATATATATCACCTGTCCTTCACAAACTTCCCCTCTCTCACGCTTAGCTCTACGCACATCATCCCATACAAGTGCTATTTCATTGCCTACTTCACGTTTACCTATGTCTAACACGCCTTCTCCACTTCCCAAACGCCGCTCCATCTCATCCATATCCTCCACAAGTATATACCAAAAGTGATGTTAACCACTAGCCCATCATCACAAAAATTCAGATCGCCTATCCATTCCACCTGTTCTTTTTTAGCTGAACGAGTTCCCCATCATCCTCAACCTCTCCTTCAATTTGAACCCCTAAACTAACCACCTCATCCACTCCCACCACTCCACTATCTCCTCAAATCCAACTTCCTCTCATCCCGCCCACAGCCCAGCCTTCCAAAGCGCCTCAGGCAGATCAGTACTTTTCTGATCGCAGAGTAATAATAACCCTGGTGACCGGTCAATAGGTCATCATTCGACTACCAGCAACCACCGTAGGTACAGCTTCACCAGCCATTGCCTCCATCATGCCTTTCCAGCCTACCAAAATGTATTTCAAATATATCTTTTGGTATATCATCTCCAAGCAGCAGAAACGTGTGAACTTCCCCGACCAGTTGATAGACATTCTCAACAGCAATGATGACTCATGTGTTCTCCATAACACCAAAGAGGAAGGCCGCCACACAGAAGACGACCAAACGCTGGATGAAATCTTTAGAGCATGTAACCCCTGCAATTACCTCTGCAACCAACCTATCCTACAACCTCCAAGCACGAGGACGTGCCTTACTCCCTTGCGGGGGAAGTAAGATACCACTAAAGAAGACAAGACAGGCGAGAGTGGCAGCATCAGGGTTGCCAAGCAAGAAGGACACAAGAACCAGCCTCCCCCGTGCCCTTCTTGCACGCAGATGACCAAACCAGGCAGCCGCAACTAGCAGAGCGGCTACTCCTGGCCACAGAGGTCTGGGCAAAGACACCTGGGCCCTTCTAGTACGGAAACCACCCAACAGAAGAAGAGACCACCGTGGCCAGGCAGATGCCAGGGACACTGAATTAGCTGTTGTTTGTGACTCAACCACAGGTCCAGTTTTTCGTGACTGTAGCCTCAAGGTTCACCTCATGACCTATTTGTTTGTGACTTAACTGCAGCTTCACCTGGTGATAGACTTGAGGAATTTGTTTGTGACTATTCCCATTCAGGTGCCCAATTGTCCTCTAACCTGCAACAGGCTTAATCAGTTATTGTTTGTGATATAACTGCAAGTTTTTTTCATGTCGAACTTGGAGAGATTACCTCTCATTCAGACGGGGAAAGGATAAATGGTTATACTGGGGTTTAGGATATTGTTTATGAGTTATCCTGAAAACTTGTTCGTGACTGTTTCCCCTGTGCAAACAGAGCATACTCAGCCACCAGTTCAGCTGGACAGCTGCGTAGACTTCCCCAGAAGAGCACTATCAGCCCCTACCCCGGCCATCAACCTAGATTAACCCTTCCCGCCCGGGCAGCATTTTAAAATGACACCGCGGCATATGGCCAGGAGGCCGGGTGTCATTTTAAAATCCGTAAGCTTGAAAGCCTATTAAGCTTGGTTTGAAAGCCGTGCGTCCGACGCATGTAAACAAAGCCTGTCTTTGCGACACCGCACCTCCGAAACCAAGAAGGAGACGTCGGATCAATGTTGTTATTGTATGCTATGACGAAATTAGTATCTGCAAAGGTCCGATATTGCGAACATCGTATCGAATCTCTCTCCACGGAAATCGTCATCACGACTGAACCACTTGACCTACAGAGCTCTACTTAACGCCAGTTAACCCAAGAAGTGCGCATGGGGGTAATTAGACACCTCTGCCTGTGCTGACGTATTTGAGCTGTTTCCATCACAAAAATATTCATTTTACCATATATAGCATTAATACTTATCCATACGCGCCTATTATGGGTTGATTATAAAGGTATTAACCTGAAACTACAATAAAACGAGTGAAAACAGCGTTTGGATGGTCAAAATCGGAGATACAGGCCGCGAGTTATATAATGTATGGGTGAGGCAACCTGCTTTCCCGCCAATTTCCCCCAAGGCCACTGAGACACAGTCGATCAATACTCTCTCTCTCTCTCTTGCACTCGCTTGCTAACAGTGATGTCAATGCCCTGCTTGCAACTCGCTAATGTTAGCACGAAAATATACCTCAGAATAAGGGAATAACAGGGAAAATAGGTGATAACTGAAGGAGGGGAGGAAAGTGGGGAAGGAGGGGAGGTAGAGGAGTGATATTTTGAATGGCCCAGGGGCAAACAAATTTTTTTTTTTTTTTTTTTTTTTTTTTCGATGTAGTTGATTTTTTTCTTCTGACTCTTAACCCTTCCTACCCGGTCTGCCTTAGGTAAGGACAGCACGAAAGAAGGGCCGCTACCCGGTATGCCTTATCTAAGGCATGAGCTTAATAGCCTAATTAAGCTTGGTCTGAACGCCGTGCGTACGACGTATGTCAACAAACCCAAGCGTTCGTCACCGCACCTCCGAAAACAAGGAGAAGACTCCTCAATGTTATTGTTCTGACATTATGACGAAATTAGTGTCTGAAAAGCCCCCATATTGGCAACATCTCTGCAATATTGGCTCCACTGAAATCGTCATCACAACTGAACCAGTTGACTTACAGAGCTCTACTCAATGCCAAAATACAGATTGAAAACCGCACTACGATTATAGATGAGTGGGAAAGTTCTAGCAGTGAAAATAAACATAAATACGGTAACCTAGGCCTAGACATTTTTCAGCCATTTCGCCCGGGTAGGGGCGACCGTCATTGGGTAAGACAGCCCGGGGAGGAAGGGTTAAGAGCCTTCCCGCAGTCCGCCGGGGGAACTCTTAAGAGTCTTCCCGCAGTTCCCGGGTTAACAGATCAGAACCAGCACTACGGTTAGAGATGCGTGGGAATTCTCTAGCAGTTAAAATAACAAAAATACGGGTACCCTATTAACCTATAAAGCGCGAGCTGTATATAGTGGACACCATGCAACTGGGCGAAGATATTAGGCCTCTTTCCCGCCAAAAATCGTCATTTTACGATAAATATCGTTATTACTTATTCATATGCGCCTATTTTACCTTTACTATGAAGATAGTAACCTGTAACAACAATAAAACAAGTGGGAATATCGTTTTTTATGGTCAAAATCGCGAATTATAGTCGGCCGCTCCAGTCATGAGTTGTGAGCCAGCCGCGATGTACACCCTCCCTCTCTGAAGCCTACAGCCACACTGAACCACCTCTCCCTCATTCTCTCACATGCATACCTTCTCTAGCAACATGAGCACGGTTTAGACCAGTTTGGAGATATTGGCATGATAAATACACCAATAAAGATGGTAATAAGAGGAAAAATAGGTGATAATTGAAGGGAGGGGGGGGGGGGGGGAAAGGAGGGGATATTGACACATGTGGATAAGTGATATGAGGTATGGGGGAAAAAAAGAAAAAGAACAAAAACAAATTGTTTTAAGTGCTACTGGGGCTTTTTAAAATGTTTTTTTTAGGCTTTCCCTCTTAAGAGCTTTGCCGCCGTCACCCAGTAAAACCTCTTAAGAGCTTTCTCGCCGTTCCCGGGTTAAAAACGTTTTTCGGCCAGATTGCATGGATCTCAATAATGTCCTTAGGATAGCGAGCCCGTGCGGGAAGGGTTAAAGCAAGCTGAGGAGAAAGGTAGAAAAGTGTGTTTGTGTATGTATTGCAACACTCCAGGATTGGAAAAACCCATACCCATACAAGTTAAAATTATAGAATAACATATTACCTAATGACCCTCCAGATGTCGAAGCACATAACGTTGAGCCAGAAGAAGGCTGCCAAGAAGGCGAACTGGATGATCATGCCTGAAAAAAAAAAGTCATTATCTACACTGTACACAAAATTAATAAAAGGTATAAAAAGGTACTATAAAAACATATATAAAAGGTACACTGCATAAAAAGGTATGGACACGGTAAACTGTAAAAAGGGTATGAAAAAGGTACCGTACACTGTAAAGAAGGGTATGAAAAGTTAATGAAAAAGGTGCACTGTAAATAATATTCGTAATATCAACAGTATATTATGACCTTCAAAAAACGTATTCAATATTATTAACCCTTTTGTGTACAGGAAGATACATGCGCGTCTTCCTGGGGTACTTGAAATCATTTGTGACCATCAGTGGAGTTTAGAAACGTTTAGTTCAGTTTTTTCAACCCCTGCAGTTGTCTTTGAGCGAGCTTATTGGCAGAAAAATAAGTTTGAAGAGCCAATTATGAGATTATGAGAATTTCATATATAAATACTAAGCAGCATTTTAGGAGCCTGAAAGGGTTAACCATTTCAGCACGATGCCGTTATTTTACGTCTAATTCTGGTTATCATTAGCCAATTCTCTTTAGCTTATAGTTTACCTCTTTGACTCAAAGAGGTATATCTCAATAATCTAGCCAATTGATGAACATAGGTCCTTCTTAACCCAGCAAAAGCGATGGGCCTCACGGAGGTGTCTGTATAGCGGATGCAATATACCTAACGAAAGAAAGCCCATGAAAAATAATAAATGCCCCACAGACACTCAAATGGAAGCAATATGTGATTTGGTAGCATACATCCTTCCTCTCCCTAACATGTGTTCCCTCCTCTCACTCTCTCTCTCCTCAATTATTGGCTATTTTTCCTCTCACATTCATCCTTCCTCCCTTATTTCTGCACACAATATGGTGAGTCACGGTCCTCCACAACCTCTCCCCCCTATCACATGCAAGAGAGATGAATAACACAGCTCAGTACCTCTAAAGACCTTGCAGAGGTAGGATGTGGCTCTCTCTCTACCGCCTCCATCCACCCCTTCCAGCCACAAATATATATGTATTGCTAAATATTTGCTGCTTGCACCTAGTTTCTGGTCTTCACTGTTCACATGTTCATCATGTAAGTAAAATATATGCATATGAAGAATAAATAATACTTTATATGGTAAATACAAAAGTTTTTGTCTGAATCGAAGGTAATTTTTTTCACCTACGCGGGCGTTTGAAAAATATCAATGGCGTTCTCCTCGGGTTAAGCGGCATAATATCCTCAAAGGTTAGCCAGAAGGTAAAGGCATCATCGTACTGAAGGGGTTAAGGCCGACAAAAAGGAAAATCGATGATCGTGCCTAAAAAATATATATATTATATAGGGCCTATATACTGTACAGTATATACAGTATATATATATATATATATATATATATATATATATATATATATATATATATATATCATCATAATCATCATCATCATCAGCCATTAGGAGTCCACTGCTGGACAAAGTCCTCCCTTAATCTTTTCCATGACTCCCAAGACTTTGCCAGCCATTGCCATGTTACCCTTGCAGTCTTTACTATCTTGTCTCTCAACCTCTTGTCTGGTCTTCTATCGTGCTTTCCTTCTCTGGTGGTCCAGTCAGTTAGTCTTTTACTCCACCCACAGATAAGAACATAAGAAAATGGGTGTCTGCAAAAAGCCGATCGGCCCATACAAGGCAGATCCCTGTCACACCCAACCCCAATTACAAGGCCCAATTATAGGCCCAACTCACTAATACCTTGAGTACTGCCCCCACCAAAATGGTCAGGGATTAACACAAGATTACGGGGGTCTGCTGAACGCCGATTGGCCCACACCTGGTAGATCCCCCTCACACCCAACCCATCTCGTCCATATGCCTATCTAATTTTATCTTAAAGCTCCCTATCGTTCTTGATCCCACTATATCACTTGGTAGCCTATTCCACCCATCTACAACTCTGTTACCAAACCAATATTTGCCTATATCTTTTCTGAAACGAAATTTATCTAATTTGAAACCATTTGTACGAGTTCTTTCGCTATCACTGAGCCTTAGTAAATTTTTCATGTCCCCTTTATTAATCCCACTAACCCACTTGAATACCTCTATCATATCCCCTCTAACTCTGCGTCTCTCTAACGAATGTAAGCCTAATTTCTTCAACCTTTCTTCATACGGAAAATTTCTAATATTATGGATAATTTTTGTCATTCTACGTTGTACTCTCTCCAATGAATCTATGTCCATTCTGTAATAAGGACACCAAAATTGATCCTTCCCACTGTATACAATCGTACAATGATAGCCAGAATAAATGCTTAAATGCGTCATGATCCTCAAGAGCTTAATTATCTTCTGTTCCTCCTCATATTCACTCAAGTCTTCAAAAAAAATAAAAAAAATAAAAATATATATACAGTATATATACTGTATATATATATATATACCGGTATATATATACATATAATAATAATAATAAATGCTCCTGTTTAACACCCTGCATATCAAGTAAGAGGACAGGAAAGGGGTGGGGGGTGGGGTGATGATAGAGTAATTTACCCCATTACGCCAGCACCGGAAACAGACGGATTACAACGATATCGCAACACAATTTTTTCCCTCACCTTTTATCGGTAACTCTATATCCTGGTAGCTTATGAGTTAACCCTTACAGTACCGGCGACGTCTTTTTGTTTTTATTTCAGCTGCATTTAGACGATTTTATGAAGCTTAGGAAGGATATATGGTAGTTGTAGTTAAGAGGTTTAATTAAGGTAGTCAGTAATCTTTTAACAGCTAGACATCCTTCCTAAGCTGAATAAAACAGTCTACTAGTTGCCAGAACATAATGAAAAGAATGTAGGCGGTAATGCATGGGGTTAAGCTTTATAATAAGCTCCCAAAATGTTAGCATCCAACTATCGAAAATTGACGATAAAAGCTCTTTTGTGGTACAAACACTTATAGAAATTCGAATACCCCTGTTTTTCTTTGTGTAATTATAACTATCTGGATTGATTTTTGGATGGAACTTGCTTTTCAATAAATGCATAGAACATTATATTCATCAATATATTTCCAGAGCTATACTTCTATCATTAGAAATAAGTGAGGTCCCCGATTTTTTATGAGTGACCATACGTATCCTCTGAGTCAAGCATAAAGGCGGTGTCACACGAGCGGTTTTTCCATCAATTTTTACGGCCAATTGATGTCTGACAGCTTCAAATTATAAATTCCATAAGGATTAAACTACCGATCATAATCTACCTTTGATATAATTTCCTATTCCAATGCGGAAGAGCTTCAAAATAGTACGAGAACAAAATTGGTCGTCAAAAATTGCTGGAAAATTTGCTCGTGTGACACCTGCACCTTAAGCATCGCATTTTCGTGTGGAGTGTGATCGATTCGACACCTTGATTTAATGACTATACCCTGTTCCAAATTAGTAGTCCAGAAATCGTGAACTCTATCCTCTGTAACTCAAAAAGGGCTAGAGCAAATGGGCTGTAAATTTCCACACCTCTTTCCTGGCTGACCCTTCCCAAATGGTCGTTTGTGAGTTATAGAGGTTAATGTTAAGAGTTTGTGCCTACTTGGAAAAGGGTATAACATCATCTGTCTTCAGGAGAGTTCTGTCTCACTGCCTTATTATATTACCTTTGCCATAATGACACCCTACGCATTGATGAAGGAAAAAGTAGAAAACTACTGCAATATTTAGGAACCTGGTAATATAGAGTTGTCTTTCACAAATCAACATTCAGTTCCTTGGTTTCTGTTGAGCATGGAAGGCTATATATAACACTTCCTATATGATAACCTCCTTAACCCGAGGAGAGCGCCATTGATGTTTTCGAAACGCTCACATATGCAAAAAAATACCATCGATTCTAACATAATTCGTTATATTTACCATATAAAGCATTATTTCTGCTCCAAGTGCGTATATTTTACTTATAATATGAACATGTGAATAATGAAGACAAGAAAACCGGTATAATCAGCAAATATCTAGTGAAAAACTATTATATGTGTGGAGGGAGTTGAGAGAGAGAGTGAGCAACATATATATGTTTCGTGGGCCTGCTCGAGGCAAACTGACTCCCAGCTGTCATCCATGTATGTGAAGGTGACGTGAAACTGTGGGAGACCATGACTCATCCTATTTCGTGCAGGGAAGAGAGGAATGGCGAAAATAGAAGGAAAAATAGCCAATTTATTGAGGAGGGGGAAGTGGGGGGAGAAAGGGAGGGAAGGAGAGGGGGCACACAGTCATGTGTAGGAAGGAGGTACTAGAGGGTGAATATGCCACCTAATCACATTATGCTTCTATTTGAGTGCCTGTGTTTTTTTTTACCACTTTGGCTGCGGGCCTATTTCATCCATATTAGGGCTCATTCAGGCATTCCTGATTGATTAGGCAAGTGTCTGAATGAAATGAAATGTATTCAGCCAAAAACTAGAAGAAAATCGCTTGAAAATGACACCAAAACGAGCTTTGTAGCCCGCAGCGCTACCATAGATATTCGCGAAAATGCATAATTATCGCTAATGTCGCACTACATTTGCCTTTGGCAGCACTGTATATCTCGCGAGAGTATGCCTCAGAGTCCTCAATGCCTCCGCCGGCTGGCTGGAGGAAGGACATGTGGCCTGTCGTGCTCCCGCTTCCTCGCACTCGATTCTACAGGCTTTAAGAGGCTTTAAAATCCTGTAAATTGCTGTAAATTGCCATGGCGTTCCGGAACGTCTCCCGCAAGCAATGGGTTAATGGGCTTTCTTTAGTGAGGCCTATCGCATCGCTATACAGACACTTCCGTGAGGCCTATCGCTATTCAAAAGTTAACGATTTTTTATGTTACACCCAGGGTCCAGAGAATATCCTGGTTTCACCCTTAGCTACCACCAGGAAAGTTTTATTCAGGGTAGGATCGATCTTTAGGAATATAAAACTAAGGCTATCTCAATGACGGACTCTTCCCAAATTGAATAAATATCGTCTGGAGGTTGGTGAAATATTTAACATTATTTTGTATTATTATTTGTATTCAAAAGATCTTCCAATGAAGCCAATCATTTGGTTTGCTTTCTTAACCCGGGAACTGCGGGAAGACTCTTAAGAGTCAGGGAAAACAAAAAAATCAATTTAAAACACCGATTTTTTTTTTTTTTTTTTGGCCCCTGGGCCATGCCAAATATCACTCCTCCACCTCCCCTCCTTCCCCAGTTTCCTCCCCTCCTTCAGTTATCACCTATTTTTCCTGTGGTCTATTTTCGTGCTAACATTAGCGAGTTGGTAGCAGGGCGTTGTCATCACTGTTAGCAAGCGAGTGCAAGAGAGAGAGAGAGAGAGTATCGATTGATAGCCTCTCTCCAGAGGTGGAGGAAAGTGGTGGGCTGGGAGGTTGCCTCAGCCATACATTGTGTAACTCCCGGCCTGTATCGCCGATTTTGACCATCCAAACGCTGTTTCCACTTGTTTTATTGTTGTAACAGGTTAGTATCTTTATAATCAACCTATAATAGGCGCATATGGATAAGTATTAATGCTATTTATGGTAAAATAAATATTTTAGTGATGGAAACAGCTCAAATACGTCAGCACAGGAGTGTGGTGTCTCATACCCCCCATGCACACTTCAGAGGTTAACTACTTTAGCACATTGTTGGCTGGATATTGTTACTCCTAAGTCAGTTTCCTATCAGTGCTTTTGCGTTGACTACCATTCATTGAGTAGTTAGATTTTTCATTCTTGTATCCTATATGCAGTACTCTACTTTTATCGACATTGAAACTCGTTTGCCAGGTTTAGGCCCAATTTGCTAATTTATCTAAATTACTTTGGATCTTTTGAACATGCAAGGAAGATACTACTATGTTCGCTATTTTGGTATTGTCTTCAAATTTTGAAATTGTACATGAAAGATCATCATCAATGTCATAGGCAGGGTTGTCTAAATTACTAGTTGTGGATAACCACGTCTGAGCCGTTGCTATGTATGTAATGGAAAATTATGTTAAACGGAAAATTATGTTAAACCATTATATGTTGTAATGTATGTATCACTCACTAAGAAAAGATCGAATGACTAATGGGACAAAATAAATGGTTCCAAGAAAGACCATCTTGGGATTTGATATACCGGTAGTTGATTCATGATGTTAAAATGATTATGAAATGGCAGATTACAAGATATGTTCCTCACCATTAACCAGACAGTGATTGGCAGAGAGGTTGTCGGAGGAGACGTATGAAGTGAAGAGCGCCAACTCTGCCACCAGTAGTGCCAACATGTGGGACAGTAGACACCGGCCCTGCATGTCCCTCAGCTTGGGTGTTCCCAGGTGTAAGATGATGGTAATGGCCAGGAAGACACAGGATATGGCCACACCCACTGTCTGTAGCTTATCCTTCACCTTCAGGGCTGCTGACCGACCTTCGTGGCACACCAGGGCGAAGATAACTTCCTCTGTAATAATAATAGTAATAATATTAATATATATAATATTACTGTACTGTAGTAATAACAATTGTTATGGCCCTAAAGAACATGGCCAACACATTGGAAAGTATGCAAACAAGTGAGTTTGCCCTCGACACCACAAAGAACGGGCTCATCAACTCTACAGTAACTGCAATAACCGAGTCCCCCTAGAGAGAATGGACAGCCCAGCTTTTATCGATTTCACATCTTACTGAAGGGGTAATATCCATGTATACCGAGACCAGTCCAACATCGGCCTTTAGCGGTACCTCTACCTATATTTGCTTGTACCCCTGTCATTCCGGAAAATAAGCCTAAGAACTCTGAGATTGACATAAATTTTTCATGCAAGACTAGCACAAAACTGGCTTTGTCCAAGATTGGCCCCTATAAATTGGCTTCATATGTTACTGGTCATAGTGTTTCGTCCGAGACTGGCACACAAATTGCATCAATTGAAATTACTAAGTAGGCTTCATCCACGACTTGCCTCTTAAATATCACTTATGCAATTCTGTAGCCTATCATTGTCTGTTTTCAACTAGCAAAGTTAGAGCCTGCTTAACCAGAGCCAGTACACTACCCAGGGACCACTAAATCCACCATCTTCAGATCTGGAAGATGATGGCTACCGGTTGCAAAACTCCATGTCCTCACCACAACAACAAAGGAGCTTCTATGACGATGATGGAACTGATTACACATACTGTATGTATATATAATCTAAAACACAGACTACTATTAGTTTGTGACAGGATTAATGGCATATCATCACTTCTTTAACTCCTAGACACTGGCCTTTGAATATTCCCACCAGTCCTGCTAGTCGGGGATAGGGGCGCATAAGCGCCTTGTTTATGCAGCTTGTAGCTGGAAAAATACACAACAAAAAATAATCAACCAAATACTGTACCATGATTAAATACCTTTATTCTGCTTGAAAATGGTGAAAACCCAATGCTTCTACATTGCTTTGTTTATTGTTTATCACCATGAAAGCAACATTCCACTCCCCAAGCGTGTGCACTGAAATTACTGAATATATCTTGCGAGACGTGGGGAGAGAGAATCAGTGTCGCAGCTGGCCTGCTTCTGCGCTCCTGATCACTCATGCTCGTCTCCACAGGCTTAGGGCATGATTGTACATCACCCGCAGTGAAAGGGTTAACAATATGGACTTTAGTGCCATGGAGGATCCTTCTATAACATGATTTGTGTCATATGTTATACTGTAACATTTAGATCGCTCTCCAAACATGGCAACTGTCAATATCCATGTAGCCTACAGTACTTACCTCTTGTATTCGTTTTAATATCAAATCATGCCATTGTATACCGGTAACAATTTAATATATTTCACTGAGATTGAGATCACTCACCAAACATTGCAACTGTAATATATAAGTACGCTACGAGCAGTTCCATACTTTATTACCAAACGTTTCGACATCACACTGGTGTCATCTTCAGTGGTCTTCGTAGTACATCGGAGAGAGGAGTGTTCCTTGGGAACCGTATCTTCAGCAGGAATAGAAGAACAAAGTACGCTACGAGCAGTTCCACTGAAGATGACACCAGTGTGATGTCGAAACGTTTGGTAATAAAGTATGGAACTGCTCGTAGCGTACTTTGTTCTTCTATTCCTGCTGAAGATACGGTTCCCAAGGAACACTCCTCTCTCTCTCCGAGAGATATATATATATATATATATAATTAATTAAAACAAAATAATAGTACAAACATATAGCCTACAAATCCATGGACAGTACTCACTTTCAGAATTATATTCCATACAGTATTTTTCAGGGTCATACTTCACTCCCAGGGCCACGACGTAGAGCTGTCCATTAGGTAGTAAGTGAAAAACGTCTTGGTCATAACGGTGAGGCTCCAGTTGCACGATGGTTTCACATGATGGTAGCCTAGTAAAAATAAAATTATATATATATATAAAAAATCATCGGGTATAATGATATTGATTTGCCTTTCTAAACTCATAATGAGGATCGGATACTTTCATTAATTTAATTTGGGGTTTTATTGGTGCTAAGAACGATTTTAAATAATATCGATAGGTTCAGGGACATTTCGTTGCAAGGTCGGTCCTATTGAGATCTTTACCCCATTACATTTTCTTTCCTCTCGCAAAAGCATTTTGTCACGAATTCATACATACATACATACATACATAACATTTTAAGACTGAGTGTTCCACACATAAGTGCAGTTTCAGTCTCTTGTCCTAATGGCGGCGTTCCAGGCAACCCTGTTAAGGGCTGCTTCACTTGTCAAGTTCTTGGATTTGAGATCGGCGCGTATAGTCCGATCCCAGGTCTTCCTCGGTCCACCCCTTGGTGCAGCTCCCTCCACAATCACAGACCTGCATTTTGTCACCCAATTTTGTTCATCCATTCTCTCCACATGTCCATACCATCCCAGTCTACTTGTACGCATCACCTCGCTAATACTCTTTATACCTAAACGTCTCCTCAGCTCAACATTTGTTATTCTATCCTGTAGCCTGGCCCCACACATCCATCTCACCATTCTCATCTCATTACGCTCCATTCTGTTGACATCCTCTACTTTAACGGCCCATGTTTCTGAGGCATACGTCATTGCACTTCTAACACATGAGGCATACACCTTTCCCTTCAGGGGGAGAGGCATTCTTTTCATGGTCAGGATTGGCATCAATTCTCTGAACTTCCCCCAGCCACACCTAATTCTAGCAACAGTGGCAGCCTCGGCCCCACCACCGGCAGAGATGGTATCTCCTAGGTAACAAAACTTGTTCACCAGCTCCAAAGACTCATTTCCAAAATTCATAGCATAGAAGATGCCCGACCAGATTTGAAGATTTTGTGACCGACCATATGGGGTGGGGGGGGGGATGTCAGGGACAAGCTGTAAGCCTCCCGAGGAAAATTTTGAAATTTTGGTGGCATTTTGAGGCCCTCTGCATGGAGATATTAAAGTAAGTATAAGATAATGTATGGAATGACAGAGACCAAATGAAAAAGTTCAGATGTGAGAGAGTGGGAGTGTGGAATGGGTGTGTGTGCTGGAGTGAGTGAAGGAACAGCGAGAGAAGGTGCGTGTGTTTGTAAGTAGCAAATGGAAAGAATGTGTAAGAGAGTATGGGTCTGCGGGTTCAAGGATTGTGTGGGTGAGAATGAAAGTAGGAATACAAACGTGGGTGATTGTGTGTGTGTATGCCCCGACAGAGGATAAACTTGAAAGAAAGAAAGAGGAGTTCTGGATGAATGTGGAGGCTTGCCTGGAGAAGTTTGACAAGAACGAAAGAATATTTCTGATTGGGGATATGAATGGTAAGGTGGGTGATAGGAAAGTTGAGGGAGTAGTGGGAGGGTGGGGGGTACCATCAGAGGTGAATGGGAATGGTAGTGCACTTGTGGACGTATGTGTGGGGAGGAGGCTATGGATAGCCAACACCTTCTTCCGACACAGAATGATCCACAGGTACACGTGGAAACGGGTGTGGACAATGGAGGATGAGACAGTGGTGGAACGAAAGTCATTGATTGATTATGTATGTGTGGATGAACGCATGAAGAAATCTGTGATGCATGCTAGGGTGTATAGGGGTATTGGAGGGGGTCTGTCTGATCATTATGTAGTGGTAGCTAAGGTTAGGATACAAGGTTAGGATACAAAAGAAGTGTGTGAGGAGACCTGGAGGGAGGCGAGAGGAGGGTGGAGAGGTTGCAGGAGGAGGAAGTCAGGGAGGAGTACAGGAGAGCAGTGGAAAGACGACTAGGTGGGTTCGACCTGGAAGTTATGGAGGAAGTGGAGGAGATGAGCAAGGTGTTTAAGGATGAGATCTGTGCAGCATGTGAGGAGGTGTGTGGAGTGAGGAGAAGAGGGAGGGGAGTGAAAGGTACAGCATGGTGGAAAGAAGAGGTAAGAATAGCTGTGGAGGAAAAGAAGAAAGCATATAGAGAGTGGTTGGGTAGTAGAGGGAATGAAGATTGCGAGAGACAGAAACGAGCGAGGTACGTGGAGAGTAAGAGAAGAGTAGATGAGGAATTTGGAAGGAATCTGAGTGTAAAATGGAGGGAGAGTAAGAAACTGTTTTGGAAAGAAGTCAAGAAAGTTAGGGAAGTTAGCAAGGGAAACAGTAAGGGTGTGAAAGATAAGAATGGGAGAATGCTAGCCGAGAAGCAAGAGAGAGTCGAAAGATGGAGGGAGTACTTCAATGAGTTGCTAAATGTAAGGAATGAAGAGCCAGCAAAAATAGCTGGATATGGTATGGGAGGGAGAAGAAGAGAGGTAGTGGAGGAGGAGGTGGGGATCAGGAGGTCAGAAGTGTGGGAAGCCATGAAAAGAGTGAAGTTGGGGAAAGCACCAGGAACAGATGGAGTGTGTGGGGAAATGTTGAGGTATGGTGGTGAGATAGTGATAGAATGGGTATGGAAAATGTGCAAACTAGCATGGGAGAAGGGGAGTGCACCCGATGACTGGAAGACTGGCATAATAGTCCCCCTATATAAGGGCAAAGGGGAAAGAGGAGTGTGTGGTAACCACCGAGGAATATGTCTTCTAAGCGTAGTAGGGAAGGTATACAGTAGGGTAGTGATTGAGAGAGTGAGAGTGAGAACGGAGAAATGGATAGGCGACGAGCAGGGAGGTTTTAGGAAGGGAAGAGGATGTGTAGATCAGATTTTTACCCTGAATTGTGTTGTGGAGAAATATCTGGAGAAGAAACAAAAAGTGTATGTTGTCTTTATGGACTTGGAGAAGGCCTATGACAGAGTGGATAGAGAAGGTTTGTGGAAAGTACTTAGAATATACGGAGTAGAAGGCAAGTTGCTGAAAGCAGTGAAGAGCATGTATGAGGGTGCAAAGGCGGCAGTACGTGTGGAGAGTGAGCAGAGCGAGTTCTTTGACCTGAATGTTGGTTTGAAACAGGGTTGTGTGATGTCCCCGTGGTTGTTTACTGTATATATGGATGGAGTCATGAAAGAAATACTATCAAGAGCAGTGGATGTTGGTTGTATCGCTGAAAAGGGAGGGAATTGAGTGGAAGCTACCTATACTGCTGTTTGCGGATGGTACAGTTCTGATGAGTGATAATGAATGGGAGTTGCAGGGTCTGGTAGGCTAAATGAGTTTGGAACAGTGTGCGAAAAACGGAATTTGAAGGTAAATGCGGGGAAGAGCAAGGTTATGGTCTTCGAAAGGGGTGAAGTCACAGAGTGTGAGGTGAAGCTGAACGGTCAGGCTATGGAGATAGTCAACTCTTTTAAGTATCTGGGCAGTGTGTTGAGTAAAGATGGGACTATGGATGAAGAAGTGCGGGAGAGGGTACAACAGGGGAAGAGGGTTGTAGGAACGCTGAAAGAAGTAACAAGAAATAGGGTGGTCAGTATGGAAGTGAAGAAGTCCTTGCATAAGAACATAAGAACATAAGAAAATGGGAGTCTGCAGAAAGCCGATTGGCCTAAGCAAGGCAGATCCCTGTCCCACACAACCCCAATTACAAAGCCCAATTATAGGCTCAACACTCTAATACCCTGAGGATCATCTTACCAAAACGGTTAGAGATAACGCAGGATTACGGGGGTCTGCAGAGCGCTGATTGGCCCAACCCTGCTGATCCCCCTTCACACCCAACCCTTCTCGTCCATATGCTTATCCAATTTTATCTTAAAGCTCCCTATCGTTTTTAATCCCACTATAGCACTTGGTAGTCCATTCCACCCATCTACAACTCTGTTACCAAACCAATATTTGCCTATATCTTTTCTGAAACGAAATTTATCTAATTTGAAACCATTGGTACGAGTTCTTTCGCTATCACTGAGCTTTAGTACATTTGTCATGTCCCCTTTGTTAATCCCACTAACCCACTTGAACACCTCTATCATATCCCCTCTAACTCTGCGTCTCTCTAACGAATGTAAGCCTAATTTCTTCAACCTTTCTTTATACGGAAGATTTCTAATATTATGGATCATTTTTGTCATTCTACGTTGTACTCTCTCCAATGAATCTATGTCCATTCTGTAATAAGGACACCAAAATTGAACAGCATAATCCATATGGGGTCTCACTAATGACAAGTAAAGTTTTAAGATAACATCAGCAGTTCTGTTACTCACACTCCTTGAGATGAACCCGAGAATCCTGTTTGCCTTGTTTCGAACGCTTATACACTGTTGTCTAGGCTTCAAATCATTGCTAACAAACACACCTAGATCTTTCTCACAATTCGAGTTTTCTAATTCCACATTAGCTAGTTTATATTTAACATTTGTATGCATCTTCCCTACATGCATGACAGTGTGGTAATCCCGACACTGACTTACGGAAGCGAAGCATGGACGTTGGTTGAGAGACTCAGACCAAGAGTGAGAGCAGTGGAAATTAATTATTTAAGAAGTGCGTGCAGAGTTACATGGAGGGATAGACAGACAAATGAGGAAGTAAGAAGGAAGTGTGGTGTGGAGGTAGATGTGCTGGAAAGTGTGAAAAGGAACAACTTGAGATGGTTCGGCCATATGGAACGTATGGAAAGCGAGAAAATGACTAAGAGGGTGTACGAGAGCGAGGTGGAGGGACAGAGAGGGAGAGGTAGACCGAATGAGAGGTGCAAGGATGGAGTGAGGAAGTATATGAACGAAGGCGGTGTTGGTTGGGGGAAGGGGCGTCGACTGACTGGGGACAGAGGTGCATGGGGCGGTTCGTTCGTGGCCACCCCTTCGGGAATCACAGTGTCGGGCGATAGATAGATTATTTGTAGTAAGACAGCAGGAGATAAAGAAGAATCATAGATTAAATGAGAATGATAGAAAACATATATAAAATTGAGAAAAGGACAGTAGGCCGAAACAATTACGTGAGGTGAGAGCAAGCACTGTTTCTAGCCTTTGTAGGGGTCTCAAATACAAATCCCTTAACTCCTACTGTACCAGTGGGTACTACCATAAAAGTCCCCCCCTCCCCAGTCCCAAGCAATGTGGCCAAAATGGCAAGATATAACAACCTCCCACCTCAAAAGATGGAGGAATACTGCTTCTCCCAGCCTGTAGAGGCTTGGATATAAGCTGAGAAGTGTTGCCAACTCTAGAGCAGTGCTCAAATGGTCATGGTACCAGGCACTACCTGATACTGGCAGTTACAAGGATCATATATTACTGACGGCTCTCTGCCTTTGCTGGGACTGGGGAGTGATTTATCTACTGACGGCTCTTTGCCGTCGCTGGTACTGAACGGGTTAAGGGGGGAAGGGCTTATTGGTCGATTTGTTTAGTGAATTATTATTTCTTTGGTTTCCTCCCTAGACCTCCATCAAGCTTTAAAAATGCTTTGGCCGAAGGCCTGTTCCTCCTAAATTACAGGCATGCTATCACTCGCCAGGAAAAAATTGACACCTAAATGGCACGAAAAGTCTTGATATTGACAAAGAAATGGGGCCAAAAGTTTTAAAATCGCCAAACTAGTGGGCTAAATATTAGGGAGAAGGGGGGCCAGAAAACCCCCTATACCCCCTTAATCCTAAACATCACCTCCATTACAGACCTATAATTGGCATTATTAGATTATGTAGTCTCTATTTTGGAAGCATCACATTTCTTAACCACATCGATTCAATAAATTCTTAGCAAATTTGCTTCATATTTAAATGTGTTTACTATGTCCATTACTGCAAAATGTAATGATTCAAATTGTATTACAATAATTTTATATTAAGAAATGACAGATTATGAACGTGGGGGGAGTTGCACGTAGGGGTAGACTTAGAAAGACGTGGGATCAGGTACTCCGGTCCGATCTCAAAATAAACAACTTTACAACAGAGGCAGCCCTCGACAGGGTCGCCTGGATTGCCGCCATTTAGGACATGAAACTGTAACCACACTCTCTGTGGACGAAGCGATCTTTATACTTGTATGTACGTATTTTATATACCCATATTTGTTTAGAGTGTACATACAAGATAAATCAGCAGAATGAGAAGTTAGCCACTTAGAAAACGTGGCTGAACACGAATTCGACCAAACCGATATACTGTAGCTTACTAAAATAATGGGGTGAAACATCTTAAACTTGCTGAAGAAATGGGGCAAAACAGGAATGATCCAAAAAGACTTCCCCTGGCCTGAATTAGAAGGGTAAATGTTGAATATCTCAATACTTACTTGTCTACCACTAAGGGTTTGATGGAAGGGTGGGTAGGCTCACCACCAATAGTGTGATAGGTGAGGTTTAAAGTGGTCCTCAGCTGCTGCAAGGCAAATCCCTTTTTCAAGGTGCAAGTCTTCACCCACACCACAACACTTGGTCACACACGGGGAACTGCCACACAACTGAAAGAGGATACCATACTCGTTACGACATTTCTCTCGTCCTTTGCAATATATATTTGGTACATAATATACAGTACTGCACTAACCCTCAGACTTCACTGCTACTGGGGGTTCCCCCCAGGTGAGGATGTCCTAGGCCCGCAACTCGATCAATCTCGAGTGATTCTTGATTATGATAGCTCAACTGACTCGACCATGATTCAGAAGGCATTCTCGTAGGTCTCTTCCACTCGGTGTTATCACCCACCTAAGCCATCCCATGAGATGGGTCAACTTTCACGGAGGCGAACCAAGTGTCTATATAATCAAACAATGCTACGAATATGTCTTGAATCAGTTTCAGTAAGTAGACGCAGGTTTGATATTTGGTCCTATCAACGGTACCCCATGATCATGCAAAGACACCTGGTACCAAAGGAGTTGATGGAGGGAATAGACAGGTTGGTCAACATTTCCCTTTAGGAAAAACAAAACACAAATTCTATCCTTGCATCTACTATCAAATAAAAAATATTAGTGTTGGTTCCTAGTTGACCAGAATAATTCTAGTATATATTTAACACTCAGACATTAATATTCATTCTAACACCACCACTAACACTCTATTCGCAATTGCGAGTTTTTCCATGGTACCCCCTACACATGTAGCCTATTAGGAAACCTTATGCAGGTGTCAGAGAAAATGAGCACTCCATTCTCATCGACTCGAGTTCGAGGGCAGAGTATTTTCAATTTAGCTCCATTTTCGATCATCATACCGGTATGTATGTATGTATGTAGGCTACACATACTCAGGCACATACCACATAACTGGGGTTGGCCAACTCATAACAGAGCCCAAACAGCAACAATAAAACGAAGGAAAAAATATAACAACTCACACATCTAGGTCGCCCAGGAGAAGACCCAGAGACCAAGGGCCATGATGGCCCCCAGCAAAAGATCCCCAGGTCCCAGATCTCCCGGAGAAATTCTGGTCACTACAGGCAGACAAGCAGCGGCTCGCTTGGTGTAGCGACTAGCGTCTCGGACTTCCACCCAGAAGGCCCGGGTTCGCGCCCACGCTCGGCGCATTAAAGATTTTTCACAAGCACCGAGTCGTTACCATCCCTCATGAGCACGGGGATGGGGTAGTAGTACAGGACCCCGATGGAAATACGCCTAATCGGCCTTATTGGGCTATCCTTAGCTGGCTTAGCATGCACTAGCTTTAAGAACTATTATTATTATTATTATTATAATATACCACAATGCCCGCCCACATTACTTCCAGGCAGGGACCTTCATATATAAACTGGCTCCCCGGGCCAGGCGCCGGACGGACTAATATCTAGTCCAACTGGCGCCCGACCCCCACTCCCTACAACCACGTTATCACTCATTTATTCACAAGCATTCTCCACTCATTCCTATTCATCACCACTTCCCTTGCCTGTTCTTCAGCCATCTCTATCTTCCAACGCTTTTTTCACGCCATCTCTCCATTTCCGAGGTCTTTCTCTCAATCTACAATATGTCCACTTGTTTCTTACTCATGTATCCTCATTGTAAGCCTTTCATCTCCCATTCGAAGAACATTTTCTTGAGTTTATATCTTACAGAATATCCATATATATGTTCTAGTAATCAATCGAGTCAGCATAAACATAGTAACAGATAATTCCATAGCTACTCTGAATTTAACTCTTACGATCTTTGTAATATTAGTGTAACCATTCCATTTATACCTAAGTTCTATATTTTACCCTTGTGTATACAAATATTATTGTAGACCTACTATCTATGATTGAATAAATTGCCTTGTTCTCTTATTGTACCTTTAATTGTGTTGAATATCTTGTTTCTTCCCGTTTAGATAATCCTCATAACTTGTTTATGTCTAGCATAACACTACATATAATTATTATGTTCCCTCCACCAACCGACTTTACTCCTAAACTCAATTAATGAAATCAACAAATACATGTGGCAGTCCAGGAATTCGAACCTAGGATGCTCACACCGAAATTCAGTGCATTTATTCATTGTGCTACGAAGACAGTTAAAAGAATGGTGGACAAGCCTACGATTATTATGCAGTTTCGAATCCTGCATATCAATCTAAGCATGTACACACATAGGCTATGGATATGAATGGAAGAAGTACTTAATGGGGCCATATAATAACATTTCGACGATTAAATAGTAAAAGGAGTCCACCATAACCTGTTCCAGTTGTGGTCGACAAACAGCAGCATAAAACTGACGGTTAGTCTGATTAGATGATCCCTCTTTCTGCCCCACACAGAACTCTGCAGTGGTCCTATAGTAGATCTCGTGCCACGCCAGTCTCAGCATATCTCCACCACCAATTAACAGATTAGTTGATGTGTCGTTAATAGTGAAGTGTTGTATACGATAACCAGGTGGACAGGACATGTGGGTAAGGAGTGTCCAGTTTACTGCTGGTACTAGGCCTACTCGCGGCATGCGCACTAGAGGTGAGAAGGTGTTGTTCTTGTTGATGTTGGTGGTGGATGAACAAGTCTGAGAATCCCAGCAACACCTCTGACCACTTAATTTGGGGGAGTCGGTAACTTCGTCTTGACTGTTGACACATACCACCACCACACTAACAAACACCACACACACTTTGTTTAATGTCATTGTCACACCTTCACTAGTTCACTTTACTTATATTTTTATAATTCTGTTGATGGTTGAATGAATCATAAGTACAGTATACATTGTATCCTATTATGACATTGTTATGCTTATATAAATATATATATATATATATATATAGAGAGAGAGAGTGAAATGCTGGGTGTGAAGGGAATTCATGGTCTCCTGAAATATCCCCAGGCTACCTTTAGGATCAACTTTTCCTGGTACCTGGCGCGGGGTACGAACCTCTGAAGGGAATTTAACCCCCCTAAAAACCCACAGGTTTTGAGATGCCTTGGGTGGGGTTAGTGACCCAACCATCACCACCAGGCCCGCGCGCTAACCCACTGTACTACCACGGACGTACTAAAAGTATAGCAACCTTAGTCCGATTTTTAAGAACCAGGTGATAGTCTCGTGGTGTTATCACGTGATGAGTTTATTGGACTTACCATCTACGACTATTTTACGCTATACCTGACGTCAACTCGGGTTAGTATTATTGTGGGTGCGGGACATTTTCAAGGGCATTACAGAGAGAGAGAGAATGCGTTGTTGTAGTAGACCCAATCTAGACCACAATTTTGTTTGTATTTGTGTATGTATGCACGTGTGTATGTGTGATTCCAAAAATGTCCATAAGCCTACACATCCAGACAGTTACAATACTAGGCTACCCAACATGTATAGGCCCGGGATCGCGTCCACGTTCGGCGCATTCAAGATTTTTCACAAGCACTGAGTCGTTACCATCCCTCATGAGCAAGGGGATGGGGTAGTAGTACAGGACCCCAATGGAAATACGCCTAATCGGCCTTATTGGGCTATCCTTAGCTGGCTTAGCATGCGCTGGCTTTAAGAACTATTATTATTATTATTATTATAATAAGACAAAAGCTAAAGTTCGAATCCTGAGAGAGAGTCAGGCGTGCTCGCTGGTCAAGTGGTTATACAATTAAGTGGCTTACATTCGTTAGAAAGACGCAGAGTTAGAGGGGATATGATAGAGGTGTTCAAGTGGGTTAGTGGGATGAATAAATGGGCCATGAAAGATGTACTTATAAGCTCAGTGATAGCGAAAAAACTCAAACAAATAGTTTTCATTTTAGATCAATTTCGTTTCCGAAAAGATGGAGGCAAATATTGGTTTGGTAACAGAGTTTTAGATAAGTGGAATAGGCTACCAAGTGGTATAGTGGGATCAAGAACGATGGAGAGCTTTAACCCCTACTGTACCAGAGGGTAGGCTATTACTATAAGTACCAGTTATTGTGGCCAAAATGGCTTCAGAGTCCAGAGAGAATATATCCCTCTCACCACAAAAGTTGGAGGAATACTGTCTCAGCTAGCTCCCAGGGCCACAGGCTTAATTGGATCCAAGCTGCAGGAGCAGTGTTGCCAGTCTCAGAGCAGTGCGTTAAAGTTATGGTACTACGTACCGCTCGATACGGGTAGTTACTGGTGATGGGCTGGTCTATCAGAGTGAGAACTGAGCGATCTCTGCCATACCCATAGCTTACTCTGACTGTTCCTTTTACTTATATATTTTCTAGATCTCAAGTGACGGCGCCTCTTCCGTGGATTGACCTCCCAATCTACCAAGATTGGAAGCCAAAGCGTCACATTTTTCCTTTGCTCCTCAACTTTCTCTTCATAATTGCTGAGGGGCACAGGGCCCTGGGTGGGTCTTTGGTTTCCCGGGCGTTTCCGCACCCTCCTTAGCTCCCCGCCATGGGGTGGCTTCGGTCACCCAGGCTTTATTGTGGTCGGCAGGGAGGGTTCTGTGGGGGCGCTCGGTTATGGCCTTGGCCTTCAACGGGGCCTTGGGGCTGTTCGGCCAGGCAGCTTGGGGAACAACAACAACAACGGGTAGTTACAAGGACCGCATAAGATGTCCGTCGCTGGTACTGACGAGTGACATTTTTACTGACGGTTATATAATTATACCGTCGCTGGTACGGTACAGTAAGGCTTAAGATAAAATTGGATGGGCATATTGAAGAGTGGGTTGGGTGTGAGGAGGATCTGTTGGGTGTGGCCCAATCGGCTCTCTGCAGATTCCCGTTTTCTTGTGTTGACCTCTGACCGTTTTGGTGAGGTCGGTCCTCATGGTGTTAGTGAGTTGGGAACTTGGGCCTTATAATTGGGGTTGGGTGTGAGAGGGATCTGCCTTGTGTGGGCCAATCGGCTTTGTGCAGACTCCCATTTTATTATGTTCTCTGTATTTTGTACCAGCGAGAGTCGGCCTATCTGGTGAGGGTTCAAATCACTGTTTTAGTTCAGTGATTCGAATCCACTATGGTGCCATGGTCAAGTTTGTGGGGGTGGATGCTTACTTTTTATTGTTTTGTCCACACCAAAATCTAAAATTCAATACCACTGTCACTACTACAATCTTCTGTTTAATCTCTTATAGCTTACGTTATCTCTGTCCAAACCCTGAGGCAAATCCTAACCTTCCTCACTCACCTGGTTAACTCACCTTTTCCTTGAAACAGAGGTAGGCCTATAGTTTTTTTTTTTTTTTTTTTTTTTGTGATTGAGGGAGGCAAAAGGCATAACTGCCTATAGCGAGTGCCTCCCCCATAGTTGAAAGAGTGACAGGGCCAAAATCAAGGGACGTTCGAGCCAAAATGCCTGGACACACGGAGTTTGAAGCAATTTAAGTCATAGGAAGAGGGAAAGACTGATTCTGGGAGAGAGTTCCAGAGCTCAGCTGTTGAGTAGAAGAAAGTTTGAGAGTAACGTTTCACTCTTGGGTTGGAGAGTTGCACAGAGTAGGGGTGGGATTGAGTTGCAAGACGGGTACCACGTGCCCTACGTAAAGGAGGTGGTATGCACTGGGATAGCTCTGAGGAACACTGATTATTATAGTAGCGATAGAAAAAGGAGAGAGAGAGATTGCAGAGAGTTGGTGAGTGGACGGGAGTTAATGATACGAAAGGCCTTCCTTTCAACTTTGTCTAGGAGAGCAGTGTGAGAGGAACCTCCCCACACATGTGAACAATACTCAATACAAGGGCGCACTATGCCCCTGTACAGAGCAAGAAGCTGTGCAGGGGAAAAGAACCCCCTAAGGCGGTTGAGCACACCCAGCTTCTAGGAGGCTGCCTTAGCAAGACTGGTAATATGGTCCTTCCAAATGAGAGCAGAAGAAAAAGAGACACCAAGAATATTGAGAGAAGATGAAGGGTTGATTTTTGTATTGTTGAAGAATAAGGGATAGTCCGCTGGGAGATCCTGACGGGTAGATAGATGGAGAAATTGGGTTTTGGAAGCATTAAAGTTAACAAGGTGTAAGTGATGAAAATATTTAAGTAATCCACAAGAGACTAACAATAAAGACCTATATATATATACAAACTAATTTTGTAATTCTAATTTCTGAATCACAAACACATACACGCTTTTTATCGTTATCAGTCACGGAATGTTATATTACATACCTAATTAAAACTAATAACAATATCACTTGGTGCTAGTTAAGCAATACAATGTATGCGTGTTAATAATATTAGACTACACAACCTAGCAACGTCCACTTCTGTATACTACTGAGGCAATATACTCTGGCATGCAGTATAACCATACGACTGCCTGGGCTTCAGAAACGTGGGTGCCAAACGTACAATTCAGCTTATTGTTTTCTGCTTCCTGTAACTGTGTATAGAGTTTGTTTTCTCACTACACAAAGCGGTATATATTATCAGACAAAAATGTTCTCTCAGGTACTGGCTTCAGATGAACTACCATTTAATACATACAATAATCAGCCATACCATTTTAAGATGGTTGCATGACGTAGTTGTGGCATTCCCATGACTCTAAATATTTCCTACTAGGAAGTTGTGATCGTTTACTCCTTTTAGTACCAGCGATTGTGTGTTATATTTTATTCTAGCTATAATTACACGATATTAAGCAGCTTGGGAAGGATCTGTGGTAGTTAAACAGGTTGGCTGAGATTGTTTGAAGCCTTATTATTGCTAGAGGTCCTTCCTAAGCTTCTTAAACCAGCAGACTGAATGGGGCCGAATGGATACAAGCCAAAGAGAGGGAGAGAAAGAGAAAAAAGAAGCGAGGTGGGCTCCCTTAACCCCTCCAGCACCATGACGCCTTTTTACCTTTGATTCTGGTTATAATTAGATGATTTCTTGCAGTTTAAGAAGGACCTGTGTTATTCAGAGGGTTTATCGAGATTGTAATTACCCCTTTGAGTCCTGGAGATAGATTATAAGGTAAAGAAAATCGTCTATTGCTAACCAGATAGATTATAAGGTAAAGAAAATCGTCTATTGCTAACCAGATAGATTATAAGGTAAAGAAAATCGTCTATTGCTAACCAGATAGATTATAAGGTAAAGAAAATCGTCTATTGCTAACCAGATAGATTATAAGGTAAAGAAAATCGTCTATTGCTAACCAGATAGATTATAAGGTAAAGAAAATCGTCTATTGCTAACCAGATAGATTATAAGGTAAAGAACATCGTCTATTGCTAACCAGATAGATTATAAGGTAAAGAACATCGTCTATTGCTAACCAGATAGATTATAAGGTAAAGAAAATCGTCTATTGCTAACCAGATAGATTATAAGGTAAAGAACATCGTCTATTGCTAACCAGATAGATTATAAGGTAAAGAACATCGTCTATATGAATATGATGGACATTACGTTATTGGGCTGAAGGGGTTAAATGTATCGATATTTATGGGCACTTTAATTTCCCTTTTCATGTCCATTATTATTTACTGTGTACCCAATAATGCTATAGACTTGTTATGTCCTCGATATTTGACGGTGCAATATAAGCTTCTTTACCGAACACACACACACACACACACACACACCACATCTAAAAAAGCATATAAAGAAGCTGGAAAAGGTTCAGAGAGCTGCAACTGAGAGAATTACCATATGAGGAGAGATTAAATAAATTAGATTAGATTAGAAGGTGGACAAGAAGGATTATATTGTGAAGGATAATGGTAGAACTAGGGGACATAGATATAAGCTAATGAAAGGAAGATGTAAAGGAGATGTGAGAAAGTATAGTTTCCCTTACAGAAGTATAAGTAAATGGAATCAGTTAGAAGAGGAAGTGGTGTGTGCAAAAAACATTAATATTTTTAAGGCAAAGTTAGATAATTGTAACTCAGGAAGCGGGACAATACGAGCCTAAAAATTTCAACTGTATACAGTACTACAAATAGTTAAATACACACCCTCTCTCTCTCTCTCTCTCTCTCTCTCTCTCTCTCTCTCTCTCTCTCTCTCTCACCCTTTACCTTATCTTATACACACAAACATGATACCGTCTCTTTCTCTCTCACCCTCTACCTTATCTTACACACACAAACAGCATACCTTCTCTCACTCACTCTCTCTCTCTCTCTCCCTTATCTTACACACAAACAGCATTACCTTCTCTCACTCTCTCTCTCTCTTATTATTATTACTGAACATGGCTGATGTTTATTCTTCATCATGGATCACATAATTATAATGAAAGGGGAGGCATGGTTGCTTTTTCTGGACCCCCTTCTCCCTCATGTTTAGCCCCGTTAGTTTGAGATTGTAAGACGTTCGATCGCCCCATTAGTTTCTCGATTTTAAGACCTTTCGCCCCATTTCTTTGTCAATATTAAGACCTTTCATGCCATTTGGGTATCGATTTTTTCCTGGCGAGCAATAGCGAGCATGTAACTTAAGAGGTAACGGCCTTCGGCCGGGACATTTTTCTACCGAAAAATGTACAAATTTATCTTGAAAGAGGCTCAAGGGGGTGTAATTTTAAGTTTGATGGAGGTCTAGGGAACAAACTAAATACCTCCCCTTAAAAGTATATATAATGACTGTGGTATGTCAGATATCACAGAATATTACTAACATAAACCCAATATGGTTCACCCCTTCTGTACCCCGACGTATTTTGTTTTGTTTACTTCATTCTGGCTACTATCAGACGATTTTATTCCGTTTAAGGGGGGGGGGGTCCTGCTTTTTGTTATTTCTGTCCTTTTCTCTCTTTCTCTGGCTTGCATCCATTCGGCCCCATTCAACCAACTATTTTAAGACGTTTAACCCCATCTAGGTGTCGATTTCTTCCTGGCGAGCGATAGCGAGCCAGCATTATATGAAGAAATCCGGCTTCGCCGGAGACATTTTTCTATCGAAAAATGTACAAATTTAGCCTGCTGTCAAACAAAAATAACAAATATGCTGGCTCGCTACCGCTCACCAGTAAAAAATTGACACCTGGATGGGGATAAACATCTTAAAACAGTAGGCTGAATGGGGCCAAATGGATACAAGCCAGAGAAAGATATAAAAGGACAGAACAAAAACAGGTCACCCCCCTTAAAAGGGACCTCGTAAAAATCCCTGTCTGGCATCCTGGAATATGGGTCCTACGAAGTTACGTATGAAGTGGAATACCGGTACTTTCTCCCAGTTGGATTTCCCTGCTTTATTTAAATTGGAAACGGTTAACACACACACACACACACACACACACACATACACACACACTGACACACACACACATACATGGATGATAAAATAAGCTAGATATGGAGGGCTCTAGAACACAGACGAGAGGTGGGAACGGAAGTCGTCAGATAACACCAAATCCTCTCGATTAAGGGAGCCCACCTCGCTTTTTTTCTCTGTCTCTTCCTCCTCTCTCTTTGGCTTGTATCCATTCGGCCCCATTCAGCCTACTGTTTTAAGACGTTTACCCCCATCCAGGTGTCAATATTGTCCTGGCGATCGGTAGCGAGCCAGCATATATATGTTTTTGTTTTGACAGCAATCTAAATTTGTACATTTTTCGATAGAAAAATGTCTCCGGCGAAGCCGGATTTCTTCAAACAATGCTGGCTCGCTATCGCTCGCCAGGAAGAAATCGACACCTGGATGGGGAATAAACGTCTTAAAACAGTTGGCTGAATGGGGCCGAATGGTTACAAGCCAAGGAAAGAGAGAAAAGGTAGAGAGAGATAAAAACAGCCGGTGACCCCCCCCCCCCCCCGTTAAACACACGAAAAGGGTTATTAAGGTGTCCGTAATAGCTGTGCACCCTTAAAATGACAGGTCGTAGTAATAAACCCATCCACCCATATATTATATCAACCCCTTCAAGCTCTGATGCGTTTTAGCAGTATATTTTGGCTATCATTAGACGATTTTATGCAGCTTAGGAAGGATCTGTGGGTATTAAAAGGGTAAAGACTATCTCAATCAACCCTCTGACTTCCATATACCCTTCCTAATCTGAATAAAATAGTCTAATAATTACCAGAAGACAAAACAAATGCGTAGTGGAGCTTGAAAGGGTTAACATTAATCATCAATTGACCACTTGCGAGTTTCAGGCTATAAGGAAGTTGGAGCCGTAGACATCGATAGTAAATAGAAATACAATAATAATGTAGGTTTCTGATGGATAAAGAGCATGTTGAATGGTTTTTTTTTTGTATTTATATAATTATGAACTACAACCGTTATTTAGCTGGTAATTCTGCTAAATATCGATGTCTACAGCTCCAACTTCCTTATAGAACGAAATCGCAAGTGGGCAATTACAAACCCCAATGTACTTAAATAAACTAATGAAAGCATATGGTCCTCCCGGGATTCCAACTCGGGACACCACACCCAGAACATAAGCACCTAAACCATTACACCACCAACACAGTTTAACCCTTTCAAGCTCCACTACGCATTTCTGTTTTGTTTTCTGGTAATTATTAGACTATTTTATTCAGATTAGGAAGGGCATATGGAAGTCAGAGGGTTGATTGAGATAGTCTTTACCCTTTTAATACCCACAGATCCTTCCTAAGCTGCATAAAATCGTCTAATGATAGCCAAAATATACTGCTAAAACGCATCAGAGCTTCAAGGGGTTAAGAACGGGGTTATTTATAAGAACGGGGTGTTACTTATAAGAACGGGGTGTTACTTATAAGAACGGGGTGTTACTTATAATAACGGGGTGTTACTTATAATAACGGGGTGTTACTTATAAGAACGGGGTGTTACTTATAAGAACGGGGTGTTACTTTATAAGAACGGGGTGTTACTTCTATAGAACGGGGTGTTACTTCTATAGAACGGGGTGTTACTTCTATAGAACGGGGTGTTACTTCTATAGAACGGGGTGTTACTTATATAGAACGGGGTGTTACTTATATAGAACGGGGTGTTACTTATAGAACGGGGTGTTACTTATAATAACGGGGTGTTACTCTTATATAAGGATAGCAAATCATAGCACTGTCAACATAACTCAATGATTTTACATACCGTCTTATCCATGCTCTTTTAAGGGGGAGGTTGTCGTTTTCTCTGGACCCCCTTCTCCCTCATGTTTAGCATATCAGTTTTAAAGGTGGGAGCGCATGGGTTGAGGTAAACATGGAAAAATAATCACCAACCTGCATATAATTATCCTGTAAAATACAATGTCACTGAAATAATTGTTAACAATGGTATAAAGGATTTTGCGGATCGTCTATACCGGGCCTGTGACGTCATAGTGACGTCACACCAGTATCCTCATCCTGGACTGGATGGTGGACTTACACTCGTGTGACGTCACAGGCCCGGTATAAACGATCCCAAAAATCCTTTATACCACCGTTAATAATTATTTCAGTGCCTTTGCATTTTGCAAGATAATTATGTACAGCTTGGCGATTATCATTCCATGTTTATCTCAACCCATACACCCCCACCTTTAAGGTTTTAACACTAGATTAGCGGGCTAGCGGTTTATTTATAATTATGTACCGCCCAGCGGGGTGTTTTTAGCCAAAATAGGGCTGTTTACGTGATCATTTTCATGCCTAAATAAGACCCAGAGCGTAAAACAAGTATCTATCCCTGAAAGGGCATAAACAGAGCTTTCCAATGACACCATAACGATCCTTTTATGATGGCTAGTTTTCTTGCAACAACCGCGCAACGCGAGTGCAAAAAGCATGTAATTCGGCACTTTCCCCATACAATTCCGTATGTAGCGAGTGAGAGAGGGAGGGAGGAGGTGGGATTCGTGTCAGTAGGTTCGCCATGGTGGTCTGGAGCAGTCATACGCTCGCTACTCTCCTGCCACCACTTGTCTCTCTCTCTCAGCAACATTACGTGCTGAAATTGCCACACGACCTATGTCGAGCGCCGCCAGATAGTCCAGATTTATTATACTCGACTTATGTTGCGCGCCGCTAGTTATGGGTTAAGACGTTCATTCCGTAAGTTTAGAGATTTTGAGACCTTTCACCCCATTTCTTTGGCAATAATAAGACCTTTCGTGCCCCTTAGATGTCGATTTTTCTCCTGGCGAGCGATAGCGAGCCTTTAATTTTAGAAGGAATCGGCCTTTGACCAGGAATTTTTTCTACCGAAAAATGTACAAATATATCTTGAAAGGGGGTCTAGGGGGTGTTTCTTAAGCTTGATGGAGGTCTAGCGAGGAAACTCAAGAATACAGTTATTACATAAATATATAGACCATAAAAGCAAGTAGTACCCCCTAGTAGTACCCCTAGTGGTATCCCCTAGTAGTACCCCCTTACTTCATACCATATGTTTTGGGGAGTGCAGGATGTGGGAGAGTGATATTTCCCAGGCTGGTATTTCCCTGGGGACTGTCCTCGAACATAACACACCACTGTCTAAGATAACACATGGAGGGTGTTGAAAAGGGCTATGGTAAAGGCTGGTCCTTAAGGGGAGACTAGCCGTTTGTTTGGTCTATTAATGAATTTATTCGTATATTTTTTTTTGGTTTCCTCCCTAGACCTCCATCAAGCTTAGAAAAACACCCCCTAGACCACCCTTCAGGATAAATTTGTACATTTTTCGGTAGAAAAAAATTCCGGCCGAAGGCCGGGTCCTCTTAAAATTGCAGGCTCGCTATCGCTCGCCAGGATATAATCGACACCTTAATGGCACGAAAGGTCTTAAAATTGACAACGAAATGGGGCGAAAGGTCTTAAAATCGCCAAACTAATGGGCCCGTCTTCTAATCTGAAAACAAGTGGGGCTAAACATTAGGGAGAAGGGGGTCCAGAAAAACGGTCTGCCTCTCCTTAACTTGAATCGTATATTTTGTTCCTGCATAATTTACCAGAACGTCTAGCTATATTTAGAGTATTTTGAGCAGTTTACCGTTTCTTATATCGTTATATATAGCGTTGTTGTTGTTGTTGTTCCCCAAGCTGCCTGGCCGAACAGCCCCAAGGCCCCGAGCAATTCCAAGGCCATAACCGAGCGCCCTCACAGAACCCTTCCTGCCGACCACAATAAAGCCTGGGTGACCGAAGCCACTCCATGGCGGGGAGCTGAGGAGGGTGCGGAAACGCCCGGGAAACCAAAGCCCCACCCAGGGCCCTGTGCCCCTCAGCAATTATGAAGAGAAAGTTGAGGGGCAAGGGAAAAATGTGACGCTTTGGCTTCCAATCTTGGTAGATTGGGAGGTCAATCCACGGAAAAGACGCCGTCACTTGAGATCTAGAAAATATATAAGTTAAAGGAACAGTCAGAGTAAGCTATGGGTATGGCAGAGATCGCTCAGTTCTCACTCTGATAGACCAGCCCATCACCACATGACTAGAACCCAATCCTCTCAGCATCAGCTAGGAAAGGCCCTAGAAAGCCGCCTTTGGCGGGGGGATAGCTCCCCTATTTCAACCCCTTTCGGGGTCGGGCACCCGCCCTTATATATATATATATATATATATATATATATATATATATATATATAGCGTTATAACAGGTGGTGAAATTAACGGTTATAAATGTTTATGACCGTTGAAATTAAGGGGGGTCACAGGCTTTTGTTTTTCCTCTTTTTCTCTGGCTATCTATTCGGCCCCATTCAGCCTACTGTTTTAAGACGTTTACTCCCATCCAGGTGTCGATTTTTTCCTGGCGAGCGGTAGCGACCCAGCATATTTTGTTTAAAGTTTTTTGACAGCAGGCTAAATTTGTACATTTGTTGATAGAAAAATGTCTCCGGGAAGCCGGATTTCTCCATTATGCTGGTTCGCTATCGCTCAGCAGGAAGACATTGACACTCGGATGGGGATAAGCGTCTTACAACAGTAGGCTGAATATGGGGCCGAATGGATACAAGCCAGTGAAAGAGAGAAACAAAGCCTGTGACCCCCCTTAAGGCTTTGAAGATCGTGGCTCATGTTGACAGTATATTCTGGCCCTCATTAGACAATTTTATACAGCTTAGGTCAAATCTGTGGGAAGTCAAAGGGTAAAGACTATCAACATCAACCCTCTAATTTCCATATATCCTTCCTAATCTGAATAAAATCGTCTAATAATAGCCAGATAGCAGAAAAGAAGTGCGTCATAGATCCTCAGAGGGTTAATTCCGCTGCCTTTTTTTTATATGAAGGAGACAAAAGGCAAAGCTACCTGTAACAAGTGTCTCCCCCAGAGTTAAAAGAGTGACAGAGAGCCAAATTCAAAGTACGTTATACCCTGTTCCAAATAAGTAGACTAAAACTCTTGGCCGCTAACCTCTATATAACTCACAAGCGACTAGAGTAATCGAACTAATAAGTCTACCATTTGGGAAGGGTCAGCCAGGGAATAAGTGTGGAGATTTACAGCCCATTTGCTCTAGCCCTTATTGTGCTTGTTATATTTTGGTTTCTTTATTCATTCATTTACTTATTATTTAGTTTCCTCGCTAGACCTCCATCAAGCTTAAGGGGAGGTATTTAGTTTGTTCCCTAGACCTCCATCAAACTTAAAATTACACCCCCTTGAGCCCCTTTGAAGATAAATGTGTACATTTTTCGGTAAACAAATTTCCGGATTCTTCTTAAATTTCGATCGCCAGGAAAAAAATCGACACCTAAATGGCACGAAAGGTCTTAAAATTGACAGAAATGGGGAGAAAGTTCTTAAAATAACCAAACTATTGGGGGTGAACGTCGTAAAATCTCAAAAGCAATGGGGGGCTAAAACATGAGGGAGAAAGGGGCCACGAAAAAAAAAAAATCCTTCAAGTGGAAATTTCGACCCTCAAATAAACATGATGGTGGTCAGACAAAACAACCTCCCCCCCCCACACACACACATTCCATTTGACAATACCGGTACTGCAATAAGCCAAATAATATACCTTTCCCTCCACTCAAGGCCAACCGGATCTCTCGCCGCGGGGGGGGGGGGGGGGGGGGCTCATCATCAACTCATACATGTGTGTGTGGGGTGGGTGGGGTCAGCTCATCTCATCTCTTCTTACACTAGCTAACTTAACACCATTTGAGCCGAGGGGAGGGGGGGGGGGGGGGGGGATATCTATGGTTTCGCCGCATTAGTTTGGAGATTTGATAAACGTTTCACCCCATTAGTTTTTGGAGATTTGATAAACGTTTCACCCCATTAGTTTGGAGATTTTATAAACGTTTCACCCCATTAGTTTCACTCGTTGGGCCATTACTAAGAAACACCGTTGATCGCACCTTTTACCTACCCATTAGCCAACTTGATGTCTGAAGCCGGTATCACACGAGAGCTTTTACAGTCAACATTCGAGGATCAAAAAATTTCTGGCAACACTTCTGGAATATGTTTCACTGGTATCGGAAACTAGATTGATGGTAGATAAATTTAGGTAACCGTTATATATTAAATGTTTATCTCATAAGCTGCCAGACCAGTGTTGAGGGAAAAAGCGCCCGTGTGATAGTCTCCCTTTAGTTAGCCTATACCAGTGACTTGGGAATAGGGTTTATTTTATCAGGTCATGTATTTATTGTTGTTTTAGTTTCCTCCCTAGACCTCCATCAAGCTTAATAAATTATCCTCAAGAAATATATCCCTTTGAAATATATTTGTACATTTTTCGATAGAAAATATTCCTCCAACATTACAGGCTCGCTATATCGTTTGCCAGGAAAAAATCGACACCTAAATGATACGAAAGTTCTTGATATTGAATAAAGAAATGGGACAAAAGGTCTTAAAATCGATAAACTAATGGAGCGAACGTTTTAAAAGCTCAAAACTAATGGGGGCTAAATATAAGGGAGAAGGGGGTCCCGAAAACTAAACTACCTCCCCTTAACCCCTTCAGCACGCTGACGGGATTTTCATCTTAATCTGGTTACCATTAGACGATTTTCTTTAGCTTATGATCTACCTTTAGGACTCAAAGGGGTAAATATGATCTTAATAAAACTCTCTGAATAACAAATGTCCTTTTTAAGGGGAGGTTTTTAGTTTGTTTCCTATTCCTCCAGCAATCTAAAAATGTCATCCCCTTGACCCCCTTTCAAGATAAATTTGTACATTTTTCGGTAGAAAAATTTTCCGGCCGAAGGCCGGTTACTCTTAAATTACAGGCTCGCTATCGCTCGCCAGGATGAAATCGACACCTCAATGTCACGAAAGATCTTAAAATTACCAGAATGGGGCGTAAATTCTTAAAATCGCCAAACTAATGGGGCGAACGTCTTAAAATCTCAAAAGCAAGGGGGCAAGACATGAGGGAGAAAGGAGTCGAGAAAAAAGTCCCTCAAGTGAAAATCTCCCCTTAAACTGCATGAAACCGTCTAACTTTAGCGAGAATTAAAGGTAAAAATGCGTCATCGTGTTGTAGGGGTTAAGGGGAGGCAGACCGTTTTTCTGGACCCCGTTCTCCCTAAAGTTTAGCTCCATTAGTTTTTATATTATAAGACGTTCGGCCCATTAGTTTGGCGATTTTAACAACTTTCGCCCCATTTCGTTGTCAATTTTAAGACCTTTCGTGCCATTTAGGTGTCGATTATTTCCTGGCGAGCGATAGCGAGCCTGCAATTTTAAGGGGAACCAGCCTTCGGCCGGGACGGCTGAAAACCGGCTCGCTATCGCTCGCCAGGATAAAATTGACACCTAAATGGCACGAAAGGTCTTAAAATTGACAGAAATGGGTCCAAAGTTCTTTAAATCGTCAAAATAATGGGGCGAACGTCTTAAAATTAGAGAAGCAATGGGGCTAAACATGAGGGAGAAAGGGGTCAAGAAAAAAATCCCTCAAGTGGATATCTCCCCTTAATAATCATATAAACTGGCCGACCCCAGTGATCCGACAGCTGACAACTGAAGGGTGTATAACTGTATAACTGTATACACTGTATAACTGTATAACTGTGTAACTGTATACACTGTACAGTCGGTGGTTGGGCCGCGGCGCACTTGTTATATGTCCCCCTGCTGGCAATATATATGATGACAATATGTCATGGGGTCCCCTCAACCCATTATTGTATCCCACGGCATACAGTAATGTATGCCGATACGCCCAAGCGGCCCAATTGACCACTTGCGAGTTTCAGGCTATTAGGAAGTTGCAGCTGTAGACATTGATATTTAGCAGAATTACCAGCTAAATTACGGTTTTAGTGCATTAATAAATACATAAAACCCAATTCAACATACTATTTATCAATCAGAAACCTACATTATTATTGAATATCTGTTTTATGTCGATGTTTCCTTCTACAACTTCCGTATAGCCTGAAACTCGCAACTGGTCAATTATATACAGTATAGGATGCGACCCAACCACCATGGGACCAGCTGAAGCATCTGGTGTTGAAATGGATGAAATATATATACTAACTCAAGGAACACTCAACTGACATTATATTATTATCGTCATTCCTTGGAATACGTGAAATGTAAATATTTAGGAACGCTCACCACAGTTTTCACATCAAGGTTACTATATTTAACGCCTAAAGAAAACTGTCTAGGGAAGCTGTGCCAACTCCCGGTGGTAATGTTTTGACTGAAAAGATCAAGATAATTCCTGTATATTAATCTGGTTGAGGGTGTGGGTGTGTGTTGATGGTGGAATGTACTTGGGTGTTGGTGTGAGTGATGGGTGTTGGTGTGTGGGGATGTTGGTGTGTGTGGGTGTTGATGGTGGAATGTACTTGGGTGTTGGTGTGAGTAATGGGTGTTGGTGTGAGTGATGGGTGTTGGTGTGTGTTGATGGTGGAATGTACTTGGGTGTTGGTGTGAGTGATGGGTGTTGGTGTGTGAGGGTGTTGGTGTGTGAGGATGTTGGTGTGTGTGGGTGTTGGTGTGTGTATAATATATATATATTATATATATACTGTATATATTAATTAAACCATTTGTGAGTGTATGTGTATGTAACTATGTATGTATGTATGTGTGTGTGTGTGTGTGTGTGTGTCTGTGTGTATGTAACTATGTATGTGTGGGTGTGTGAGAGTGAGCGTCTGTCTGTGTGTGTGTGTGTGTGTGTTTGTGTGTCTGTGTGTCCCAGCAGTATGCCCCCATGGTGTAGTGGGAGGGAAGATTATTATCAAGGTTATGGGGGTAGTGGTTATTTGTTGGTCTATTCATATATATATATATATATATACACAGTATTTATTTACTTTATAACTTTACAGTTTCCTCGCTAGACCCCCAATTAGCTTTAAAATAACACCCCTAGACACCGCTTCGAGATATATTTGTACATTTTTCGGTAGATAAATGTTTCGGCCGAAGTCCAATTGCTCCTAATATTACAGGCTCGCTATCGCTCGCGAGGAAAAACTCGACACATAAATGGCACGAAAGGTCTTATATTGGCAAATAAATGGGGTGAAAGGTTAAGTCGCCAAACTAGTCGAACAAACGTCCTAAAATCTCAAAGCTAATGTGACTAAACACGAGGTAGAAAAAGCAACTACAGTACGGAAAATCCCACGGCATAATAGAATAGTCCTTAAGCCGGTATCACACGAGACCTTTTATAGTCAACATTCGATGATCAACATTTTTCTGGCAACATTTCTGGACTATTTTCCACTGGTATCGAAAACTAGACTGGTGGTAAATGAACTGAGGTAACCGAAATCTTATAATTGTTAACCTCATAAGCTGCCAGACCAGTGTTGAGGGACAGAGTGCTCGGGTGATACCGGTTTTATTTACAAGAGGTAAAACCCAACACTGGCTCTACGCTCCACTATCTAGGGGGTAGGGCTGGGTTTTTTGCCTATGTCTTTATATATTAATATATTGTTGCGTTCCTTCGCTAGACCTCCATCAAGCTTAAAAATACCCCCCCTTGACCCCCTTTCAACATAATTTTGTACATTTTTTGCTAGAAAAATGTCCTGATTCCTTTTAAAATTACAGGCTCGCTATCGCTCGCCAGGAAACAATCGACAACTAAATGATACGAAAGGTATTGACAAGGAAATGGAGCGAAAAGTCTCAAAATCGCCAAACTAATGGAACGCAAGTCTTAAAATCTCAAAACTAATATGCTATACATGAGGGAGAAGGGGGTCCAGAAAAAGCGACCTCCACCCCCTTAGCCTTTTAACTGTCTTGATGGTGTAATGGTTAGAGTGTTTAAGGGGATATCTCCACTTGAGGGATTGTTTTCTTGACCCCTTTCTCCCTCATGTTTAGCCCCATTGCTTTTGATATTATAAAACGTTTGCCCCAGTAGTTTAGCGATTTTAAGAACTTTCACCCCATATTAAGACCTTTCGTGCAATTCAGGTGTCGATTTTTTCCTGGCGAGCGATAGCGAGCCTGTAATTTAAGAGGAGTCGGCCTTCAGCCGGGACATTTTTCTACCGAAAAATTTACAAATTTATCTTGAAAGGGGGTCAAGGGGGTGTAATTTCAAGCTTGATGGAAGTCTAAGAAACACACTAAAAACCTCCCCTTAAGATCTGTATGTGGTAACCCAGGTTCGAGTCCCGGGAGGATCACACGCTTTCATTAATTTCATTGGGAGGTGTTTGGTGTTAGAAGTGATATTAATAAATTAGATTATTCTGTAAGTTTGTACAGAAGAAAGGGATATGTATGTATGGGGTGTCATGCCTCAGCTGTCATTACGTTTGGCTCGCTCTGTGTTGTATTAATGTCTGTCAGATGTTGAATAGAGTGATTAAGTGCAGGAACATGTTTGCATATCTCACCTGAAATGAATAAATCAAGTTTAGATATTGCTGATACCAATTATTGATCAAAATATACTTAGTGCCGAGACATCTCTTATTAGGCCGATTGTATGTACTGTATGTGTGTACTGCATATAGTCAGCACATAGCTGGGGGTGCTGACTCGAGACAGAGGGTCCGGGACCACTTTCGCATTCCCTCGCTTCTTTCTCTGTCTCGTCTAGTAGGTTAATTTTGCGAAGGGAAGAGGATTCCTAGCCCCCTGCCCCCAGAAGGAAAGGTAAGACAGTAAAGGAGACAGAAACAACTAATGTTAGGTAGAGGATGCCAAACCTCACTGGATTTCGTCGCCAGGAAAAAATCGACACCTATTTTTTTTTCTTTTTTCTATATTCTAACTACTCCCTCTCGGGCATAGGCTGAGAGCCTGTACATTGAACGGTGAAGTCCTTGAGGTTTCGTTCCAGTCTAGTGAGACATGTGAAGCACTATTAGCTGCAACCAGCCCCTGCCATCTTAATTGCCTTTGCAGATGCATGGGGCTTAGTTGCTCACTCACGGCTCGAAGCAGCCCCATCTCTGAAGTTGCCTCTCTCCAGTGTTTCGCTGTCTCATCTCCTAGACTCGGACCCTCACTCTCAGAACGCCACCTATTGAGCAATTAACTCACTAGGCATTGACCCCTGTAGCATATTTTAATATGAGAATATTCATACAGTGCTATTTAATCGGAAACAATGGCATGAAAGGTCTTAAAATTGACAGAAATGAGGCGAAAGTTCTTAAAATCACTAAAAGTAGTATCTCTTGTTTGGGCAGCAGGTCCTAAGTGGGTGAGATGGTTATTTTGGCTATTAGACTATATTGTTCAGCTTAGGAAAGACGTGTACCGATTAAGGTGCTATCGACTATCTTAATTAACCCTTGTTGCTACCCCAGATCCTTCTTAAGCTGCACAAAATGGTGAAATGATGAGGAATACCTTGGGGTTATAGCTTGAAGTTATTACGCAATACATCCATCTAATTCGCAATATCACCAACCCACAAATTCACTTACAAATGGGCAATGGCCATAACATTTGCATTGTATTTCAGATTTTCAGACGTTCGCCCCATTAGTATGGCGCTTTTAAGACCTTTCGCCCCTTTTCTGTGTCAATATTAAGACTTTTCGTGTCATTTAGGTGTTATTTTTTTCCTGACGAGCGATAGCGAGCCTTTAAGGAGAGATCGGCCTATGGCCGGGACATTTTTCTACCGAAAAATGTACAAATATATCTAGAAGGGGGATCTTGAGGATGTCTTTAAGTTTGGTGGAGGTCTAGTGAGGAAACTAAAGAATTAATAAATAAATTAAAAAATAAATCTACCAATAAATCAACCCTTCCCCCCTTACTCACTTCCAAGGCCATAACATTTACCTTGCATATTATTAAACCCTTTCTGTACCGGAGACGTCTTTTTATGTGTATTCTAGCTCTGTTTAGACAATTTTGTGCTGTTTAACACCTTACGAGCGGCCTAGGCGGTAATTTATATGTACCGCCCAGCGGGGTGTTTTTTACCCTAAATAGGGTTGTTTACGTGATCATTTTCATGCCTAAATAAGACCCAGAGCGTAAAACAAGTATCTCTCCCTGAAAGGGCATAAACAGAGCTTTCCAATGACACCCCAACCATCCTTGTACGACCACTGGTTTTCTTGCAACGATCGCGCAACACGAGTGCAAAAACCATGTAATTAGGTACTTTCCCAACATAATTCCCTGTGTAGCGAGTGTGAGGGGGGATGGAGGTGGTTTTCACTTCAGTTGGCCCACCGTGGTGGTGCGCGACGGTCATAGCCTTACTACGCTCCTCACACCGCTCAGCTCTCTCTCTCTGCAACATTACGTGCTGAAAATGGCACACGACATAAGTTGTGAACCGCCACTTAGTCCAAATTTCTTTCACACGACATAAGTTGCGCGCTGCCAATAAAGGGTTAAGAAGGATCTGTGGTAGTAAAAATGGTTAACCGAGGTAGTTTGAAGCCTGTCAATTGCTGGAGGCCCTTTTTATACTGAATGTAATCGTCTGATAGTAGCCAGAATACATTAAAAAAAGATGTCGCCGGTACCAAAGGAGTTAATAGTAATGACTGAAAACCCCTTCAGCACGATGACGTAATTTTCATCATATTCTGGTTACCATTCGATGAGTTTCTTTAGCTTATAATCTACTTTCAGGGTTCAAAGAGGTAAATGCGATCTCAAGAAATCCTCTGAAATACATGCATGTTTTTTCAGAGGATTTCTTGAGATCGTATTTATGCCCTATGCAGTGTAAGAAGTTGTCATCGTGCTGATGGGGTTAAGTATAGTATATAAAAATTATCTCGTTTGCCAGCCTGGCCACGTACGAATTAATCTCAATAGAGACAATTAGTTTGATTTTCTATCTTGTTTCGGAATAAGGATGCAACCCAACCTCTTCTTGTTGTGTACAGGTGGGGGGGGGGGGGGGGGATCATACTGTTGGAATGGATATTAATGTAGTTATCAAGAGTGGGAAGCCAAGTGGCAGATGACATTTAGACCTGACAAATGTCACCATATCCGTTTAACCCGTTCGAACAAAACCATCCCATTTCCCTACAAACTCCTTAGCACTTTTCTAGATAGGCTATTGTTCCCTCCCACAAAGATTTGGGGGTCCACATCTCAGCGGACATGAGGTGGACCACTCACGTTAGCAGCATCAGAGTAAATTTTAAGGCTAACAAAGCCCTGGCCTTCCTGTGCAGGAATCTCACCAAGTGCAAAACGCAACATAAAAATTCTAGCATTTAAAACACTTATTCGGCCACACTTAGAATACTGCGACATATAGTGATATGGTTAACCTTCTTCTATAGAGCCTGCTCGTGGATACGTCGCTTCAGTCTATCTACAGGGCTGACCTTTTTATCGGTAGGCTACTGGCTCAGAAATGTTAGTAAGGGGGAAAGTTTAGAGTAGAAGGATAGTAGGCTACTATATAGGGACAGTTTTTTTGTTTGGACCTACCCATCACGTCCCCCCCACCACCACCACCACCATTCCCCCCCCCCCCCCCCCTCGTCTACCTTTTATCTGTCTCCATATCCTCTCTAGCGTCCTCTTCATCATCTCTATATGTCTTGCTTTTCCATATCGTTTGTTAACCCTAATAATGCCCCTACCCCTCTATCATCTGTTTTATTTCCTCCCATCTTAATTCCCCAACTCAATTTCTCGTATATCTCTCCAATTCGTTTCTCTACGTACTCTTCATATTTTGTAGGCTACATTCTGTTACTATATGTTCTATGTCCTCGACTATTGGGCGATCTCCTCCTAGGTCACACTGGTTACAGTGCGGTCCTATCCCGTTCCACATCCTTGTTCTTTCATTTGTCTCTAGGGATCCTGTCCTTGCTTTAAACAGCAATTTAGATCCCCATCCCCCCATCATAAAAAAGTTCCCTAGCTGGTTTCTCTTTTGCTCTGTAATATGACAACGTGGCTTTGTTTTCTACCCCTTCCCTCCATTTCCTTCTTCCCTCTTCCTTTATCCCTTTCTCTATCTCTTTTATGCATCCCCTCCCATTTTCAATTATCACCCAATCATCTCTCCCATTTCGTTTTCTAAATTCCCCTCCTACATGGTCCTGTATTATATTTGTCCTTTCCAGCGTTCTTTTACATTTCCTGTTCCATTGACTTCCCTTGCTCGCCCATCTGTATATTTCTTTTGGCCACCTATTTTCCTCCATCCCTTCTAGCCTCACTTTGTACTCCCCTTTAGCTTTCCCTATCCTCTCTTCAAACGTAGGCTACTCCACCCCATTTCTCCCCGGATTGCTTAAAAAATACATAAGTCAATGTTGAATGAAATATAGAAAACTATAATCTGGTAAAGAAAATTTGAATTCTAGGGGATACTAATATATTTTACAAAGGTTCAACAAAAGTGTAAAACAATGTGACGGGTGTAGCTAGTTCTATCGACACTACAATTTCTACAAAATTATACTACGGTTACCCATGACAAAGTGCACCGATTACCGAATATAATTTCATAGGCCAAGGGATAGGAAAATATGTAGGCTACATATATAGGGATATCAATCCCATTTAAGGAAGGTTCTGAGGAAACTCAGGATAATTATCTGAAAACTAAACTCGTGTCACGAGTATGTGGAGTGTCTCTGCCACCCATAGATCCTAAAGACAAATTTACCGAGAATTATGTTAATTAGTCTTGGATTCAAATGTGAGGACTCGGTACCACTTGCGATCGAGTTTCAGGCTATAAGGAAGTTCGGCCTGTAAACATCGATATTAAACACAAATACAGTAATTATGTAGGTGTCTGATGGATAAATGGTATGTTGAATTTGGTTTTGTGTATTTATAATTTTACTAAAACCGCATTATAGCTGGTTATTTCCTAATTATCGATGTCTACAGCTCCAACTTCCTTATAAAATGAAACTCGCAAGTAGTCAATTGTATAATTTACAGTCCCACGACATTAGGGCTGAGGGCTGGTCCTATCCAGAGTGCATGAGGTTTGGCAGCCAGCCTCGACTGTACCCAAGTAACCCAACCTTAGCCGTTTCTGTCTGTCTCTTATATATAGGCCTACTGTCATAATTTTCCTTCTGGGTGCAGGGGGCTAGGGATCCTCCTCACCTTGTAAAATTCACCTACTAGACGAGACACGGAGACAGAGTAAAGGGCTAGGGAATGCGAATGTGGTCACGGACCCTAAGAATTGGGTGTTTCTGTTCGGGTTCGAGTCGGTCACTCCAGTTATGGTGCCTGAGTACATCATATACATACATACATACATACTACAGTATGCATTTTAGATTGTATTCATTAACTATCTGCACAAGTAAAGATGCCATCAACAGTCAACTCTCTATTCGGTATTTAAATTCCCCGCCATTGCTGCGCCCTCTATATCCGGCAAGTATGTCAATAAACTTGCGGGATCCTCCCTTGCATATAGACGAAAGAATGTGTATTACTCAAACCCAAAACTAAACAAAAACGCATCAAACTATATCCAAGAATCTCTTTACATTTAGATTACGTAGGTAAAGTCTTACATTCGAAGAGTTTAGTTTTAAAGTGATGGTTGTTTGGAGGCGTTTATTGTGTGAATCATCTTCCTTCCCACTCAGGTGACAGGCAGTCTGACAGACGGACTGCTCCGCTGAGGGGTCTTCAAGTGAAAACCAATTTTGCTTTGATGCTGTCCGCCTGACACAACAAGATGGACACAGGAGACGAAGGTTTGTATCATACAACTAGTGGTGTCTTGTACTGTAATGATTATCCTTCCCAGTCCGTTCGACAATCCTAAGATTCGATACTGAGCGAGGCTGGGTGCAGTGGTTGGTCAACTCTTGCATTTGATCTCTCCACTGGAAGAGAAAGGTGTACGCTTCATGTTTTGGAAGCGCAATGACATATACTTCATAACGTGGTCTGTCAATGTAGATGATAATAAACATAATGGAATGTAACAGAGATGAGAATGAGATGGTCGTATGATCATGGGGGAATGAGCGGGGGCACAGCCCCCCTTCAATCAACCCATCCATCCTGTATCCCATTTCAAGGCAAAACAATTGTTGTTTTCTTTTTTGTTTTACTCTGAAAATTACATACATCTGAGTGTTTGAAGATCGTTGGACTTGGATAATGGGGGGGAAAAAATAAAATCCGGGGATTCTAGGCCTAGCCTAATTTCAACTACTGTATGGTGATTGATGAAAACTACCTAAAACCATGGGAAAATTAGTGGTAGTTTCGGTAATAGCCTAGGCTATTTGGTTAAAATTGAAGAACATAAGAAAATGGTAGTCTGCAAAGAGCCGATCGGCCCATACAAGGCAGATCCCTGTCACCCAACCCCAATTACAAGGCCCAATTATAGGCCCAACTCACTAATACCTTGAGTACTGCCCCCACCAAAATGGTCAGGGATTAACACAAGATTACGGGGGTCTGCTGAACACCGATTGGCCCACACCTGGTAGATCCCCCTCACACCCAACCCATCTCGTCCATATGCCTATCTAATTTTATCGTTCTTGATCCCACTATATCACTTGGTAGCCTATTCGATAACATTCAAGACCTCTTTCGCCGCCTTATTAGAAATAATTTATTAGGGAAAATAGGGACCAATAGACTTGCCATATTTTTCTCATTATAGTCCGCATGGAGGAATTTAGTTATTGACACTTGAAAAAACCCGATTACACCGAAAAATAGCACGAAAATAATGTCCCGAACGTAAACAAAGCATTGCACCCAATGAATCCTTCGACCTGGGTCCTCTTCTTGTTTTGAAAGATGCCGTGAGTGCGATTCACCCAATAAATGGCTTGAACGTTACTCACAAAAACTATATTATATTAGGGTTAGGTTAGGTTAATCTAATCTAATCTAATCTAATATAATATTTGTACATTTTGGAAGCGTGCATGGCCTCCCCACAATTTTCCTTAGCTAAGCCTACTGTAAAAGTGCGATTCACCCAATAAATGGCACCATTTGACGGAGTATCTTCAGATTAATGAATAATGGGTAAGTTAATGCAAATCCTCCACTCAAACCATGATAAACAACAATTAAACACTAACCCAACCAGCGGGGTGTGGGGGCGGCAGCCCCCACCCATATACTAGGTTAGGTTAGGTTAGGCTAATAGTCTAGAACATTTAAAAAAAAAAAAAAAAAAAATAGTCTAACCCAACCAGCGGGGGTGTGGGGGCGGCAGCGGTAAACCTGACGTTTTGGACCGACAGCGATTTCAGTAAGTTTTATTTTGTTTTTTGTAATTTTTCCTTCAGATATAGTGTTGTTTTATACTGAAGAGGAGCGGAAATGAGTATTTACCCATTATCCAACAATCTAAAAACACGCCCCCACTAGTGGGGAGGGCTATGAAGTTCAGGGAAAATGAGGGGTTAAAAGCGTAAAAATACAATAATATAGCGTTTTGTATCAAATCTTGGCTCGGGTTTTCCCAAATTACAAACCCATAAAACCCAATTTTGTGAATACCCGAGCCAACTTTTGACGAAAGCTGGCTCGGATTTCACAGGGTGGAGTGGGTAGCCTAATATTTCATGTTATAAAAATAGTCAACTTTGGGAAGACATTAGCCTAACCCAACAACCTTACCTAACCTATCCTAGTATTATGGGTGGGGGCTGCCGCCCCCACACCCCCGCTGCTTGGGTTAGACTATCTGGGTTTTTTTTTGGTTTTTTTAATGTTCTAGGCTATTAGCCTAACCTAACAACCTTACCTAACCTAACCTAGTATAGGGGAGGGGGCTGCCGGCCCCCCCCCCCCCCCCCCCCCCCCACTGGTTGGGTTACTGTTTTTTTTTTATTTTTTTTTTTATTTTTTATTTTTTATTTTTTGTATGTGCTATTAGCCTAACTTAACAACCTAACCTAACCTAACCTAGTATATGGGTGGGGGCTGCCGCCCCCACACCCCCGCTGGTTGGGTACTGGCTGAAAAACTTATTGTTTTACAGTATATATGAATTTTAGCGTTTTTGTTTTTTTCTCCCTTATAATACATTTCAGCTCTTAATGACATATATAGCAATGATGTATATGCTCTACCGGACCTATTAGGCCTAAAAAGATCGATGGGCTAACTGTCGGTCCAAAACATCAGTATAACCGTGGCAGCCCCCACCCATAATACTAGAATAGGTTAGGTAAGGTTGTTGTTGTTGTTGTTGTTCCTGTTCCTCAGGCTGTCTGGCCGAGCAGCCCCAAGGTCCCGAGCAAGGCCAAGGCCATAACAGAGCGCCCCCACAGAACCCTCCCAGCTCACCACCAATAATGCCCAGGTGACCGAAGCCACTCAAAGGCGGGGAGCTGAGGAGGGTGCGGAAACGCCCGGGAAACAAAAGCCCCACCCAAGGCCCTGTGCCCCTCAGCAATTATAAAGGGAAAGTTGAGGGGCAAAGGAAAAATGTGACACTTTGGCTCCCAATCTGCCAGGGTTGGCAGTAGGGAGGTCAATCCACGGAAAAGACGCCGTCACTTGAGATCTAGAAAATATATAAGTAAAAGGAACAGTCAGAGTAAGCTATGGGTATGGCAGAGAATGCTCAACTCTCATTCTGATAGACCAGCCCATCACCACGGTAAGGTTGTTGTTGTTGTTGTTCCCCAGGCTGTCTGGCCGAACAGCCCCAAGGTCTCGAGCAAGGCCAAGGCCATAAACGAGCGCCCCCACAAAACCCTCCCTGCTTACCACTAACAAAGCCCGGGTGACCGAAGCCACTCCAAGGCAGGGAGCTGAGGAGGGTGCGGAAACGCCCGGAAAACCAAAGCCCCACCCAAGGCCCTGTGCCACTCAGCAATTATGAAGGGAAAGCTAAGGGGCAAGTGAAAAATGTGATGCTTTGGCTCCCAATCTTGGCAGTAAGGAGGTCAATCCACGGAAAAGACGCCGTCACTTGAGATCTAGAAGATATACTGTATAAGTAAAAGGAACAGTCAGAGTAAGTAAGCTATGGTAGAGAGTGTACAAAGAAATTTCACTTCGCATATAAGTTCGATAAAACATCTACACTATTGGGAGCGTTTAAGAGCACTGAATCTGTACTCACTGGAACGTAGAAGAGAACGTTACCTAATAATATACACGTGGAAAATCGCAGAGGGTTTAGTACCAAACCTACATACTCCGATAGTCATGAAATTCAGTGATAGGAGAGGCTGGGAATGCGAAATCCCCCGGATGAATAACAGGGGTGCTATGGGCTCTCTGCGAGAGGGCTGGTTATCACACAGAGGCCCACGTCTCTTCAACAAACTCCCACGGCGAGTAAGAGACATGAGGGACATCTCGTTAGACAACTTCAAGAGAGCCCTAGATGTCGAACTGCAAAAAGTGCCAGACGAGCCCATCCTCGCAAGGGAGCGAGCTGTCGCTTCAAACAGTCTACTGCACCAAATCACCACCCATAACGAGGGGCGTCGCGCTCCTTGGTGCCGCTAGAAGAGTGGCGAACACATCAAAAGGTAAGGGTATGGCAGAGATCGCTCAGCTCTCACTCTTATAGACCAGCCCATCACCACATGACTAGAACCCAATCCTCTCAGCATCAGCTAGGAAAGGCCCTAGAAAGCCGCCTTAGGTAAGGTTGTTGGGTTAGGCTAATGTCTTCCCAAAGTTTACTATTTTTTTAACATGAAATATTAGGCAACCCACTCCACCCCGTGAAATCCGAGCCAGCTTTCGTCAAAAGTTTGCTCGGGTATTCACAAAATTGGGTTGTTTGGGTTTGCAATTTGGGAAAACCCGAGCCAAGTTTTGATACAAAACGCTATATTATTGTATTTTTACGCTTTTAACCCCTCATTTTCCCTGAACTTCATAGCCCTCCCCACTAGTGGGGGACGTGTTTTTAGATTGTTGGATAATGGGTAAATACTCATTTCCGCTCCTCTTCAGTATAAAACAACACTATATCTGAAGGAAAAATTAAAAAAAACAAAATAAAACTTACTGAAATCGCTGTCGGTCCAAAAAGTCAGGTTTACCGGTTAGGCTAATGTTGAAAATACTAAAATGCGACGGTCCTCGGTATTAAACAACACTGTAGCCTATATCAAATAAAACTAAAAAAAAAAAAAAAAAAATAGGCCTAGGCCTAGTGAAAAGGCTGTCCGGGGTCTCTTAAATTTTTACCGGCTATTATCCCAGGGAATAAGTGGTTGGGTTTTACCGTTTTTTTATTATTTGTTTTTTCTCTGAAATTATCCCATGGACAGCGGTTAGGCCTATTTTCCCCTTACTGGCATTAGCCTATATATGATAATGACTATACATCCTGAACCCCAGAAATGATCAAATAAGAAGCAAACAGAGAGCGTACATTGGCGTACAAACTGCGGCGGTAGGCTCCATGGACCTTGAATTTTTAAATATAGGCTACCCTGATAAATCTACACCTTCACTAGGCTACCACTATTTTGTCGCTATTCTGTTGGTCCTAATAGCTTAGGTTAATATTATTAGTAGTAGACTCAGTATGGTTCGATGATTCTCGAAAATTTATATTTGACTTGAAATTGATACATTCAAGTATTAAAAACCTTCACTAAAGTGAGACTCGTCCGCCGCGGTTTGACGACTGGACCCCGAAACTCCGTTTTCTGTGACGCACGATCTCAAAGGTGTTGCTCTCCTGCAGTACTTTTTAGTTATTTTTTATCTTCTACATCATTATTTAGAGTAGCGGGGGTCTGTGGGCGGCAGCCCCCAGGTTATGTTAGGTTATTAAAAATATTGTCATCAGAGGAGGCGGGTGATTGGTTTGTTTACGTTACGCTGTGTCTGTTGCGGTCCTGTCCACGAGTGTCTACCTCGCCGACTCTCATTTTCAATGGAAGCATTAATCTAACATGGCAACCTAACTTAACTTGGGGGCTGCTTTCCCCAGACTCCCACAATTTGAACATCAGTAGGGCTTACTGAATCATGAATATGGTAAAACTAAAATGCTGTTTCGAAAGGAAAATAATAAAAAAGTAGGGGTAGTATAACTGTAGATTTACCGATACCCTGCCATCTTATTTTTAAGGGCTGTAGCTTAATACAGTATATAGCTTATTGTCAAGTTTTAGCAAGGTTTGAATTATTTCAGGTGATGGAGGAGGGTTGGAGGCGGTGGTGGCAGTGGCGGAGGTGGAGGTGGTCATGAGGTACCTCCAGCGACTGTCCTTGGTTATGTTGGAGGATGATGACCAACCCTCACAAGAGCTACAGACTGCTTTTAAGTAAGTGTGTGAGGTGGTGTTGAACCAGGTGAAAAGGTACCGTACTGTTCCTGCAATGCGTAGCTTTGGTTATGTTGGAAGATGATGACAAACCCTTATAAGAGAAAGTCTGCCTTCAAATAAGTGTGTGAGTGTGTCTGGTGGTGGTGAAGAGGTACTAAGAGGTAGAGATCCTATAGTTAGTTACTATAGGATCTTTACTAAGAGGTACTGTACCTGCAATGACTGGCTTTGTTTATGCTGGGAGATGATGACAAACCTTCACAAAAACTATAGTGTGCCTTCAAATAAGTGTAGTGGCAAGGTGATCATGAGATCCCTGATACCAAATTAACTTGCTCATGTAGTGATGTACACCCTATGTGGTTGATTGTGTTCTTTTATTTACAATTTTATTTTATTAAGTGTTATTTCCACATAGCGATTTTCATTAGTTCCTTTGTGTTTATCTTGTGTCGTCCCAGTCTTGGTTTGTTTATTTTGCAAGTTTTACATTATAATAGGGTAGGTGCGGTGGAGTGGACTTAATACTGAGCTGCTAACCATAGGTTACCAAGTTTGAATCCTGATTTGTCAAAGGAAGATATTAGGTGGCATTTGTGCTGTGCTTAGTTTCATTGCATTAAAAGCAAAGCCAATTTACATGCCTTAAAGAAACACATTTCACATTTCTAATACCTTGTGCCTTGTGCTGTGTGAATATTTGTAATAATGTTGAGAAAGTACAGTATATGTGGGAGTCAAAATATTCAAGATAGATTAGCAACTTTGATTACTCAAGGTGTTTCCTAAGCTATATAAGATCACCTAGAGTTAGCAAGTAATTTTAAAATACACTTGTGTAATTGAATGTGTTACAGTAATACAGTACTGTATTGTGCTTTATAACAATGGTTAATATGTGAATGGGAACTGTATAATAGTGGTTTCTTTTACTTATTCATAGTTAATTTATGAATGGGAATACAGTATAATGGTTAATGAATGGATGGAAATTGAGTGGTGGATTCTTTACTTCATAATAGGAATGCATGGTACAGTACCGTAGTTTCCTATACTTCATATTAGTGGTAAATTTGTTAATGGGATTATAATGGTGGTTTCTTTACTATACGGTAGTGGATCTTTGTGAATGGGAATATATTGGTGGTTTATTTTGCTTCGTAATAGGGGTTGATTTATGAATGTTAATTTGTTAATATAATGGTTTATTTTGGTGATTCATATGAGTTTTAATTTGTTTCATATTAGTGGTTAGTTTGTGAATGGGAATATAATGATTTCTTTTACTTCATACATTATTAATGATTTAAATTGTCAATAGAATTATAATTATTGTTTACTTTGCTTCATATGAGTAGTTCAATAATGATTGGAAATATAATTGTGGTTTCTTTTACTGTACAGTACTTCATAATACAGTACCGGTAGTAGTTAATTTGTGAAGATGAATATAATAGTTGGTTTTTGTGTCCAGGGCCCCGCAGTACACTGAGGTGGTGCGCAAGTTTATCGCTGACCCTCAAACCAAGACTGTCCTCATACAGCGCTGTGCTACTAAAGGTTAGTATATACCTGTATACAGTATATTGATCTGTCTACCCATCTGTATCTATCTAACCATCCAAATATCTCCCTCCCACTCAATATATACATGTACACATGCATATACATTTATACCGTACATATACACATACTGTACAGTACTTACTTTATACACATTCATACTGTACATAGAGAGAGAGCGAGAGAGACACATACTGTACATGATAGATAGGGGTGAAGTTCCTTATGAATAAATTTCCAGGCTGTTCCTCGTGCTTATTGTGAATTATATATATATTTTTTTAAATTATTCATTATTTTTAAAGTTTAAATGAAAAATTTATTTTTCCAGAAGAGACTGAAGAAGGTAGCGAGGTGGAGGAGGAGAAAGAAGTGATATATCATATCTCCAGTGGAATATACTTCACATCAGTGAAAATGAACAGGTTGGTAATATATATATATATATATATATATATAATGGTCCTTTTATTCTAGTACAGCACTTCTTCCCATGGTGTACCCAGCAACAATAGAAGCTACGGTTCAGTGTATGGTTAAAACCTATTGGTGACAGCTGGATATCTTGCCAACTGAACATAATCAGAGTTTATAATTTAATACTTTAAATGTGTTATTGTGTTATATATGTCATTTGTGTGTTTTAATATCGAGTACTATGTGTGCAGCCTGTTGTGCCTGAAGCGTGGTAGTGTGGTGGAGGCAGACAAACCAGTGTCATCACAGATGCGATCCTGGAGTTTGAGTGAAGGATCCCCCTACGAGACTCTTCATGACTACGTGGCCAATGCCTTCGCACCGTACTTCAAGGCGTATGTCAAGGAAACCGGCAAGATAGAACGGTCAGTATTTCACTTTAATTACTTCTTTTAGTGGTCAGTATTCCATTAAGCCTACCCTTATTTTATTGGAGGTGTTTGGTGTTGGTGTGAAATTAATCAAATATAGAGGAGTGAGGAACTACATGAACGAAGGCGGTGCTGGTTGGGGGGAGGGGCGTCGACTGACTGGGGACAGAGGTGCATGGGGGCGGTTCGTTCGTGGCCACCCCTTCGGGGATCACGGCGTCAGGCAATAGATAGATAGATTCTATCTATTTATCTATTTACTCAAGCCCAATCCCCACTTTTCCAATTATTTTCTTTTCTTTTTCCCTCTTCTTTTTTTGGGGGGGGGGGACTCAAGATAGAGCAAGAACAGGTAATTACTCTCATTAATTCCATGTAAGCATTTTTATTTTAGATTTATTGGAATTTATTGTGGACAGTAGTCAGAAAAATCATTATTCACGGTTCCCATACACTATTCTATATCCATTGCCAGATACCTTGATCCATGAGGGGGTGGCCACAAATAAATTGCTTTCATTTGCCGAGGCAACTCGTTCTATTCTCTAGCTTGTTTCTTTAATTTATATTGATACGTGATGTTAGCAAGATTTAATATTTTTAATCATATGAATACCTTAATGACTAATGAGGAAGTAAGAAGGAGGTGTGGTGTGGAGGTAGATGTGCTGGAAAGTGTGAAAAGGAACAACTTGAGATGGTTCAGCCATATGGAAAGCGAGAGAATGACTAAGGGTGTACGAGAGCGAGGTGGAGGGACAGAGAGGGAGAGGTAGACCAAATGAGAGGTGGAAGGATGGAGTGAGGAAGTACATGAACGAAGGCGGTGCTGGTTGAGGGGAGGGGCGTCGACTGAGTGGGACAGAGGTGCATGGTGGCAGTTCGTTCGTGGCCACCCTTTCGGGGATCACGGCGTCAGGCAATAGATAGATAGATAGAATAGGCCTACCTTAATGAATAATTAGACAGAGCATTGCAACCAGTAGGCTGAATTGAGTTAAGGGGAAGGTAGTTGCTTTTTCTTCAGGTTTAGTCCCATTAGCTTTGAGATTTTAAGACGTTCGTTCCATGATGATTTTAAGACCTTTCGCCACATTTCTTTGTCAATATAAAGATTTTTGTGATATTTAGGTGTTGATTTGTTCCTGGATTGCGATAGCAAACCTGTAATTCTAGGAGGAATCTGCCTTTGGCCAGGATATTTTTCTACCAAGAAATTACAAATGTATTTTGAAAGGGGTCTAGGGGGTGTATTTTTAAGCTTGATAGAGGTCTAGGAAAGTTCTATCTATCTATCTACCTATCTACTTACTCAGGCCCAATCCCCACTTTTCCTATGGTTTTGTTTTCTTTTCTTTTTCTTACTAGGTCTAGGAAAGTTACTATAAATAAATAAATATACCAAAAACTAACCACTACTCCCTTACTGTTTGTTTACAGTGATGGAGATAAGATGGCTCCCTCAGTAGAGAAGAAGATTGCCGAGCTGGAGATGGGACTCCTACATCTCCAACAGAACATTGACATCCCGGATATTTCTCTCCCCATCCACCCCACCGTTGCTCAGGTACGGTACATTGTTCACAGTCATATTGTACCAGGGATTTATTGATTCATTTATATCTGGCACCAATGTAAAACTTGCAAAATAAACAAACAAAAAGTGGGACGATACAAGATAAAAGCAAAAGAACTAATCAAAATCGCAGTAGCCAGATAGATTGCTTTTTGGTGAACAGAAAAGACGGGAAATTGGTTCAGGATTATTTTTAACATTGTTCTTAGCACCAATAACCCCCAAATAAATGTATTGAAAGTACTGCATGTGATCCTCCCAGTATTCGAAACATGGACAGAAAAGCTGCAGGATGCTCTGGCATTGTTGCTGAGATGATAATCATAGGAGGGAGATTGGTCACTGAGCTAATAAACTCCATTATTAGAGGGTAGAGAATCCCAGACGTTTGGCATATAATGTAATAGTAAATATACAGTATATAATGGTCAAGGGGATTCTTTAAATTGGACAATTAAATAGGCCTGAAAATGCTTGACCTAGTTGTTGTTGTTCCCCAAGCTGCCTGGCCGAACAGCCCCAAGGCCCCGAGCAAGGCCATAACCGAGCGCCCCCACAGAACCCCCCTGCCGACCACAATAAAGCCTGGGTGACCGAAGCCACTCCATGGCGGGGAGCTAAGGAGGATGCGGAAACGCACAGGAAACCAAAGCCCCACCCAGGGCTCTGTGCCCCTCAGCAATTATGAAGAGAAAGTTGAGGGGCAAAGGAAAAATGTGACGCTTTGGCTTCCAATCTTGGTAGATTGGGAGGTCAATCCACGGAAGAGACGCCGTCACTTGAGATCTAGAAAATATATAAGTAAAATGAAAAGTCAGAGTAAGCTATGGGTATGGCAGAGATCGCTCAGTTCTCACTCTGATAGACCAGCCCATCACCATGCTTGACCAAGTAATGAAAGTCTATGAGAGTCTTTTAAAGAAGGTATGATCAGGGAAAGCATTTCTATCGATGATAGACAGTTCGGTTTTATGCTAGGATGTGGTACAATTGGTGCTATCTTAACCCTCTCCGACATATGACGCAATTTTGAGCCTATTAGGGATACTTTAACCCTTGTCTAGCAGGACCGGACTTAAGTCTGTCTAGAGAAGAAAGGACTATGTGGTGGGGACCGACATAAGGCGGTGTGCAATTTTGAGCAATAATTGGCTCTGATAGAGAGACGAGCGGTGGGAGGAGCGTAGGTCGGCTCTGACCGTTCGGCACGGGTCCCGCGCGGCAACTGACGTCCCCTCCACACACATCCACACTCACTACCTCGCTACACAGGGAATTATGTAAGGAAATTACCGTATTTTAGGGATTTTTCCTTCGTCTTGCACGATCGTTGCAAGAGAACGCGTGGTCGTAGAAGGATGGTTCTGGTGTCATTGGAAAGCTCAATTATCGCCCTTTCAGGGATACATAATTGTATTACGCTCTGGCTCTTGTTTATGCATGAAAAAGAGCACGGAAACAAGGTCGTTTAGGGTAAAACCACCTGCTTGGCGGGTAGTAGAAGTTACTGACGGGCCCGCTCGTAAGGCGTTAAAGCCTTTGTTACCATCAGGGGTATTTAGAAACCTTTAGTTTAGTTACTTCAACCTCTGCAGTTGTCTTTGAGTTAGCTGTGGGCAGAAAACTAAATTTGGAGAGGTAATTATAAGAGTGAGAGAACTCTATTTCTTATTGCTAATCTGTCAACCTCTGCGTCATATGAGCGTGAAAGGGTTAATAGTCGGGCTGCTGCAGGAAAGATATTTACTTAAAGATAAGGATCTGTATATTGTGATTGTAGACCTGGAGAAGGCCTTTGATAGGGTGCTCAGATGTTGTGCAGTGGGCTATTAGAAAACTTGGCGTAGAGGAGTGGCTGGTGCGTAATACTTGTGTAATTATTCTCCTTTTAATCAACAGGTCATCAAGAAATGCGCAGATGAAGGAACCCGACCTAAGGTGGCAGACTTTGGTGACCGGGTTGAGGACTCCAACTTCCTTAACCAGCTCCAGAACGGTGTGGCCCGCTGGATCAGGGAGATACAGAAGGTATGTGCACCTTTCTGTCTAAATTTGTAGGGGTAGACCAAGAATGATGTGGGATCAGGTCCTACGTTCTGATCTCAAATGATAAAAACTTGACAGAACAGGGCTATCTGGAATGCCATCATCAAGATATCAGTGAAACCATACCACATATGGATCACTCAATCTTTAAAGTGTACGTATGTATGTTAATGGCAACAGAAGTGCAACTACAGTATCTAAAAGGACATGGAAAATATCTGAATGGTGAGTTATTGTAGGGAACAAACTTAACCTAGATACCTCCAGTGTCCCGCTCTCAATGTCAGCTTACGGCTTAACCTGGAGCGAAGCTTACTTTAAAAAAAAATATATATATATATACCGGTATATAAATAAAGAGATAAAGTTGAAGTTTGTAAGAAGTCGCAGGATGGATGTAGAGTTCGGGCGTACGGTCGTCATTGTTTACATAGGACGATCGCCGCGGTCGCACTTACGTTCCAGTCTATTTCGACGCTATATTTTCTGCTATTTGCCCCCTGTCATTACTACATGAATACTAGGTTAGGTTAAAATAGACTGGAACATGATGGGAAAGGACCGACGCCACTACGCGTAATGTAAACAAAGATGGCGGTACGCCCGCTCACTACATCCTACCCGAAGTTGCCTTTTGTATTTTTGTAGAGGAAAATTCAGCCAAAATTTTAAAAAGTGCAGGCAAGACATCTAAGTGTAACTAGTGTGATCGGAGTTGTGTGGAATATTTTGTTTCTATTGAAAGGAAGTTATAGTTAACATTCTGGCATTCCAGGTGACAAAATTGGACCGTGACCCATCCAGTGGGACGGCTCTACAGGAGATCAGCTTTTGGCTCAACCTGGAACGAGCTTTACTGAAGATCCAGGACAAGCGGGAGAGTCTGGAGGTATCACTGACCCTGGATGTTCTCAAGCATGGCAAGCGTTTCCATGCTACCGTCTCCTTTGACACTGACACAGGTATGTAAAATACAATTAGTGATAATTTTAAGCCTTTCAGCAAAGTGCCCTCTTTCCTGGTACTCTGGCTATCATTAGACCTATAAATAACTAACCCCCCGTTCTTAACATTAATGATCAATTACAAACCCCAATGTACTTGAATAAACTAATGAAAGCATATGGTCCTCCTGGGATTCGAACTCGGGACACCACACCCAGAACATAACCACCTAAACCATTACACCACCAACACAGTTAAAGGTTCGAGTACGCGATCACGATTCTCCATTTTCGAATTTTGGATATCAATCTATAAAGACGTAGAATCATGTCATACAATCTGATCTCAAATTAAAAAGCCTCGTAAGTGAGACAGCCCAGAACAGGGTTCCCTGGAATGTCGCCATTAGGGCGAGAGATTGAAACCGCACCACGTATGGACCATTCAGTCCACACCCCTTTGATTACTACCGTACTTGACCCCCTTAAACTGAAGAAAATATTCTAGTATTAACTGGATAAACTGAAAAGAAATTCAATACATACAAACATATAATGATTTAGCATTGTTTTCCATTGCATACATTGCATGGCCTCAGACTCAGCAGTTAGTGTAATACAATAAAGTCTTTACCCTATCTTGTTGATCACTGTGGCTGATGTTGGCATAGTGCTAACCGCACCTCAGGAGGAATTCTCAAAGTCTCCTTGCAGTATCTGCGACCACACCAGCTTCAACACTGCTACAATATGACAGAACCTTAACGACTACTGTATAGGATGACCTTAAGTATGTGTTATATACAAGTCACACCAAATGCCAAGTATGGCAAGAAAGGTGTGGAATAGTTGATATAAATTTTTGCATGATGGTTAATAGCCCATAGTAGTATATTAATATTTAGGAACTTCACAGTGTAGTATTTTCAAGAAATATCTTTCCCTTTTGATTTACGCAATTTCTCTTTAAAGGTTGTTAGGTAAGTAATGTGTGAGTTTTTGTTGACCAGGATTGAAGCAAGCTCTGGCGACTGTGAATGACTACGCCCCATTGATGAAGGACTTCCCCCTGAATGACCTGTTGGCAGCCACTGAGCTGGAGAAGATCCGAGCGGCAGTACAGGCCACCTTCAACCACCTGAGGAAGATCCGCTCCACCAAATATCCCATCCAGCGAGCCCTTAGGCTGGTGGAAGCCATCTCCAGGGACTTGTCATCACAGATACTCAAGGTACAATCGCCAGCAGTCATCACCAGTGTGTATTTTACTAAACAATTCAGACACTTTATACAATATTTTGAAACATCCCCTCGGCATTACGCCTCATAACCATAGTCGGTGTTTTCCCTTCAATGTTCATTGCCTCGAGTTTTTCATAAAGTACCAGTACTGTACCAGCTACTACAGAAGGTGTGTATCTACTGTACTACTACTGTATTGCCTTCACAGTCAATCTACTTCATCAGATATCATTGTTCTAAATATAGTAAATTGTGTTAATCCATAAACTGATCATCTCTGTATTGTCAGATTCCTTGATCCCCGAGGTGGTGGCCATGAATAACTCTCCTCCATACACCTTTTGTCATCTGTACAGTAATAATAATTTGCAGATATTACTCTTACGATAAAATTGAGAGATATGTGTACACGTATGTGATGGTGTGATTACCAATATTTGCTATTCAAAATTTGTATTGGCTAATTAAACTTACAAAAACTTTTTCTTACAGGTATTGGGAACACGGCGCCTGATGCACATTGCCTTTGAGGAGTTTGAGAAGGTGATGGGACAGTGCTGCGAGGTGTTTGTGTCTTGGGACGATGAGTACGAGAAGCTCCAAGGACTCCTTAGGTTAGTAGCCACAATCAGTCAATTTAGGGAGGTTTGTTTTTTCTGGATCCCCTTCTTCCTCATGTTTAGCCCCATTAGTTTTCAGATTTTATGACGTTTGGCAATTTTAAGACCTTTCACCTCACTTTGTCCATATTAAGACTTTTCGTGTCCTTTAGGTGTCAATTTTTTCCTGGCGAGCGATAGCAAGCCTGTAATTTAAGAGAAACCGGCCTTTGGCCAGGAAATTTTTCTATCGAAAAATTTACAAATTTATCTTGAAGGAGGATCCTATGCGGGTGTTTTTTAAACTTGATGGAGGTCTAGCGAAGAAACTAAGAAATAAAGGAATAATTGAAATAATAGACAAAAAAAAACGGCCTATCTCCCTTAAGGAGGACTTGCACCAGAACTTCTTCCAGCATCTTTTTGATCAGCAACTATATTCTGGCAACATTTTGAACGGGCATCGGCAACTAAACTACATCAATTTTATTGCTAAATCTTCAATCCGTTATTTCCACATACTGATTATGATATGCTCTTTTGTCTTTATATTGTGACATTCCTGTTTTGGTTTGTTTGTTTTGCAAGTTTTACATTTTAATTAACAGAGACATTGTGAAGAAGAAGCGAGACGAGCAGCTGAAGATGGTGTGGCGCGTGTCTCCGGCCCACAAGAAGCTGCAGACCAGGATGGAACAGATGCGCAAGTTCCGCCGCCAACACGAACAACTGCGCACGGTGATTGTCCGAGTCCTGCGTCCCACCGTCATCAAGACCACCACCCTGGCTGACGGGGACACAGCGGACCTTAAGCCGGAGATGGATGCTGCTGACCTAAATGCTATTGAGGAGGTACGCAACAACTTGTAATACATTCAGCACGATCACGCCATTTTACTTTTTATTCTGGCTAATTATTATGTTCTCTCCACTAACCAACTTTACTCCTAAACTCGATTAATGAAATTAACAAACACATGTGGCAGTCCGGGGATTCGAACCCAAGACGCTCACACCGAAAATCAACACACTTATGCATTGCACCACGAAGACAGTTGAAGAATGTTGCACAAGCCTACGATTTATTATACAGTTTCGAATCCTGCATACCAATCTTAGCATGTCCAATCACTCCAACTGCGCTATTGGAGGCTATGAATATGTGAATGGAAATAGTAATTAATGGGGCACTTAGACAATTTTATGAAGCTTAAGAAGGACCTATTTTTTCCAGATCGTTTATTGAGATTGTATTTACCCTTTTGAGTCCTAGAGGTAGAATATAAGCCAAAGAAAATCGTCTAATGGTAACCAGATAATGACGAGAATTATGTCATTGTGGTGAAGGGGTTATTTACCCCTTCAGCATGATGACATATTGTATTGACTATGTCCTGTTCCAAATAGGCAGGCCAGAAATTGTGACTTCTATCCTTTGTAACTCAAAAAGGGCTAGAGCAAATTGGCTATAAATGTCCACACCTATTCCCTGGTTGTATGAAAGTATCATGGTATAGTGAATAGATTAAGTTGAAATAATATGAATTACTGGTATACCTGTATAGAATGTGTGGTAGTAAATCAATGTAAGTTGACCAATAGCTTTCAGGTTATGGGGACATTGGTAGTCGTAAGTGTTACAGTATGGCACATTATATATATGTATGTATTTATTTAGCCTAGCCTATATATATTTCATATTAATTTTTTGCCAAATCTTCAATGCGTTATTTCCACATTTGGTAGTTCTTTTGATTAGTTCTTTAGTGCGGCGCCTTTTATTGTGTGTTTTTTCAGTTTTATATTTTAATCATACATTTTATATTTGTTTTCAGGTGAACCTAGCGTATGAGAATGTGAAGGAGGTTGATGGTCTGGACATCAGTAAGGAGGGAACAGAGATGTGGGAGGCAGCTCTCAAACGCTATGATGAGAGGATTGATCGCGTGGAGGTTAGTAACAGATATACATACAATACATACAATGGTTTTTACAGCATTTTCCATTACAATACATTGTAACGGCTCGGACGTGGTTACCGTTCCACAGTTGGAATATAATACAATAAAGTCTCGCCAGAACACCGCCCCATCATGTCCTTTATTTTCTCTCTTGCTGAGTGATACAATCCATGATATGGTATTCATATATTAACCCTTGCCTTTTGGCGGATTCTATTTGGTAGAATGCGCTATAGCGGGGTGTTTCTAGCTAATTTTCGTTCACTGTAACTCACCCTAGCGTAGTATGATAGCAATCGCAATAGCTCAATTAATTAATTAGTTGTTTTAGCAACTAATGTGTTTGTTAGACTGTATAAGTTATGGCCTGTAACATGAAATGAACCTTACATTTGTATCTGGTATATAGCTGTCACAAATCCACATGGACTTGGACCTCATCTTGGTTGAATATGAACTTCTAAATCAACTCTTACATGGACACACACCCTCTCACAACCAAGGCCTGTAGCATACTGATATTGCTATGGGAGTGAAGATTAGAAGTTTATCTTTTGTCTGGCTACAAGCGAAGTGGCTCAGTATTACCAAAGTCAGCCGGTAATACCTAAACGTACCAGTCCAATTTTCAGCCGCTCAGGCCTGTCTATGCGTTTTTTGTACATGTTTCATATCCCGCTTCCTGAAGGCATGTTGCAGTTGCCGGGTTAAACTGGGGATGTGAGTACGAGCCTTTGATATTATGGAATGTACTGTAATTGAAGACTAGCTTTACTTGTAATTCTTGCATTAACGAATCTTCTGGTTTTAAAAACTGTTACTTATGACAATTTATTTTGATATTTTGATAATTTAATTTGACTTTATATTGTCCTTGTCCCAATTTTGGTTTGTTTAGTTTGCAAGTTTTACATTTTAATAGACAATCAGGTTTTATTATCATTATTAATATGAATTTGGTTGGCAGACTCGCATCACAGCCCGTCTGCGAGACCAGTTGGGGACAGCCAAAAATGCCAACGAGATGTTCCGCATCTTCTCCCGGTTCAACGCTTTGTTTGTGAGGCCACACATCAGGGGCGCCATCAGGGAGTACCAAACCCAGCTCATACAACGCGTCAAGGATGATATCGAGAGTCTGCACGAAAAGTTCAAGGCAAGTATATATTAATTATGTTCTCTATCCTCATGCTGTAAGTGCTGTAATATAATGAGGTTGCATACTAGGGGAGTTCTGCTTTTGTCTTGGATGGGTTGTTGGAAAAAGGCTAATTGTTTAGATGTTTGGGATAATATCAATAAAGTTTGAGGAGTAAATGGTAAAAATATAATCCATTACAGCAGTCTTGGGTTCAAGTTATCATTTTTGTTTTCATAATATTATTTTGTTAAATCTTCAATGCATTATTTTCCCATAGTGATTTTGATCACTTCTTTTGTGTTTATAGTGTGCAGTTCCTGTTTTTGTTTGTTTGTTTTGCAAGTTTTACATAATATTTGTATGGTTACAGGTGCAGTACCCCCAGAGCAAGTGTTGCCGTATGAGCCACGTGCGAGACCTGCCGCCAGTGTCAGGGTCCATCATATGGGCCAAGCAGATTGACCGCCAGCTGACTGCCTACATGCGACGCGTGGAGGACGTACTGGGCAAGGGCTGGGAGAGTCATGTGGAGGGACAGAAACTCAAGGGGGATGGAGACTCCTTCAGGCTCAAGCTTAATACCCAGGAGATATTTGATGACTGGGCCAGGAAGGTGAGTTATTACGTTGGTTTATCTATGCAGGGTATAGAGCATGAAGAGTGGCCATCAGTCATGTCACATACCCATGATATTAATTAATAATTTCTTAAGGAGAGATCTCCACTTGAGGGATTTTTTTCTTGACCCCTTTCTCCCTCATGTTTAGCCCCATCGCTTTTGATATTATATAACGTTTGCCCCATTAGTTTAGCGATGTTAAGAACTTTCACCCCATATTAAGACCTTTCGTGCAATTCATGTGTCGATTTTATCCTGGCGAGCGATAGCGAGCCTGTAATTTAAGAGGAACCGGCTTTCAGCCGGGACATTTTTCTACCGAAAAATGTACAAATTTATCTTGAAAGGGGCTCAAGGGGGTGTAATCTTAAGCTTGATGGATATCTAGAGACCAAACTAAAAACCTCCCCTTAATACCAATAACCCCCCAAAAGAAATTAATGAAAGCATGCGATCCTCCCAGGACCACATACACCACATACAGAACGTACACACTCTAAGCATGACACCCTCAAGACTGTTACATATAATTCCCCGTCAAGCAATATTTAGAATAGTAAGGTTTATTAGAATGTAAAACTTGCAAAACAAATTGTATGTGCACGCGAGCACTGCAGTCATAACATGCACTCCTTTACATATTCAATTTTGATATTTTTAAGTGTGATTTAAATTGGCAAATGGCTGAAATGTATGATAGACATTAAGGGGAGGTATTTAGTTTGTTCCCTAGACCTCCATCAAGCTTAAAATTACACCCCCTTGAGTCTCTTTCAAGATTAATTTGTACATTTTTCGGTAGAAAAATGTTCCGGCCGAAGGCCGTTTCCTCTTAAGTTACAGGCTCGCTATCGCTCGCCAGGATAAAATCGACACCTGAATGGCACGAAACGTCTTAAAATGGGGTGAAAGTTCTTAAAATTGCCAAACTAACGGGGCTAACATTTTATAATATCAAAAGCAATGGGGCTAAACATGAGGGAGAAAGGGGTCAAGAAAAAAATCCCTCTAGTGGAGATCTCCCCTTAACCCGGGAGCTGCGGGGAGACTCTTAAGAGTCAGAGAAAATAAAAATAAACTTTTGACATCGAAAAAAAAAAAAAAATTTATTTTTTATTTTTTTTATTTTTTATTTTTTTTTGGCCCCTGGGCCATGCAAAATCTCAGTCCTCTACCTCCCCTCCTTCCCCACTTTCCTCCTCTCCTTCAGTTATCACCTATTTTCCCTGTTATTCCCTTATTCTGAGGTATATTTTCGTGCTAACATTAGAAATCCGATTGGAGGGTGTGGTCATCACTGATAGCAAGCGAGTGCAAGAGAGAGAGAGAGTATCGATCGACTGTGTCTCAGTGGCCTTGGGGGAAATTGGCGGGAAAGCAGATTGCCTCACCCATACATTATACAACTCGCGGGCTATATCTCCGATTTTGACCATCCAAACGCTGTTTTCACTCGTTTTATTGTTGTTTCAGGTTAATACCTTTATAATCAACCCATAATAGGCGCATATGGATAAGTATTAATGCTATTAATGGCACAATGAATATTTTAGTGACGGAAACACCTCAAATACGTCAGCACAGGGGGACGTTTCCAATTACCCCCATGCGCACTTCAGAGGTTAATTAAGTACTATTTTGGTTTGTATGTTTTGCCAGTTTTACATTTGAATTATCTTTACACAGCTTCAATTGTCTTTACACAGCTTCAATTGTCTTTACACAGCTTCAATTGTCTTTACACAGCTTCAATTGTCTTTACACAGCTTCAATTATCTTTACACAGCTTCAATTGTCTTTACACAGCTTCAATTGTCTTTACACAGCTTCAATTATCTTTACACAGCTTCAATTGTATCCTTGTATAACAATGTAACGTGATTATTAAGTCAACTTGTACTGGTGTGTGTTTCAGGTTCAGCAGAGGAACTTGGGCGTGTCTGGACGTATCTTTGCCATCGACACCCACCGCTCCAAGACAGGCAAGGGCAACGAGTGCAAGCTGAGGGTCAACTTCCTCCCGGAGATCATCACTCTGTCCAAGGAGGTTAGTTTATGCTATCTATTTATCTATCTATTTACTCAGGCATAATCCATTTTTTTTTTTTCTTCCATACAAGGCACATATCAGTTCGACCTCAAGACTGCACTGTCAAAATGTTATTGGTAGATGTCAAGCCCGGGTAACTTGACCTAGCGATTCGTGACAGACGCCTAATGTTCATAGCCACCCGTTCTCGAGAATTACGGCGTCTGGGGAAAAAAACAAAAAACATTTCAGTTGCTCACTCTCAAGGGGCCATGCACAAACTAAGACTCAATTGAAAGGGAGACCGAATAAGTAACATTTTTATGAAATTATATTGTATTTGCATTTTTTTTTTTCACTTTCAAAGAATAATGAACTATCTACAGTACATACATAAAGTAAATATATTTAATTAAAATGTAAAACTTGCAAACTAAACAAACCAAAATTGGGACAAGGACAATATAAAGTCAAATTAAATTATCAAAATCGCTATGTGGAAACAACGCTTACTAAAATGAAAATTATTAAATAAAAGAACACAATCCACCACATAGGGTGTACATTACTACATGAGCAAGTTAATCTGTTTCCCAAGCAAACTAATCGCACATATAACAACGCACTATCGTCACGTTAAAGGAAGTAGTCAAGTTTGGGAAGTCTATGAAATATATGAAACTTAACTTAGCTGAACTGCATGCTAACACAATACACGTCATTAGTAGGATTTCACACACTTTAAGTACAGTATATACTGTATGAAACAGTATACATGTATACATGGAAACAGATTAACTTGCTCATGTAGTAATGTACACCCTATGTGGTGGATTGTGTTCTTTTATTTAATAATTTTCATTTTAGTAAGCGTTGTTTCCACATAGCGATTTTGATAATTTAATTTGACTTTATATTGTCCTTGTCCCAATTTTGGTTTGTTTAGTTTGCAAGTTTTACATTTTAATTTTATTTGATTTATGTTCTATCCTACTAATGTCAATATAGTGTTGTATTGTGAAGGTTTATACTGTATGGTTATACTAATAATGGTGATAACACTGTACAGTACGGAACTTGAAAACTTAGGGTTCCGTGTACCGCTGGCCACCGTCAACAAGGCTCACCAGGCCAACCAACTCTACCCCTTTGCCATCTCCCTCATTGAGAGTGTCCGCACCTACGAGAGGACCCTAGAGAAGGTATGGCCACCACTAATAGTATTCTGTGTGTGTGTGTGCGCGTGTGTGTTTGAGTGTGTGCTTGATTTTTTGCTTGTTTGCAGTGCCAACTTGTACATACTTTATAAATTGCCTCACTTATACATAATTTATTAACATATTCCTTTGAATGTTCAAAATTTGTACTTTTAATAGATAAACATTGCCATTAAGTATTTGTAAATATTTAGAACTAAATTGAAATACAAATTATTGCAATTTAATACTGATACAAGATCATCTTGAGAAATCTCATGCTAGATGACTTACTGTATATAGTACTTTATAGTGCTGAGAACAAGCTATTCTCAGCACTAGAACAAGGGCAGTACTGTAGGTGCTACCATTCCATATACAGTATTTCAGCTCTATATTTGTATGTGATTTCTTTAGATATAGTTATCATGATCTTGTAACAAGAGCTTCCAGATAACTATATTATGTAATACTGTTTTCACATTAACTTCTCCCATATCTACTCCAACAACTCTCAACTCAAACCTTTTCAAGTAAAATGTAGGCAAGTTTTGATTTTAGACATTGGTCTTCACCCTCGGAGCGTGGATGGCCTTCATGAAGGTATATCGAGATAATCCAGGCCTGGATTGGCTATCATGAAGGCTACTGCCAATTACATCATTCATGCCTTAAGAGTTACATCCGCTAAAATTCAGGGTAATCATGGATAACCCGTGAGTAATACCGTTAGGTAGAGAAAAATCACCATTCAACATTCCTCTTCACAGTCCCCAAGGATCTCCGCTGAAATCCGCTTGTAAATATATATAAATTAAGTTTATATCTAACTTTTGCGGGTCGTGTATCAGAGCTCACCACTTTTGTATGTAAACAAAAATATGCTAAAACAAAGTAGCAAAATTGACGCTATATACTCTATTTGTATTGCGATATCTAGCTAGATGTTGTTTTGATGTTTGTTGGTGTTCTGCCGTGAAGTGTAGTGAGTGGTATTAGTTTGTGGAGGCTGCGGCAAAAGGTTGTGTGCCTCTCATATCAAGGTGATCCTTGATTTTGAGGACTTTGGTTTCCTGGTGTAGGTGATCGGTAGGTGTGGTAGCTGTGCAACCAGCCATTATTTTGAGGCTTTAGTCTGTAGGGTGTTATGATTTGTTTCCAAGAGGTTAGAGGAGGCGGTTCACGACACGCATAACAACAAGCACACCCAGTCTTGACTCGGCCAAAAGCAAACGATCGATGACTTTCTGCAGTCAGAATCGATGCAGGAATGCAGTGGACGGTGACTAAAATAGTTTACAGTTGTGAAATGCATCAATAATCGATATAATCAATTATAATCAATAGTTGCACGAGAGTAACCAAGCGGAAGCTGTAGTCGCAGGTATGGCGGGCGCAGAAACTAAGGTAAATTAGTCACTGGACCTAAATAACTTATTTTTCACCTCAAACGATAACCACTTGGTGTACAATGATCTGGTCTTCACCATTCTGAAGATAACGGTAAATACTGCCGCCTGATATACTTAACCTAGGTTAGACCATTTCTTTGCGGAGATAGGAATGTGTGGAAGTGACAAAATTCCTGAAACTCTCTCGCGATTATCCCAGGACACTGTTACTGGCCACCATTTAACTATTTTGGTGTTTAGAGGGAGGAGAGTTGTTGACTTGGTGAAGTAGATATGTCCGGAGTTGTGGAAAACTTTGCTTATGATTCTGATTTACAGTAAGAAAATTACTGACGTCACTAAGCTCGGTTCAAGAGAAATGTAGGTGATTGTTAATGTAAATATTTCAGTTACTAAAATACGCATTGCATGTAAATCCCATCATTAAACACACACTTCAGATTAATTATTACATTGCCTTTGAGTGACTACTTTGAATTTGTTTTTAAAGTTTGCTTCAGCTGTTGATAATCCTGTACTGATCTATCCTGTGTGTGTGTATGTATGCTTGTGTGTGTGTGTGTGTGTACAGTATATGAGTATGTTTGTGTATATGCATAGGCACCCAGATGTGTGTTTGGGAAGGGAGGTTACTATTAGCATGCAAGACAGATCCCGTATCATATATACTAGTATGTTCTGAAATAGAGTACAAGTTAATACAAAAAGGTAAACATTAGTGTTTAGGTAGTATAATAGTGCTCGATTTAAGGGAGATATCCACTTGAGGGATTTAAGGGGAGATATCCACTTGAGGGATTTAAGGGGAGATATCCACTTGAGTGATTTTAGGGAGATATCCACTTGAGGGATTTCAAGGGGAGATATCCACTTGAGGGATTTCAGGGGAGATATCCACTTGAGGGATTTAAGGAGATATCCACTTGAGGGATTTTTATCTTGACTCCCTTTTCTCCCTCATGTTTAGCCCCATTGTTTTCCCTAAATGTTAAGGACGTTCGCTCCCATTATTTTGACGATTTTTTAAAGAACTTTCAACGCCATTTCTGTCAATTTTAAAGACCCTTTCCGTGCCATTTAGGTGTGGTTTTTATCCTGCCGAGCGATGGCGAGCCTGTAATTTAAGAGGAACCGGCCTTTCCAGCCGGAAATTTTTCTAAAACCGAAAAATGTACAAATTTATCTTGAAAGGGGCTCAAGGGGTGTAATCTTAAAGCTTGAAGGATACTACTACGGACCAAACTAAAAACCTCCCCCTTAAGTTAATTATAGTGGATCAGTGACAGCTTGTTACAGTGGGTTATGGTATGTATATGTGTTCGTGTTCTTGTTAGTAATATATATAATAATATATATATAATGTTTGATTTTAATACTGACTAGGTCATTCTAGATCTAAGTTTTCAAACGGGTTGTGCTTGTTTTAATGTTTGAAAATTGTGTTTCATATTCTTATGCTATCGAAATAGTTTGTACAAATTTTAGTGATAAGTGACTGCAATTGTGTAATGATAATAGCATACACATTTTGAGATTTTAGTGCTTAGGTTGTGGGTTGTAGAATAGTTCAAACGAGAAGAGGGAAGATTGTTGACAAACATATGCCTATTTTCAACCCTCCCCTTCCCTTCAGATGCAGACCGTATCCCGCCAATATGTGTGCATTTTAGGGATATAGGACGCGACAATACACAATTACTGTTCTGTAGGGCGCTTGTGTCATCATCATCAATCACTTGTCATGAGAGTTATTATCCTGAGCGGTACATTTCCCCCCTCAAGCTGTTTAGTACAACCCCTTACAGTATTAACCCTTTCGCTGCGAGTGACTTTCTGGAATGTTTTGGCAAGTTACAGCAATTTTCAGGCTTTAAAAGCCTGTAAAAAACGTAAGAATCGAGTGTCAGTGGGTGGAGCGTGAGGGGTCCACCTCCGACCCTCAGAGCACTGAGCGGCTCACTGAGCTAGGCTGTGTCTCGCGCATGTCTCTCTCTGTCTCTCTCATAAGTGCAGCCAAGCGAGCGAGTGCTACATAATAGCGGGGTTCCCGCGTTTCACTGGGGCCACTGCGGGTGAACCAGACCACGTATACGGTCCATTCTGGTGTCATTTTGAAGCTATTTTCGCCTAGTTTTCGGCAGAATACACTTCATTTAATGCAGATGCTTGATTTATCATTCAGGAGTGCCTGAATATGCCCAAACATAGCCGCAGCCAAAGGGTAGGGGAGATCTCCACTTGAGGGATTTTTTTCTTAACCCCTTTCACCCTCATGTTTAGTCCCATTGCTTTTGACAAAAAAAACTGTTTGCAACCGCTAGGCCATTAGTTTTAAGTCGATTTTTTAAGAACTTTATCGACAACTTTCCCCATTATCGTGCTACTTACAGGTGTTTCAAATTTTAATACCTGGCGAGGCGATAGCGAGCCTGTAATTTTAAGAGGACCCTTGGCCCTTTGGCCGTGTAATCTTTTTCTCACCGAAAAATGGTACAAATATATCTTGAAAGGGACTCAACGGGGGTTGTAATTTTAACGCTTGATGGGAGGTCCGAGGAACAAATTTTAAATACCTTCCCTTAATAGTATTTGTGCCATAGGTGGAATAATTTGTGTTTTGCAAATAGTGTGACACAGGTGAAGTTATATATATATATATATATATATATATATTATATATATATATATATATATATATACTATATAGTTATGTGTTGTTGTGTGTGTGTGTAATTAAAACATGGAAAACAATCACAATTTTCTATACGGTACATATTTTTGTTATAGAATCATTGTATATATATGTGTTCATGATATTTATATATGGATAAACATTAATGAAGGAGACAAATTGCCGAAGAGCGACACACAACAGCGGCGATGAATGTGCAAACAGCGTAACAAAGAGAGTGTGAACCAACGCCATTACTCCCGGGGTGATAACGATGACTGACAGACAGACAGACAGACAGACAGACAGACAGACAACAGCGGGGGGAGATAACAAAGAAACCACCACCAGTCAATTTAGACCTGCGTAGATTGCAATGTGTATAAGTCAATTTAGACCTGGGTAGATTGCAATGTGTATAGAGACAATTTAGACCTGGGTAGATTGCAATGTGTATGGAGTCAATTTAGACCTGGGTAGATTGCAATGTATATGGAGTCAATTTAGACCTGGGTAGATTGCAATGTGTATAAGTCAATTTAGACCAGGGTAGATTGCAATGTGTATGGAGTCAATTTAGACCAGGGTAGATTGCAATGTGTATGGAGTCAATTTAGACCTGGGTAGATTGCAATGTGTATGAGTCAATTTAGACCAGAGTAGATTGCAATGTGTATAAGTCAATTTATACCAGGGTAGATTGCAATGTGTATAAAGTCAATTTAGACCTGGGTAGATTGCAATGTGTATAAAGTCAATTTAGACCTGGGTAGATTGCAATGTGTATAAAGTCAATTTAGACCTGGGTAGATTGCAATGTGTATAAGTCAATTTAGGCCTGCGTAGATTGCAATGTGTATAAGTCAATTTAGACCAGGGTAGATTGCAATGTGTATGGAGTCAATTTAGACCTGGGTAGATTGCAATGTGTATGGAGTCAATTTAGACCTGGGTAGATTGCAATGTGTATGGAGTCAATTTAGACCAGGGTAGATTGCAATGTGTATGGAGTCAATTTAGACCAGGGTAGATTGCAATGTGTATGGAGTCAATTTAGACCAGGGTAGATTGCAACATAGTGTATGGAGTCAATTTTAGACGCAGGTAATTATCGATTGCAATGTGTATGAGAGTCAAAATTTAGACCTAGGGTATATTGGCAATGGTGTATGGGAGTCAATTTAGACCAGGGTAGATTGGCAATGTGTATGGAGTACCATTAGAACTGGGTAGATTGCAAATGTGTACATGGAGTCCCAATTTAACGACCAGGTAAATTTTTGGCAGATGTGCTATGTAGTCCAATCTTTAGTACCTGGGTAGATTGCAATGTGTATGGAGTCCAATTTAGACCCTGGGTAGATTTGCAAGTGTGTATAAAGTCAATTTAGACGCAGCGTAAGATTGGCAAAGTGGTGTATAAAGTCCAATTTAAGACCTGGGTAGATTGCAATGTGTACAGCAGATCCCTCGTTCAGCGCAACGGGGAGGTTTAGGAGGTCACGACGCGTGCCTACATGCATCTGCAAGAATTTACCCTTAGGGGAAGCCGTTGGTGTTTTTTTTCGACGTCCTCCTCCCTCCCTTCATGTATTAGCCCTATTGGTTAGGAGATATTTCAAGACATTCGACCCCATTAATTTTGGCGTTTTTTCAGACACTGTTGACCCGTCTCCATTTAATATTTGCCATATTCCCAGACCTTTTTCCGTGCCATTTAAAGTGTCCGAATTTTTTTTCCCTGGCGAGCGATAGCGAGCCTGTATCTGAAGAGGAATCGGCCTTCGGCCGGGACATTTTTTTACCCGAAAAAGTACAAATTTATATCGAAGGGGGGTCTTGTGGGTGTTTTTTGTTAAAGTTTGATAGAGGTTTAGAGAGCAAACTAAACCCCCTTCCTTAAGGGGAGGTTTTTAGTTTGTTTCCTACTCCTCCAGCAATCTAAAAATGACACCCCTTTGACCCCCTTTCAAGATAAAATTGTACATTTTTCGGTAGAAAAATTTCCCGGCCAAAGGCCGGTTCCTCTTAAATTACAGGCTCTCTATCGCTCGCCAGGATAACATCGACACCTGAATGGCACGAAAGGTCGTAATATGGGGTGAAAGTTCTTAAAATCGCCAAACTAATGGGGCGACTGTCTTAAAATTTCAAAAGCAATGGGGCTAAACATGAGGGAGAAAGGGTTCAAGACAAAAAAAATCCTCAAGTGGAGATCTCCCCTTAAACCATTGAGCCGAACCAGTAAATTACGCGGCACAATACCGTCTGGGCTCCCTTAATTAATGGGGGGGGGGGGGAGGGTATATTTTGTGGGTCGATTATATATTGATTCATAGACTACAGGAGATCGGGACTGGACACGAACATGGCACTTTGCATTAAGGGGGATGTTCAATTTCGTAGTCTGTTGTGGGGTCCCTAGACCCCCCCATCCATCAAAGCTTAAAATTATACCATAGCCCTCTGAGGCTCCTTTCAAGATAAATTTTTACATTTTATCGGTAGAAAAATGTCCCCGTTCCCGACAGGCCGTTCCTCCTACTTAAATTACAGGCTCGCTATCGCTCGCCCAGGATAAATGCGAGAACACCTGAATGGCACGAAAGGTCTTAATATGGGGTGAAAGCTCTTAAAATCGCTAAACTAATGGGGCGAACGTTTTATAGTATCAAAAGCAATGGGGCTAGACATGAGGGAGAAAGGGGTCAAGAAAAAAGTCCCTCCAGTGGAAATCCCCCCTTAAGGGACCCAAAATCGGAAAACGAACCTCGATTTTTTTTCTAGATTCCTCCCTAGACTTCTATCAAACTTTAAAAAAAAAAAAAAAAAAAAAAAAAAAAAAAAAAAAAAAAAAATACATCCCCCTTCTACATTAATTTGTACATATTTCGGTAGAAAACTGCCCTGGCCGAGAAAAAAACGGCCCTTCTACCCTTAGCCTAAGTAAAACTAGAAAATAAAATATACAGCTCAAATTCGTACTGTGGGCCACAGGCAAAAAAAAAACAAAAACAAATGGGATAAATTACTCATAGAAGAATACACAGAAAAGATTGTCTCCCTCCGATCAAGCTACGACAACCCCAAAGCCAAATTACCGGGTTCTGCTAAAGTGTCCAGAAAGTTGTTATATATCGTACTCAATATAACCTTTCGCGTCTCTCTATAAGCAATGAAGGGAGGTGGGTCGTTTTTCGGGTCTCCCTTCTTCCTCATGTTTAGCCCTAGTATTCGTTTTCAGATTTGCATGACGCTCGGCCAATTAATTAGACAATTTTAAGATCTCTCGCCCTATTTCTATGGCAATATTAAGACTTTTTGAGTAGACGATTTTAAGACCTTTTGCCCCATTTATATGTCAATATTAAGACTTTTTGAGCCATTTAGGTGTCGATATTATCCTGAAGAGCGATAGCGAGCCTTTAATTTGAGAGGTACCGGCCTCCGGCCATGACATTTTTCAATCAAAAATTTTACAAATTTATCTCCTAGGAAAGTCTGGGGGGGGGGGGGGGGGCTGATATGTAAAGCTTGATGGAGGTCTAGGGAGGAAACTATATAAATGATAAAAATATTTATAAGCGAGGCAATAAATACGCCCATCTCACCAATAACCTTTTTCGCGTCTCTACATCATCAACAACCTTTATACCCGACAAGTGACCTTAACCCCCCCCCCCCCGATGCTGGGGGGGTGGGGGGGGGCGAATGATACAGGTACACAATGCAGACGGACAAATTGGAAAGGCGATGACACGAGAAGACAGGGAAGAGAGAGAGAGAAAGAGAGAGAGAGAGAGAGAGAGAGAGAGAGAGAGAGGAGATGAGAGAGAGAGATAGAGATAGTCGAGAGAGAGAGAGAGAGAGAGAAGGATTTTACATAGAATACAAACACTGGCCAACAGCAGACCTTAACGATCCAAAGCGAGGTGGTCAAGACTTAATGTCTAGTAGAGATGGCATATCCGATAGAAAAGGAAAGTTGAAAGAATTAAGGATAGAAAAAGAAGAGAGAGAGAGAGAGAGAGACGAGACGAGAGAGAGAGAGAGAGAGAGAGAGAGAGAGAGAGAGATGAGAGAGAGAGAGAGTAGATACAACTGTGCCACACAGACCTTACGATCTACACGAGGATGGTCCGGACTTTATTCCTAGTAAGTGAGATGGCATAAGCCGATGGACCAATGGAAAGTTGAAGATTAAGGATAGAAAAGAAGAACGAGAGAAAGCGGAGATAGAGCAAAGAAGAGAGAGAAGCGAGAGAGAGATTAGATTGGGTACATAATTGAAGGTGTTGGGTGGCACTCCATGACCATTTGGTAGAAATATAATTAGGCTATTGTTGAGAAAGAAATATATATTTCCAAAGGTAGTTAGACACACAGATCGATAGAATAGATTAGGATAAATGAGAGAGCAGAGCTAGAGAGAGAGAGTAGAGAGAGAGAGAGACTTCGAGAGGGAGAGGGAGAGAGAGAGAGATAGAGAGTAGAGTAGAGAGAGATGCGAGAGTATAGAGAGAGAGAGAGAGTAGAGAGAGAGAGAGAGAGAGAGAGAGAGAGAGAGAGAGTACAAAAGGAGTACACAGAGACATCAAGCAACAAGCAGGTCTAATGTGACCCTTCTAGGTTGGCCTTGTCCTCCAAAACGAACTGAGGGGATCAAGTGTTCACAAAGACAGTGGTTTAGGAGTGGGTAAGGGAACCAGTTGGAAAGGGATTTACTGTCCCTGGAGAACTAATTTCCGTGGGCAGGATTTAGGAAGTTAGTAGGAGTTGACCAGAATCTGGGTTAGTAAACATGAGGGGGGATCAAATAAAGTTCTTCATTTTACAAACGCAGTCATTCGCGTGTTATTAATGAGAGATATTTTGTTCTAGGCGGAGTAAAAATGCAAACATCAACGAGTGATGCAGTCTATAACGTTTTCCGGGGAAGAGGGTCCACCTGTTCCCACTAAGGGGTTTGACAAACAAAAACAATCGATTGAAGAAGAAATCTTTTCCCTTTTACTTTAGATAAATTCGTTAGAGCGTGCGAGTTAAAAAAAAAGATTTTAACACAAAACAAAAAACACATAATTTATGCAAAAAAAACAGAACCGGTTTTCCTGCCCCCGCGGGTGTAATTAGAGATTTTTGGTCCGTTAATTGTGTGGGGTCGATTAGTGAGGTACTTACTGCTACAAAGTTCATGAATATTGGTCTGGTGGTCGATAGTGGAAGTTACTTACTAACAGTTCATATTGTTCGATAAAATCGAATCGATCACGATATGGATTTAATGGTTACGGTTCTACAAGATTCATTATTGGTCGACGAGAGAAATTTGAATGGTACGATCTGATGGGCCTGCTTTGGATGATTTTGAACACAACGTTCTGAAATTACATTGTCAACCCACTCCCACCATGACCCTCTCTTAAAATCTCGCTCCTCTTAATCATGCGCTGGGGGTTAGAAGGACAATATGATTTAATTCTCTAAGGAAAGGACAAATTCCCCTCCTAGACCGGTGCTCTATGTTTTTTCGTATTGTTGTTTTTGTGTCTTAAATAAATAGCGTCTTTCGAGGCTTTATCAAATAGTATGCATTTTGGTAAAACATTGGTACCTACTCTCCTACTCTATAACTACTAAATATCAATC
>CM064550.1:18445609-18465609 GCA_032716605.1 Paralithodes platypus
GTCTGACTGTACTATATACTGTATTTACGAGCATTGTTAAGGGAGCCCACCTCGCTTTTTTCATCTTTCTCTCTGTCTCTCTTTGGCTTGTATCCATTCGGCGGTACGCCCCCACTTCCGCCTACTGTGGTTTAAGGACATTTACCTTACCACATTTAACCTTACACCCCCATCCAAGTGTCAATATTTTCCTGGCGAGCGGTAGCGAACCATCATATATATATATATTTTTGTTTTGACAGCAAGCTAAATTTGTAAATTTTTCGATAGAAAAATGTCTCCGGCGAAGCCGGATTTCTCCATATATTGCTGGCTTGCTATCGCGCGCCAGGAAGAAATCAACACCTGGATGGGGATAAACGTCTTAAAACAGTTGGCTGAATGGGGCCGAATGGATACAAGCCAGAGAAAGATAGAAAAGGAGAGAAAGAGAAAAACAAAAGTGACCCCCCCCCCCCCCCCGTTAAAGAGAAAGCCCAAACAAAAGGTACAAAAGGCCTATAGAGAATAACTAATGGAAGGTTACAATGACCCACAGGTAGGCAAATATTAACAACAGGTAACAGATGGTGAGAGAGAGTGAGAGAGTGAGTGAGTGAGTGAGTGAGTGAGTGAGTGAGTGAGTGAGTACAAAGGAAATCAAGCAACAACAGATCTCTTGACCCTTCTAGGTTGCTTTTCCTCCAAAACGACGGGAGGATCAAGCTTTGTGCCAAACAGTGGTTTAGAGTGGGTAATGGAACATTGGAAAGGATTCCTGCCCTGGAACTAATGTCCGTGCAGGATTAAGGAAGTTAGTAGAGGACAGATGGTTAGGTAACTGAGGAGGGGATAAAATAAAGTTATTCATTTACAAACGCAGTCAGTCGCGGGTTTTATGAGAGATATTTGTCTAGGCGGAGTTTAAATGAATCAACGGTGATGCAGTCTATAACGAGTGAGTGAGTGAGTGAGTGAGTGAGTGAGAGAGAGAGAGAGAGAGAGAGAGAGTGAGAGAGTGAGTGAGTGAGTGAGTGCGAGCGAGCGAGCGAGTGTGAGAGTGAGTGAGTGAGTGAGTGAGTGCGAGCGAGCCAGCCAGCCAGCCAGCCAGCCAGCCAGCCAGCGAGCGAGCGAGCGAGCGAGAGAGAGAGAGAGAGAGAGAGAGAGAGAGAGAGAGAGAGAGAGAGAGAGAGAGAGAGAGAATAAGTGCATGCGTGTTTGTGTGTGTGCATGTGGTTGTGGGTGTGTAAGAGTGAGTAAAGGATACATGGACAAACAAGTAGATGCTTGTGTGATATCACTGATCTGCATATAATTTTTTTTGAGAGAGAGAGAGAGAGAGATTTAGAGAGAGAGAGAGAGAGATTTAGAGAGAGAGAGGGAGAGAGAGAGAGAGAGAGAGAGAGAGAGAGAGAGTGAGAGAGAGAGAGAGAGAGAGAGAGAGTGAGAGAGTGAGAGAGAGAGAGAGAGAGAGAATAAGTGCATGCGTGTTTGTGGAGAGAGAGAGAGAGAGAGAGAGAGAGAGCGAGAGAGAGAGAGAGAGAGTACAAAGGTACAAAAAAGTCAAGCAACAACAGATCTAGTAACCCCTCGAGGTTGCCTGTCTTCCAAAACCCTGAGGCTCAAGTGACTATACAGTGGTTTAGAGTGGGTATGGGAACATTGGAAAGGGAACTACTGCCTTGCCACTAACGTGGCAGGACTAGGAAGTTAGTAGGGGACATATGGGTTAGTAACTGAGGGGAGGATAAAGTTATTCATTTACAAACGCAGTCAGTCGCGGGTTTGATGCGAGATATTTGTCTAGGCGGAATTTAAATGAATCAACGGTGCGGCAGCCTATAACGTGTCGCGAAGGCCCATTCCACAAGTTCTCTACTCGATTGAAGGAGAAATTCTTAGATTCGTGGCGAGTTAAAAGATTTACCAATAATTTTGCAACCGTTTCCCCGCGTGTAATTAGATTGGTCGATAGTGAAGTACTTACTACAGTTCATATTGTCGATGCCTTTGATGATTTTGAACACTTGAATTAAGTCGCCTCTTAATCTGCGCTGGGTTAAAGGAAATAGATTTAATTCTCTAAGACGCTCTTCGTATTGTTTGTTCTTTAGGCTAGGTATCATTTTGGTAACTCTACGTTTAGGAACCGCGTAGAGATTAGAGAGAGAAGAGAGAGAGAAGAGATGAGGAGAGAGATAGGAGAGAGAGATAGAGACGATAAGAGAGGAGAGAGAGAGATAGAGAGAGAGAGAGAGAGAGAGAGAGAGAGGAGAGAGAGATATAAGAGATTGAGAGAAAGAAAAAAAAAAAAAGAGGTAGAGAGAATTTCGACACGACAACAGTAACACCATCCACAATCAGATCTTACAACACACAACACACACACACACAGCAACATACACATCACATCCATACTACCCTTTTCTAAATCACACACACCACACACACTATATATCTTGCAAAAGTCCTCCATGCAACTTGCAACACACACCTCCATACTTTATGCCACACATGCCTCGTGTTGCAAAACCCATTAGTCAACACACAACAACACTACCACCACAACAACCATGACCGCTACTACACACAACTACCATCCCCACCACAACACCATAACCAAACCAACCACCACCACACACATCTACCACACCCAACTTAACTACCAGATACCACCTACCTACCTATGTTCACCTATGTGGAGTTCGCCACTCTTGCTGCTATTTCACGCGAGCGCACCGCGGCCCTCTGTTGTTTGAGAATTGGTGCAGCAGACTATTCGAAGAGGTGGAGCGCACCCTTGTGAAGATGGGCTCGTCTGGCACTTTTTGTAGTTCGACATCGAGAGCTCTCTTGAAGCTGTCTAACGAGACACCTCTCATGTCTCTCACTCGCCGCGGGAGTTTGTTGAAGAGACGTGCTCCTCTATGTGATAACCAGCCTCTCGCAGAGAGCCCATAGCCCCCCGATTTATCATCTTGGGGATCTCGCATTCCCAGCCTCTCCTATCATTGAATTTCATTGCTATTGGTGTATGTAGATTTGGTACAAAACCCTCTGCGATTTTCCACGTATATATATTATTAAGTATCGTTCCCTTCTACGTTCCAACGAATACAGAATAGCGTAGCTGGGAAAAATATACCGCTATACGCTAAACTCCCATGTTACTGGTACCACTGTATGAGAACCACGAGTGCTACGTAGCTCGTTCTGGTCTCATTTTGAAGCTTTTAGCGCCTAGGTTTTTGCTGAATACATTTCTTTTCATGCAGATACTTGATGTATCATTCAGGAGGGCCTGAATATGCCCAAATAAGCCCAAAACCCCCCGCTAGACAAGGGTTAAGCGATCCCAATAGTGTACTGAGTTCATACTGTATATTCTTTGTTATGTTAGATGTTGTTTGTATTGTTGTTCGATGGTGTGTGTGTGTTTGGGGGGGGGGGGGGGGGGGGGGGGGGGGGGGGGGGGGGGGGGGGGGGGGGGGGGGGGGGGGGGGAATAATTCTACATACCGATTCCTCTTTTTTTTTTTTACCTTTTGTTTTGTGCTCCTCCTAGACAGAAAAGGTTTGAGGGATGTGAGAGAAACCTTCCTCCTGGTGTTGTCTTTCCTCCTGTCACTCTACCCCCCAATCTGTCCCGCATCTGTCCCACACACAATCGGGTCCATCTTTTTTTTTTTTTTTTACTCACTGGCCTCTCTCTCTCTCTCTCTTACTCTCACTCTCACTCTCTCTCTCTCTCTCTCTCTCTCTCTCTCTCTCACTCTCACTCTCTCTCTCTCCTCCCAACATATTTTTTTCTTTCACATTGGGACTATGTAGGTTAAATACAAGCAGTCTCGTAAGGATCAAAAGATATGTTGTTGTTGTTTTAATTTGTATTCCTTTGTACAAACACATACCTACCTACTCAAACACAATAAAACACACACAGGCAAACCAGAACACACACACACACACCTAAACACACACACACACACAATGAAAGCTCAAACCCCAACGTCCCAGACACACGCAAACACACACACATGGAAACTATAACACACACACCAAAACACACACACACAATGAAGGCACAAACAAACATCAAAGACACACACACGCACACACACATGAAAACTAACACACGCACACCTAAACATACATACAATGAAGGCACAAACAAACACCAAAGACAGACACACACACACACACACACATGAAAACTAAAACACGCACACCTAAATATACACACAATGAAGGCACAAACAAACACCAAAGTCACACACACACACACACACACACACACACACACACACACAAACACACACACATGAAAACTAACACACGCACACCTAAACATACACACAATGAAGGCACAAACAAACACCAAAGTCACACACACACACACACACACACACACACATGAAAACTAACACACGCACACCTAAACATACACACAATGAAGGCACAAACAAACACCAAAGTCACACACACACACACACAAACACACACACATGAAAACTAACACACGCACACCTAAACATACACACAATGAAGGCACAAACAAACACCAAAGTCACACACACACACACAAACACACACACATGAAAACTAACACACGCACACCTAAACATACACACAATGAAGGCACAAACAAACACCAAAGTCACACACACACACACACACATGAAAACTAACACACGCACACCTAAACATACACACAATGAAGGCACAAACACCAAAGTCACACACACACACATACATACATACACACACACACACACCCGAGAAGGTTGTCCTGTACCGTATCCCCCTCCTAAGCCTGGCCCCACATCTGTTCAACATCTGTGTTACCGGTGCCATATAGGATGTCTACACGTGGTTCAAGCAAGTACTGAAACACACAGTACGTTAAGAGGAGGTTTTTAGTGTGTTTCCTAGACTTCCATCAAGCTTGAAATTACACCACCGTGACCCCCTTTCAAGAAAAATGTGTACATTTTTCAGTAGAAAAATGTCCCGGCCGAAGGCCGATTCCTCTTAAATTGCAGGCTCGCTATCGCTCGCCAGGAAAACATCGACACCTAAAGTGGACGAAAGGTCTTAAAAAGTTACATAAATTGGGTGAAAGTTCTTAAAATCGCCAAACTAATGGGGCGAACGTCTTAAAATCTCAAAAGCAATGGGGCTAAACATGAGGGAGAAGGGGGTAAAGAAAAAAATCCCTTAAGTGGAAATCTCCCCTTAAGCTAAAAGAAAAAGAGGCTTTATATATATTATTATTATAATTTTTTAACATCGTTCTTAACACCAATAACACCCCAAATTAAATTAATGAAAGCGTTGAGATTCTCCCAGGATTCGAACCCAGGATATCACATACAGAACTTACACGCTCTAACCATTACACCATCAAGACTGTTATAAGTTACAGTACAGTACATCATACTTATACATCAGTTGATATCCATAGTTTCACAAATGTTACAGATACAACACGTGTCCTATTGATGACTGATTCACTGATTGTGTTCTTTTATTTCATAGATGTCATTTTAGTAAGCGTTGTTTCCACATAGCGATTTTGATCATTTAATTTGACTTTATATTGTCCTTGTCCCAATTTTGGTTTGTTTAGTTTGCAAGTTTTACATTTTAAATTACTCAGTATATTATTACACATAACATAAGAGTAGCCTTGCTAGTAATACATAGGACTACAGTGCATTATACATTAGTCGTGTTGGGTTATACATTATACATTAGTAGTGTTGGGTTATACATTATACATTAGTAGTGTTGGGTTATACATTATACATTAGTAGTGTTGGATTATACATTATACATTAGTAGTGTTGGGTTATACATTATACATTAGTAGTGTTGGATTATACATTATACATTAGTAGTGTTGGATTATACATTATACATTAGTAGTGTTGGATTATACATTATACTTAGTAGTGTGGGTTATACATTATACATTAGTAGTGTTGGATTATACATTATACATTAGTAGTGTTGGATTATACATTATACATTAGTAGTGTTGGGTTATACATTATACATTAGTAGTGTTGGATTATACATTATACATTAGTAGTGTTGGGTTATACATTATACATTAGTAGTGTTGGATTATACATTATACATTAGTAGTGTTGGATTATACATTATACATTAGTAGTGTTGGATTATACATTATACATTAGTAGTGTTGGGTTTATACATTATACATTAGTAGTGTTGGATTATACATTATACATTAGTAGTGTTGGATTATACATTATACATTAGTAGTGTTGGATTATACATTATACATTAGTAGTGTTGGATTATACATTATACATTAGTAGTGTTGGGTTATACATTATACATTAGTAGTGTTGGATTATACATTATACATTAGTAGTGTTGGATTATACATTATACATTAGTAGTGTTGGATTATACATTATACATTAGTAGTGTTGGATTATACATTATACATTAGTAGTGTTGGATTATACATTAGTAGTGTTGGATTATACATTATACATTAGTAGTGTTGGATTATACATTATACATTAGTAGTGTTGGATTATACATTATACATTAGTAGTGTTGGATTATACATTATACATTAGTAGTGTTGATTATACATTATACATTAGTAGTGTTGGATTATACATTATACATTATTAGTGTTGGATTATACATTATACATTAGTAGTGTTGGATTATACATTATACATTAGTAGTGTTGGATTATACATTATACATTAGTAGTGTTGGATTATACATTATACATTAGTAGTGTTGGGTTATACATTATACATTATTAGTGTTGGATTATACATTATACATTAGTAGTGTTGGATTATACATTAGTAGTGTTGGATTATACATTATACATTAGTAGTGTTGGATTATACATTATACATTAGTAGTGTTGGATTATACATTAGTATTTTGTCCTTATTACAGAATGGACATAGATTCATTGGAGAGAGTACAGCGTAGAATGACAAAAATGATCCATAATATTAGAAATCTTTCGTATGAAGAAAGGTTGAAGAAATTAGGTTTACATTCGTTAGAGAGACGCAGAGTTAGAGGGGATATGATAGAGGTGTTCAAGTGGGTTAGTGGGATTAACAAAGGGGACATGGCAAATGTACTAAAGCTCAGTGATAGCGAAAGAACTCGTACCAATGGTTTCAAATTAGATAAATTTCGTTTCAGAAAAGATATAGGCAAGTATTGGTTTGGTAACAGAGTTGTAGATGGGTGGAATGGACTACCAAGTGCTATAGTGGGATCTAAAACTGTAGGGAGCTTTAAGATAAAATTAGATAAGCATATGGACGAGAAGGGTTGGGTGTGAAGGGGGATCAGCCGGGTTGGGCCAATCAGCGCTCTGCAGACCTCCATAATCCTGCGTTAATCTCTAACCGTTTTGGTAAGATGATCCTCAGGGTATTAGAGTGTGAAGCCTATAATTGGGCTTTGTAATTGAATTGGGGTTGTGTGGGACAGGGATCTGCCTTGCTTAGGCCAATCGGCTTTCTGCAGACTCCCATTTTCTTATTAGTAGTGTTGGATTATACATTATACATTAGTAGTGTTGGATTATACATTATACATTAGTAGTGTTGGATTATACATTAGTAGTGTTGGATTATACATTATACATTAGTAGTGTTGGATTATACATTATACATTAGTAGTGTTGGATTATACATTATACATTAGTAGTGTTGGATTATACATTATACATTAGTAGTGTTTGGATTATACATTATACATTAGTAGTGTTGGATTATACATTATACATTAGTAGTGTTGGATTATACATTATACATATTAGTGTTGGATTATACATTATACATTAGTAGTGTTGGATTATACATTATACATTAGTAGTGTTGGATTATACATTAGTAGTGTTGGATTATACATTATACATTAGTAGTGTTGGATTATACATTATACATTAGTAGTGTTGGATTATACATTATACATTAGTAGTGTTGGATTATACATTATACATTAGTAGTGTTGGATTATACATTAGTAGTGTTGGATTATACATTATACATTAGTAGTGTTGGATTATACATTATACATTAGTAGTGTTGGATTATACATTATACATTAGTAGTGTTGGATTATACATTATACATTAGTAGTGTTGGATTATACATTATACATTAGTAGTGTTGGATTATACATTATACATTAGTAGTGTTGGATTATACATTATACATTATTAGTGTTGGATTATACATTATACATTAGTAGTGTTGGATTATACATTATACATTAGTAGTGTTGGATTATACATTAGTAGTGTTGGATTATACATTATACATTAGTAGTGTTGGATTATACATTATACATTAGTAGTGTTGGATTATACATTATACATTAGTAGTGTGGATTATACATTATACATTAGTAGTGTTGGATTATACATTAGTAGTGTTTGGATTATACATTATACATTAGTAGTGTTGGATTATACATTATACATTAGTAGTGTTGGATTATACATTATACATTAGTAGTGTTGGATTATACATTATACATTAGTCGTGTTGGGTTATACATTATACATTATTAGTGTTGGGTTATACATTATACATTAGTAGTGTTGGATTATACATTATACATTAGTAGTGTTGGATTATACATTATACATTAGTAGTGTTGGATTATACATTAGTAGTGTTGGATTATACATTATACATTAGTAGTGTTGGATTATACATTATACATTAGTAGTGTTGGATTATACATTATACATTAGTAGTGTTGGATTATACATTATACATTAGTAGTGTTGGATTATACATTATACATATTAGTGTTGGATTATACATTATACATTAGTAGTGTTGGATTATACATTATACATTAGTAGTGTTGGATTATACATTATACATTAGTAGTGTTGGATTATACATTATACATTAGTAGTGTTGGATTATACATTATACATTAGTAGTGTTGGATTATACATTATACATTAGTAGTGTTGGATTATACATTATACATTAGTAGTGTTGGATTATACATTATACATTAGTAGTGTTGGATTATACATTATACATTAGTAGTGTTGGATTATACATTATACATTAGTAGTGTTGGATTATACATTATACATTAGTAGTGTTGGATTATACATTATACATTAGTAGTGTTGGATTATACATTATACATTAGTAGTGTTGGATTATACATTATACATTAGTAGTGTTGGATTATACATTATACATTAGTAGTGTTGGATTATACATTATACATTAGTAGTGTTGGATTATACATTAGTAGTGTTGGATTATACATTATACATTAGTAGTGTTGGATTATACATTATACATTAGTAGTGTTGGATTATACATTATACATTAGTAGTGTTGGATTATACATTATACATTAGTAGTGTTGGATTATACATTATACATTAGTAGTGTTGGATTATACATTATACATTAGTAGTGTTGGATTATACATTATACATTAGTAGTGTTGGATTATATAATTATGGATTTTCAAATATAAAAGATTTATTACCAGCATGGCACCAGTATATTCATATTTTTTGTTCACCAACCCACCAATTAACTTACAAATAAACCTAATTAATGAAATATTATTATGCAAGAGGCGAATGTGCATAGTAGTAACATTGTAAGACTAGGTTATACTGAAGTTAGCATGTTAACCTTGCGTCAAGGGCGAAAGGAGAAGTGTGATCCGTGTTTTGGAGTCTAGGGTCTTCAGTAACCCAGACGGAATACCTGCCCACTTACTGTCATGAATACGTGATTAAACTCAACCATCTTCAGGCCATACCAGAGTATAAGGTGCCCTAACTCGCTCAGCTATCAGTCACGCTTGAAATGCCTAAAACGTCTTGTATGTCTTGTACACTTGCCGGCCATACGTGTGGTTTGAAGCCAAAACGGCCACAACCAAAACACCCACAGTCTCCTAACCTAACGACGTAACCAAGTGAATCATAACGCAATCTAAGCTTAACAAACTGAATCCTACATAACCAAGCCTAATCTAACTCCTAGGCTGTTGTAACGGGGGCTGTTTTGACCCCCCCCCCCCCCCCCACACACACACGCGCGCACATAAATCCAATTGTGAGGGGTTTAATCTTGAAGGTACCGTACAGTCATTTATAAATATTCGTGGACGCCCTGTGTTTTCTTTATGCAATTATAAGCTAGCTGAATTAATTTTTGGATGGAATTTGCTTTGGAATAATTAGTATAAATTGCTTTGCAGTGGGTGTATAGAACATCCATCCATATAGTCGTTCCCAGAGATATACTTCCACAATTCGAAGTCTGTCTTTCACTCAACAAGTGAACTCTGGAACTCTCTCCCTCAATCAATCACGCCTTTGGTTCTGTCACGCTTTTGGCTTTTTTTTTGGGGGGGGGGAGGGGGGGGGGGGCAGGGACACTCGTTACAGGCAACATGCCTTTTGTCTCCTTCATACACATAACAAAGAAATAAAAGGTGATGTCCACAAATGTTTATGACAGACTGACTGTACAAGGGATTAATCCCATCCAGCATCGGTGTTAACCACTATCGGTGGAAATAAACTTTTATTATTATTATTATTATTACCACCATCTCCTCCTCCTCCACCACCACCACCTCCTCTTACTTCACCACCACCACCTCCTCCTCCTCCACCACCAGGACCACCACCCTCCTCCTCCTCCCTCACCACCACCAACCACCCTCCTCCTCCTCCTCCCCCTCCTCCACCCCCACCATTACCCTCCTCCTCAGGTACTGGAGAGGGAACAATTACAGCCTACCTGTCGCCTCTCACCTGTTCCGGGGATAATCACCTACGGGGGGGGCTACCTGCCAGGATCTAGAGTTCTAGACTACTACTCATCTACATTTTCACACCACTATAATAATCTTCATTCAATAAATTATATAATCTTCATTTAGTAAACTCAATTAGAACTGCATACATTTTAAAAATAATGATTTGCCTATACAGTGTGCTTACATTAAACACTTGTGTTTCTAATATATGATTACTGCCAACACCAAATAATTATATTTGATTACTGCCAACACCAAATAATTATATGATTACTGCCAACACCAAATAATTATATGATTACTGCCAACACCAAATAATTATATGATTACTGCCAACACCAAATAATTATATGATTACTGCCAACACCAAATAATTATATGATTACTGCCAACACCAAATAATTATATGATTACTGCCAACACCAAATAATTATATGATTACTGCCAACACCAAATAATTATATGATTACTGCCAACACCAAATAATTATATGATTACTGCCAACACCAAATAATTATATGATTACTGCCAACACCAAATAATTATATTCAAATTATTAATGCCTCGCAATGAATCACTCATCAGTTATTCTGGCTATCATTATACGATTGCAAATTAATCTCGAAGGGGGATCTAATGGATGTTTTTTTTTTAAGTCTGATGAGGTCTAGGGAGGAAACGAAAAAAATAAATGAATACATAAATACGTAGGCCTAAAACAATAACTATTGTCCCCCCTTAAGGGCAGATTTCCACTCGAGGGATTTTTTTCTTTACCCCTTTCTCCCTCATGTTTAGCCCCATTGCGTTTGAGATTTTAAGACTTTCGCCCAATTAGTTTGGCGATTTTAAAAACTTTCACCCCACTTATGTCACTTTTAAGACCTTGCGTGCCATTTAGGTGTCGATTTTTTCCTGGCGAGCGATAGCGAGCCTGTAATTTAAGAGGAACCGGCCTTCGGCCGGGACATTTTTCTACCGAAAAATGTACAAATTTATCTTGAAATGGGGTCAAGGGGGTGTAATTTCAAGCTTGATGGAAGTCTAGGAAACACACTAAAAACCTGCCCTTAATCCGAGATACACTTTACCCCTCTGATTCCTAAGGATTGGTTCTAAGCTTACTATAATCGTCTAATGGTAGCCAGAAGACAATATGTTATATGATACCCCCGTAGTGACTATATATTATATGATACCCCCGTAGTGACTATATATTATATGATACCCCCGTAGTGACTATATATACTGTGTTTACTAAAGCCAGGCTGTGTCAAGGTCCGCCAATGACTAGTGAGGAGTTATGTCACTATGCTCAATTCACACAAGCCCGGCAGTGTGTGTTTGTCTTTGTTTTTCCTTCCTCTAATTATTGCCTCTTAAACAATAATAATAATAATTAAAATACTACTACTACTACTACTACTACTACTAATACAATAACAAATGGTCCGCCAATGACTAGTGAAGAGCTATGGGACTATACTCAATTCACAAAAGCTCGGCAATGAGTTTATGTCTTTGATTTTCCTTCCTCTATGTATGGCCTAAAAAAAAAAAAAAAAAAAAAAAAAAATCTATAAATAAATAAAGTCCGCCAATAACTAGTGTGACTCTACTATACTCTGTCCACCAAAGCCCGGCAGTAGCTCACCTGTACATCCGCCCCAGCCTCTCCATTGTCCATCTTCATGTTGGAGGATGATGGGAGCCGGGATGGTGGGTGGTGGGAGGATAGTAGAGGGATGTGCTGGAGGCTAGATCAGGGACTACCTCGAGGATAGTGTCGGACTGGCCTTGCAGAGATGGTGGGGCTTGGGGGGGGGGGGGGGGAGGATAGGTATAGGGTAGGGTCTTGCGAAGGATTTAAGGGGGGAAGGAAGGATAGGCAGGGGTAGGGCCTTGTGAATGATTGGATGGGCTTGGGGGGAGAGAGAGAGAGAGGGGGTGGGTGATAGGCAAAGGGTAGGGGGGCTTGGGAAGGACTGGATGGAAATAGAGAAAGAGTGGGATGGAGATGGAGAGAGGGTGGGGAGGAAGAGCAGTGATAGGTTTTTGCAAGTAAAGGGAGGGAGGATGGCTAAGGGTAGGGAGGGACTAAGCGGGAGAGAGGGAGAAGGAAGGATAGCAGAGGGGGTAGGGAGGGGCTATGGCAGGAGAGAGGAGGGAGGGGCTATTGCAGGAGAGAGGAGGGAGAGGAAGGATAGAAGAGGGGGGTAGGTAGGGAGGGGCTAGCCCAAAGCAGAGTGTTGGGGGTAATAATGAGCAGGTTCCCCAGGCTAGCCCATCCTCAGCCGCGGGTAGCAGAGGGCGGACGGGTCTATGTAGTGTCCGCTGTGCTGTCTGTCCGGAGTTATCATGTCCGCACCATCTCAACAAACTACTATAACTTCACTTGCAACATCGTCAACAAACTACTATAATTTCACTTGCAACATCGTCAATAAAAAACACTATAATTTAACTTGCAACATCAACAAACCACTATAATTTCGCTTGCAACATCGTCAACAGACCACTATAATTTAACTTGCAACATCGTCAACAAACCACTATAATTTCACTTGCAACATCAACAAACCACCAGCACTTCATTTGTAGCATAGGTGATACAATACAATTTCACTTGTAACATCGTCAACAAACCACCAGCACTTCACTTGTAGCATAGTTGATACGATACTATTACTGCACTTGTATCGTCGTCGAATAACCACGATAACTCCACTCGTAGCATCATCAATACACAATATATCGCTGGACTCCCATAACTGTCCAGCCCATCATAATTTCCACCCTCTAATTAGTTATGATACGCATTCCACAGTAAACAAACTACGGCCTCTTAATCAATGTCGTCCCATTATCATATCGCCATGGATATTTGACGTGTTTCACCGTCCATAGCAACCACAGCATAGTCCATAGTCCATAGCAACTCGGTCCGTCCCTTCATGTACTGTGGGGTATCTTATGAGACTCTACCACAGTGTACCTTCTCTACCACAACACACACTCGCCTCCCTCTCCCTTGCCAACCTTCAAATCTGGCCACGCTTCTCGTACCAATCACTACTGTATAATAACCTCCCTGTCACCATTATTGACACTATTCACCATTTACAGCTATGAATTTCACCATCACTGAACACATCAATTGCTCACATCTTTAACCATTCCATAAACATTATCACAGCACAGAATAGATTCAATAGATGACCCGACACGACGCACTCTGAGGTACGCTTCTCTCTTGGCAAAGTTAGTAGGACCCCAAAAAATGCCCTGCGGTACCTCCTCTCGTATCTTCCAAAGGGCACTATACCTCTTAAACACACCGAGGCGCTATCACAAAGCTTCGGATAGTAAGGATCTAGTCAGGCAGGAAGGAGAAGAAGGTTAGAGGGACGGCGGGGATAGTAGAGAGCAAGTTTGGTGAGAGGGAGAAAGAGCGTAGGTTCGAACCACGTACGAATGGGCCAGCGTTCAGCCCAACACTAGTCTAGTCACTTTGGTCCGACCACAAGTCTTCTGGGAGTGAGGCCAAGGGGGAGGGGCGGAGGGGGAGACAGGGGGAGGGGCGGGGATAGACAGGGGAAGGGGCGGAGAAGGGGAGAGGGAGAGACAGGGGAAGGAGCGAGGAGGCGAGGAGAGACAGGGGAAGGGGCGGAGGGGGGTTGAAGGAGAGACAGTTGAAGGGACGGAAGGGGAGGGGGGAGAGACGGGAAGGGGCGGAGGGGGTAGAGACAGGGGAAGGGGCGGAGGGGGGAGAGGGAGAGAAAGGGCAGTGTAAGGTGAAATGGGAAGGAAGGGATGGAAAGGGAGACAAAAGAACTATTGGTGAACAAAGATGGATGGACTAAAGAGCAAGAAAACAAACTACTATGCATGACAGAAGGAAGGGGAGGAGAGGAGAGGGATGGAAGGGGGATAGAACGCAAGAGAGAGAGAGAGAGAGTACAAAAAGCGGTGTAAGGAAGGGATGGGAGGGAGGGGATTTGAATGCTGCTGGAGGAGGGAGGGAGGGAGGGGGGACTAGGGACTGGACACATACAGAGGGAGAGGGGAAGAGGAGGGAAGGGGGAGGAGAGAGAGGTGAGTAAGAGGCGTAGGAATGGGGCAGGGGGGAAGGAGCGAAGGAATTTTCAACCCTTTCAGAACCAGTGGCGTCCTTTTAACTTTATTATGGCTACTAGGAGACGATTTCATTCAGTTTCAAAAGGGCCTCCAGCAATTAACAGGTTTCGAACTATCCCACTTAACCCTTCTTACTACCACAGATCCTTCTAAAACTGAATAAAATTAAAAAGACGTCGCGGGTACAGAAGGGGTTAAATGCGAGAAGGGAGTGGAGGGAGAAAACAACAAGGAGGGAGGAGAGCGTATAAGAAAGAGGGAGGGGGAGGGAAGTGTCTCTCTCTCTCTCTCTCTCTCTCTCTACACACTTTAAATCCAGCATAAACAAGAATCAGCCTCTATTTTTTTCTCTCTCTCTCTCTCTCTCTCTCTCTCTCTCTCTCTCTCTCTCTCTCTCTCTCTCTCTCTCTCTCTCTCGAGTAAAAGCAGCAAACAAACAAACACAAACAAACTTTATAAATCGAACATAAACGAGAATCAGCCACTACATATATAATTTTTTTTGTTTTGTTTTTTTGCTATCCTGCTCTTTCAAGGCAGCATTCCTTCGCCCCCACCAGCCTCCAGACAGGCCAGGTGAGACGACGGGTTAGGTAGTAGGCACCTGTATAATTAAATGAAAAAAACAAAAACAAAATACGCGTTTGTTCGGAATGACACTTGGGTTAACGTCTTCTTTACCGGCGACGTCTTGTTAATTTTAGCCTTGCTATATTTAGAGAATTGTGTGCACTTTATGAAGGATCTGCGGCAGTAGAAATGGTTGAGAGATAGTTCGAAGCCTGTAAATGGTTGAGAGATAGTTCGAAGCCTGTAAATGGTTGAGAGATAGTTCGAAGCCTGTAAATTAATGGAGGCCTTTTTTAAACTGAATTAAATCGTCTAAAAGTAGCCTGAATACATTTATAAAAGTTGCCGATACAGAAGAGGTTAATAGACTGTACGTGTGTGCGTGTGCGTGTGTGTGTGTTGGAATAAGATGACGAGCAGGAACGTTTGAATCATTGCAAGACGAGAATGTCTGTCTGCCTCTCTCTCTCTCTCTCTCTCTCTCTCTCTCTCACACACACACAAGTAAGACATGTGAAAGAACAAGTCATTCGGATGCCGTACCTAAAACAACCCATTCACACACACACACACACACAGCACACACAGTACACACACACACACACACACACACACACACACACACACACACACACACACACACACACACAGCACACGCACACACACACACACACACACACACACAGCACACGCACACACACACACATGCAGTTAGGATTCATGACCCATAATGCCAAACAAAAGTGGTAAATACACTACTACTATTCTTTCACAACACCATATTGTCTATAAAAGCTTAGTAATACAATAGCGGAGTAATCAAGATGGATACATGGCAATTTACCTTCAGCTAAATACAAATAGACTGTAGATTAAAATATCTTAGGGAGCCCACCTCGCTTTTTTTTCTCTCCCTCTCTTTTTGGCTTGTATCCATTCGGCCCCATTCAGCCTACTGTTTTAAAACGTTTACCCCCATCCAGGTGTCAATATTTTCCTGGCGAGCGGTAGCGAGCCAGCATATATATATTTTTTTGTTTTACAGCAAGCTAAATTTGTACATTTTTCGATAGAAAAATTTCTCTGGCGAAGCCGGATGTCTCCATATAATGCTGGCTCGCGATCGTTTGGCAGGAAAAAATCGACACCTGGATGGGGATAAACGTCTTAAAACAGTTGGCTGAATGGGACCAAATGGATACTAGTCAGAGAAAGAGAGAAAGATAAAACAAAATAAACAAGTGACCGCCTTAAAAGAATGCCCCCAAGACTACCCCTTCAAAGATTTTGACGCATTTGAACAGTTTGCTCTGGCTGTCATTAGACGATTTTTGACAGTGTATGAAGGATCTGTGAGTATTAGGCTACAAGGGTAAAGACTATCGCAAATAACCCTCTGACTTCCATAAACCTTTCCTAATCTGAATAAAATCGTATAATAAAAGCCAGAAAACAGAAAGCAATGCATAATCGTATTTTGAAAGTTAAAAAAAAAGTAATAAAAAACCGTAAAATATAGAAATCTACAGTAAATTTCCCTAGATTAAAGCATAATACGTCCACAAATCACCCTAAACTTTCCTAAAGCCACCAAGCCTTAGAATAAAGCCCTCTAAATTACCAATTCGTATCCAATAAGCCCCCTAAACTTAACCCTCAATAAAAGAAAGCCTCTAACTTACCTTGGCGTGTGTACAAGTCCCTAAATGACATTGACGTGTGAACAAAAGTCCCTAAATTACCTTGACGTGTGTACAAAAGCCCCTAAATTACCTTGACGTGTGTACAAAAGACCCCTAAATTACCTTGATGTGTGTACAAAAGCCCCTAAATTACCTTGATGTGTGTACAAAAGCCCCTAAATGACCTTGACGTGTGTACAAAAGCCCCTAAATTACCTTGATGTGTGTACAAAAGCCCCTAAATTACCTTGATGTGTGTACAAAAGCCCCTAAATTACCTTGATGTGTGTACAAAAGCCCCTAAATTACCTTGGCGTGTGTACAAAAGCCCGTAAACCCCCCAAGCAAGCCTTAGAATGAAGCCCTCGAGTGTAAAGCCTCCTAGAATACTAACCCGTATCCATTAAGGGGGGATATTTTTAAGGCGTATTAAGGGCGTATTTATTTGCTCATTTATGTATCGTCATTTTAGTTTCCTCCGTAAACCTCCATCAAGCTTATCATTACACCCCCTAGACCCCCTTTCAAGACAAATTTGTACATTTTTCGGTAGAAAATGTCCGGCCGAAGGCCAATTCCTCTTAAATTACAGGCTCTCTATCGCTCGCCAGGAAAACATCGACACCTTAATGTCACGAAAGGTCTTAACATTGACAGGAATGGGGCGAAAGTTCTTAAAATTGCCAACTAATGGGGCGAACGTCTTAACATCTCAAAAGCAATGGAGCTATACTGTACATGAGGGAAAAAGGTGTCCAGAAAAAAAAAATCCCTCAAAGTGAAAGTGGAAGCAATCCTCTTAAGCTCCCTAAAGCTAACAATCCCTAGACCAAGCCCCCTATAGATTAGCCTATCTCCGCGTGTCCATTATACCGTGTTTCTTTTCAACTGGCGGTAACAAGCAAAGTTCCCATTAAGGGGAGGTTTTTAGTTTGGTCCGTAGATATCCTTCAAGTTTAAGATTACACCCCCTTGAGCCTCTTTCAAGATAAATTTGTACATTTTTCGGTAGAAAAATGTCCCGGCTGAAAGCCGGTTCCTCTTAAATTACAGGCTCGCTCTCGCTCGTCAGGATAAAATCGACACCTAAATGGCACGAAAGGTCTTAAAATTGACAGAAATGGGTTGAAAGTTCTTAAAATCGTCAAAATAATGGGGCGAACGTCTTAACATTAGGAAAACAATGAGGCTAAACATGAGGGAGAAAGGAGTCAAGAAAAAAATCCCTCAAGTGGAAATCTCCCATTAAGATTTATCAATTATTTTGAATATTGTGTAGTGAAATACGGTGGTTATTATATAAACTTGGTCTTATTGTGATGCAGAAACATAGTACTCCTTTAATTATCGAGAACTTAAGGGGAGGTTTTTAGTTCGTTCCCTAGAATTCCATCAATCTTAAAATTATACCCCCTAGACCCCCTTTCAAGATAAATGTGTACATTTTTCGGTAGAAAAATTTCCCGGCTGAAAGCTGGTTCCTCTTAAATTACAGGCTCGCTATCGCTCGCCAGGATAAAATCGACACCTGAATTGCACGAAAGGTCTTAATATGGGGTGAAAGTTCTTAAAATCGCTAAACTAATGGGGCAAACGTTTTATAATATCAAAAGCAATGGGGCTAAACATGAGGGAGAAAGGGGTCAAGAAACAAATCCCTCAAGTGGAGATCTCCCCTTAACTGCTAAGGGATTCACTTTACCGTCAGATGAAACGAAAAAGAGCATAAATCCCCTAAAACCAACAAGACCAAGACTGAATCCCGCTGCAATAAAGCACCAGAGATGGATTATGGAAAGAAGCGGCGACTTTCCATGGGCAGTGTGTGGGAAGGGGGTGGGAAGTAACTCATTTAAATGTTGTGTCTGTAGTGACTGGGTGCACAAGAGATGTAATGGGGCGAGAGGACCTTTGACGAGAATCATAGACTTTGCATATGCAGTGAGTAAGGGAGAACTTGCATTTAATGACCCGCCTGTTAGTGTAAAGCTCCCAAGATGACCAAAACGTGTCCCCCAAGCCCCGTAAAGCCAGCAGCTGATAAAACCTCCTTACATAAAGCCGCCAAGATGACCAAAACGAGACCCCCAAAGTCCCTTAAAGCCAGCAAGCCCAAGTCCCTTAAAGCCAGCAAGCCCAATAATAAGGGCCTACAAATAAAGCCCCCTAGCATAAACCTGCCAAGATGTCCAAAACAAAACCCCCAAGCCCCGTAAAGCCAGCAAGCCGATAAAGCCTCCCAGCATAATAGACGATAAAGCCGATATAGCCCCCTAATTCAAAACGATAAAGCCCCCTAGACCTCACTCCCAAGATGACCAAAACGAAACCCCCAAGCCCCATAAAGCCGCCAAGATGACCAAAACAAGACCACCAAGCCCCATAAAGCCAGCAAGCCCAAGCATATAAGTCTACAAATAAAGCACCCCAAGATGTCCAAAACTAATCCTCCAAGCCGCGTAAATCCAGCAAGCCGCAGCCTAAACCTGTAGGCTGTGGCATAAATCAGAGCAAAGCCAGGGAGGGATGTGTGGAATGCGCGGGGCTTCACACTGCAATTCAGGTAAGGAGGTGCGAAGGTGCGAAGGTGAGGGGGGGGAGGGGGGATGCTAGAATATGTAGATTAAGGGGATAGTGCCTATTGTTTTCTATAGTTATTTATTAATTCATATATTTTTTAGTTTCCTCGCTAGATCTCCATCAACCTTTAAAAAACACCCCTTAGACCCCCCTTAAAGATCATTTTTGCTGGTAATCTTGGCGGCTTTATGTAAGGGGGCCGAAGGCT
>CM064550.1:18468109-18518109 GCA_032716605.1 Paralithodes platypus
ACGACTCGATAATTAAAGGTTATTCGCCCTCCATTAAGACTGTCACTTCCAAATTACCCTCATTAGCAGACGTCATTATGTATTAATTGTTTATAACTTGTCTTAAGGGTCTGTAATTATGTTTGCGTTTCTCTTTGCTCTCTCTCTCTCTCTCTCTCTCTCTCTCTCTATCTCAATCTTTCTCCCCACCCTCTCCCTCTCTGTAGCCTAGAGGATAATAAAACTCCTAAGGAATTAAGGGTTGAAATGGAACCCCTCCCTCTCCTACACACACACACACACACACACACACACACACACACACACACACACACATTAAACACAGCTCTCAACATTACACTTCCGGTACTGGAAACTGGGAAGCGAGGAACAGTGTAGGATTACTGAGTGAAGGGATACATGGATAGATTAGTATAAATATATAAGGTATATATTATATAAATGTATAGATATTACCCCAGTAGATAAAAGTCAACAGTAACCCCAACACGTACCTGTCAAAGAAAACAATAATTAATAATGTAAAGTAAATTATATCAGAAACAAATGTTTTAATCTATTTTAACATTTACCTTTATAATATTATATTGCTTTAAGGGGAGATCTCCACTCGAGGAATTTTTTTCTTGACCCCTTTCTCCCTCAAGTTTAGCCCCATTGCTTTTGATATTATAAAACGTTTGCCCCATTAGTTTAGCGATTTTAAGAACTTTCACCCCATATTAAGACCTTTCGTGCCATTCAGGTGTCAATTTTATCCTGGCGAGCGATAGCGAGCCTGTAATTTAAGAAGAACCGGCCTTCGGCCGGGACATTTTTCTACCGAAAAATGTAAAAATTTATCTTGAAAGGGACTCAAGGGGGTGTAATTTTAAGCTTGATGGCGGTCTAGGGAACAAACTAAATACCTCCCCTTAAATAAGGCAACTTGACTGATGACTTTTCAATTTTCTTTTGACTCTATAGTTTTCATAATTCTAGTATTTCATGCTTACGTTCTGGGTGTGGTGTCCCGAGTTCGAATCCCGGGAGGACCATATGCTTTCATTAGTTTATTCAAGAGCATTGGGGTTTGTAATTGATGATTAATGTTAAAAGAACGGGCTGTTACTTATAATACTGCTTCCCTATTTCAATTGAGCAACAATGAACTTAGCACAATTCATGTATGCCACTTCAAACCTGCAACATTATCATTCAACATTCTGTAAGTGTGATCATCTTTTTACTGTATCATCCGAGAGAGAGAGCGAGAGCGAGAGCGAGCGAGAGCGAGAGAGAGCGAGAGCGAGAGCGAGAGCGAGAGAGAGAGAGAGAGAGAGAGAGGGGGGGGGGGGGGGTGTTGAAGGGGGGACAATAACTTCCTAAGCTAATCAAGAGAGCAATCGAGTAACTACCCCCCCCCCCCCCCCACCCCATTCAAACCACCGTCTCAATTACTGCTATTCAATATATTATATCCCACTACACACGGGCGATCAACTATCCAATCACCTCTAGCAACTCATCACAACCATTCATCTTCACCACTGTCATTCATCAATTCACCACTTGCGTGTTTCGTTCTATAAGGAAGTTGGAGCCGTAGATATTGGTATTCAGCAGTTAAAATACGGTTGTAGTACATTTATTAATACATAAAATACGGTTGTAGTACATTAATTAATACATAAATACGGTTGTAGTACATTAATTAATACATAAATACGGTTGTAGTACATTAATTAATACATAAATACGGTTGTAGTACATTAATTAATACATAAATACGGTTGTAGTACATTAATTAATACATAAATACGGTTGTAGTACATTAATTAATACATAAAACCTAATTCAACATACTCTTCAGCCATTAGAAACCTGCATAATCATTGCATTTATATTTAGCACCGATGTCTACAGCTCCAACTTCCTTATAGCCTGACTCTCGCAAGTGGCCAATTCATCCCAACTATCAAGCAGGGCAATAGCCAGGGGAGGCCTCATAGGCATCCATACATCCACATCAACAGTAATTGAAGGAAATGGTAATTCATTGGCGGGTGCCCAACCCCGAAAGGGGTTGAAATAGGGGAGCTATCCCCCCGCCAAAGGCGGCTTTCTAGGGCCTTTCCTAGCTGATGCCGAGAGGATTGGGTTCTAGTCATGTGGTGATGGGCTGGTCTATCAGAGTGAGAACCGAGTGATCTCTGCCATACCCATAGCTTACTCTGACTGTTCCTTTTACTTATATATTTTCTAGATCTCAAGTGACGGCGTCTCTTTCGTGGATTGACCTCCCAATCTACCAAAATTGGAAGCCAAAGCGTCACATTTTTCCTTTGCCCCTCAACTTTCTCTTCATAATTGCTGAGGGGCACAGGGCCCTGGGTGGGGCTTTGGTTTCCCGGGCGTTTCCGCACCCTCCTCAGCTCCCTGCCATGGAGTGGCTTCGGTCACCCAGGTTTTATTGTGGTCGGCAGGGAGGGTTCTGTGGGGACGCTCGGTTATGGCCTTGGCCTTGCTCGGGGCCTTGGGGCTGTTCGGCCAGGCAGCTTGTGGAACAACAACAACAACAACAGTAATTCATCCACACATTCCTGGTACTCATTCATTAATTCACCTGTCATTCATATATCCAATCAACAGTAATTCATCCACACATTCCTGGTACGGTACTCATCCATTAATTCACTTGCCATCCATACATCCACATCAACAGTAATTCATCCACACATTCCTGGTATTCATCCATTCATCCATCTGCCATCCATATATCCATTCAACATCATCCATCCATCTAATCAACAGTAATTCATCCACACATTCCTGGTATTCATCCATCCATACATTCCTGGTATTCATCCATCCATACATTCCTGGTATTCATCCATCCATACATTCCTGGTATTCATCCATCCATACATTCCTGGTATTCATCCATCCATACATTCCTGGTATTCATCCATCCATACATTCCTGGTATTCATCCATCCATACATTCCTGGTATTCATCCATCCATACATTCCTGGTATTCATCCATCCATACATTCCTGGTATTCATCCACTCATTCCTGGTATTCATCCATCCATACATTCCTGGTATTCATCCACTCATTCCTGGTATTCATCCACTCATTCCTGGTATTCATCCATCCATACATTCCTGGTATTCATCCACTCATTCCTGGTATTCAGCCATCCATCCAATCAACAGTAATTCATCCACACATTCCTGGTATTAATTAATTCATCCACCTGCCATCCAATAATTCATTATTTCATCCAGCCGTCATCTATCCAATCATCCAGCCAGCCAGGACTCGACCCTTGACCTTCCCCCCCCCCCCTGTCATCAACTGGGGGGGGGGGGGGGGGGGTGCTGGGCTAGATGATGAGGGTACAAAGGAGTACAAAGGAAATCAAGCAACAACAGATCTAGTGACCCTTCTAGGTTGCTTGTCCTCCAAAACACTGAGGATCAAGTGTCCAAACAGTGGTTTAGAGTAGGTAAGGGAACATTGGAAAGGGAATTACTGCCCTGGAACTAATGTCCGTGGCAGGATTAGGAAGTTAGTAGGGGACAGATGGGTTAGTAACTGAGGGGGGGATAAAATAAAGTTATTCATTTACAAACGCAGTCAGTCGCGGGTTTGATGCGAGATATTTGTCTAGGCGGAGTTTAAATGAATCAACGGTGCTGCAGTCTATAACGTTTCGGGGAAGCCCATTCCACAAGTTGACAACTCGATTGAAGAAGAAATCTTAGATTCGTGTGAGTTAAAAGATTTACCAATAATTTTGCAACCGTTTCCCCGCGTGTAATTAGAATTGGTCGATAGTGAAGTACTTACTACAGTTCATATTGTCGATGCCTTTGATGATTTTGAACACTTGAATTAAGTCACCTCTTAATCTGCGCTGGGTTAAAGGAAATAGATTTAATTCTCTAAGACGCTCTTCGTATGGTTTGTTCTTTAGGCTAGGTATCATTTTGGTAACTCTACGTTGAACTCGTTCTAGCTTGTTTATATCTTTTTGGTAATAAGGGCACCAGGATTGAACGCAGTATTCCAGAAGAGGGCGGACTAAGGAATTGTAAAGGGTTAGGATAACTTCTTTGGATTTATGCTCAAATGACCTGCCTATAAAGCCAATTATTTTTGTTTGCCTTCTTAACAACTTCTGAACATTGTTGACTCATTGAACATTGTTGATTGGTGAGAATGGAAGTGAAGGTGAAGGGAGGGAGGGGAGGTAGTGGTGATGATGATGAGGTAGTGGCGGGGTGGGGGGGGGGGGGGGGGGGGGGGGGGGGGGAATGCTGGTGGTGGTGGTGGTGGTGATGATGAGGTAGTGGTGGTGATAGGGGTGAAGAGGAGGGGGGGGTGATAGTGGTGAAGGGGAGGGGGAGAGATGGTGGTGGTGGTGGTAGTGGTGAGGGGGAGGGATGGTGGTAGTGGTGAAGGGGAGGGGGAGGGATGGTGGTAGTGGTGAAGGGGAGGGGGAGGGATGGTGGTGATAGTGGTGAAGGAGAGGGGGAGGGGTGGTGGTGGTGATAGTGGTCAGAGAGGGGGAGGGGTGGTGGTAGTGGTGGGGTGGTGGTGATAGGGGTGAAGGGGAGGGGGGGAGGTGGAGGGAGGGGTGATAGGGGGGAAGGGGCTTGGAAGTGGTGGTGGTGGTGGTTAAGGTGAGGGTGAGAGGTAGATTATACACTAGAAAATATCGTCTAATGGTAACCAGAATATGCAGGAAATGACGTCATCGTGCTGAAGGGGTGTAATACCAACAAAATAAAGGGGGTACTGTGGAGGATGTCAGAACAACACAACACGAAGACAGATGGTAAACTCGGCCCCCATACACCCACTAGTTCCATCCAACTTTTTCCACCCTGTCAAGTTCAGAGCCAACACAAGAGAGATTCGATCAACTCTTTCACGACGATCACCATAATATATATTAACCTTTGGCCACCTACCATTAGACGATTTTAAAAAGAATTATGTGACATGAAGCGAGAACTAGAAAAATGAATGTGGTTAAAGAAAAAAAAAAAAAAAAAAAAATCCCAATCAGAACAAGGGCGATTTTGTTTCATCCTGGCTACCATTAGATTATATTAAACACAAAAATACACGAAGAAAAGCGAAACAGATAAAGAAAAACTCGCCCTATACAGCCACTCATTCTGTCAAACCTTTCACACCCTGTCAAGTTCAGAGCCAAGATATATATATATACTGTATATACCATATGTCAGAGATATAGAGATAGACAGACACTAACATGATAGATAGGGGATAAAGTTACTTATCAATAAGTATTTAGTTCCATGCAAACTTGGAATCAGCCCAAATGCTCCAAGGCACTCCTTCAGGGCAAGAACAGCCATTCCAGAGACTAGCTTTGGCGCTCTGGATTGTCGCGTAGCTAACATGAGACTGAAATGGACCAAATAGGATGAACGGTGACCCAGACCTCCCCCCCTTTAGTCGCCTCGCACGACATGCAGTAGACACGTGGGGAATATTCTTATATGTCCTCTACCACATAGGTAGAGGCCCCCCTTACCCCCTGGGGGAAAGGGTCGTGGACAAGGTGAACATAAAAGTGAATGTGAACTTCCATCAGAACGAGGACGATTCTATTGATTTCATCCTGGGCATTATTCGACAGTATTAAACACCATAGATTCACTAATACACAAAGAAAAGAGCAAGGAAAAGCACAAACATAGCGAACAACTCGGCCCCCATGCAGCCACTCATTCCATCAAAGTTTTTCCCCCGTGCCAAGCCCAGAGCCAACCAAGGAGAACATACGAGGGCCCGGGAACTACAGAAACCCCTCATTCTATTCTGGCTAAAGTCTATTCGCTGTAAGTAGGCGAGAACTCATGACCTCTATCCTCTGTAACTCAAAAAAGGGCTAGAGCAAATTGGCTGTAAACTTCCACATCTATTCCTTGACTGACTCTTCCGAAATTCTAAATATATTAGCTCGATTACTCTAGTCGTTTTTGAGTTACAGAGGTTAGAGGTCATGACTTCTCGCCTACTTACAGCGAATAGACTATAGCATAACACGATTATTTTCAGACTAGGAAGGATCTGTTGCTTGCCATTGACTACAGAGTTTAGAAATGTAGAACAATAAAATACAGATCAGATCAGATGAAGGCCTTTGCAACGGCACCTCGTATCTACATTCTACTTTTCCTATTTTTCTGAAGAGTGTAGAGAGGGGAGGAGGGGTGTTGGAGAGAGGAAGCTGTTGGAGTGGCTTTGTTATGTGTGTTTAGTGTGTGAGTGTGTGTGTGTGTGTGTTTTTGTTTGTTTGTTTTTTTAACTAGTAATACAATACACGATATGCGAACAACAGAAGTACTAGTCCGAAGGGGGTTGTTCGTTTTTAATTTAAGGAAGATGTACTCGCTTTTTCTGGACCCCCTTCTCCCTCATGTTTAGACCCATTAGTTTTGCGATGTTATGACGTTTGTTCACTAGTTTGGCGATTTTGAGATCTTTCGCCCCATTACTTTGTCAATATTAAGATCTTTCGTGCCGTTTAGGTGTCGATTATTCCTGGCGAGCGATAGCGAGCCTGTAATTTTATAAGTAACCGGCCTTCGACCGGAACAATTTTCTACCGAAAAATGTACACATACTGTATATCCTGAAAGAGTGTATAGGGGGTGTTTAGGGGGTGTATAGGGGGTGTTTAGGGGGTGTATAGGGGGTGTTTAGGGGGTGTATAGGGGGTGTATAGGGGGTGTATAGGGGGTGTTTTGTTAAGCTTGATGGAGATATAACGAGGAAACTCAAATAAATATATGAATTAAATAACACCCCGTTCTTAACATTAATCAACCATTACAAACCCCAATGTACTTGAATAAACTAATGAAAGCATATGGTCCTCCCGGGATTCGAACTCGGGACGCCACACCCAGAACATAAGCATCTAAACCATTACACCATAAACTAATGAAAGCGTATGGTCCTCCCGGGATTCGAACTCGGGACGCCACACCCAGAACATAAGCATCTAAACCATTACACCATAAACTAATGAAAGCGTATGGTCCTCCCGGGATTCGAACTCGGGACGCCACACCCAGAACATAAGCATCTAAACCATTACACCACCAACGGAAGGACACGGAACAATAAGACAAAATAAACTAAAGAAAGCACTATGGTCCTCCCGGGATTCGAACTCGGGACGCCACACCCAGAACATAAGCATCTAAACCATTACACCACCAACGGAAGGACACGGAACAATAAGACAAAATAAACTAAAGAAAGCACTATGGTCCTCCCGGGATTCGAACTCGGGACGCCACACCCAGAACATAAGCATCTAAACCATTACACCACCAACGGAAGGACACGGAACAATAAGACAAAATAAACTAAAGAAAGCACTATGGTCCTCCCGGGATTCGAACTCGGGACGCCACACCCAGAACATAAGCATCTAAACCATTACACCATCAACGGAAGGACACGGAACAATAACACAAAATAAACTAAAGAAAGCATATGGTCCTCCCGGGATTCAAACTCGGGACACCACACCCAGAACATAAGCATCTAAACCATTACACCACCAACAGAAGTACACGGAACAATAAGACAAGGAGCAGAGGGGGTTAGAAACTCCTCAGAAGCACTAAAGTAACACCGGTGAAAAGTAAGTAACAAGCTCCACGGAACAATTATGACGAGTGGGGTGTAGACATGATAAATGAGGTGACGTGTGGAGGGTGAAGGAATGGTTCTGTAGTGTGTGTGTGTGTGTGTGTGTGTGTGTGTGTGTGTGTGTGTGTGTGTGTTGCTGTGTGTGTGTGTGTGTGTGTGTGTGTGTGTGTGTGTGTGTGTGTGTGTGTGTGTGAGTGAGTGAGTGAGTGAGTGAGTGAGTGAGTGAGTGAGTGAGTGAGTGAGTGTAAGAGAGAGCGAGAGAAAGAGAGAGAAGGGTTATACAATAGAAAAGGGATATTGAAAGAAAAGATAGCCTAGGCGTTTTTAAAAGAGAAAACCAAAACAAAGAAGTGGTTTGAGAGAAAGGAAAGATGAATGGAGAGAATAAAAGAAACAGGTCCTGAATGTAAACAAAGGGATGCTATGAAGAAGCTAAAGGTTATATCAAAATATAATAAAAGAGGGGAGAGGTGGAAAGAATAAAGGGGAGAAGCCACAGGAGACAACTAGCTATCTACCTGGTGATGGGCTGGTCTATCAGAGTGAGAACTGAGCGATCTCTGCCATACCCATAGCTTACTCTGACTGTTCCTTTTACTTATATATTTTCTAGATCTCGAGTGACGGCGTCTCTTCCGTGGATTGACCTCCCAATCTACCAAGATTGGAAGCCAAAGCGTCACATTTTTCCTTTGCCCCTCAACTTTCTCTTCATAGTTGCTGAGGCCTGAGGGGCACAGGGCCTTGGGTGGGGCTTTGGTTTCCCGGGCGTTTCCGCTCCCTCCTCAGCTCCCCGCCATGGAGTGGCTTCGGCCACCCAGGCTTTATTGTGGTCGGCAGGGAGGGTTCTGTGGGGGCGCTCGGTTATGGCCTTGGCCTTGCTCGGGGCCATGGGGCTGTTCGGCCAGGCAGCTTGGGGAACAACAACAACTATTTATCTATCTATCTATTGCCTGGCGCCGTGATCCCCAAAGGGGTGGCCACGAACGAAACGCCCCCTTGCACCTCTGTCCCCAGTCAGTCAACGCCCCTCCTCCCAACCAGCATCGCCTTCATCAATAATTCAATATACTTCTTCACTCCAACCTTCCACCTCTCATTCGGTTTACCTCGCTCTCGTACACCCTCTTAGTAATTCTCTCGCTTCCCATACATTCCATATGGTCGAACCATCTCAAGGTGTTACTCTTCACACTTTCCAGCACATCTACCTCCACACCACATCTCCCTCTTACTTCCTCATTCGTCTGTCTATCCCTCCATGTAACTCCGCACGCACTTCTGTTAGTTGCTGGAGGCCATTTTTAAAGTTAATACAAGAATTAAATTAAAGAGACATCGCCGGTACAGAAAGGATTAAAACCAATAAATATAAGTGAGTGATATGAACGAAAGCATTAGAAGTAGAAAGGGGAAAAGCGATGGTAAAACAATGAAGAATTATTATGGTAAAGAGACAAGCGAACGGCAAACACAATTCAATATATAGAAAATAGCTTAAGGGGAGGTTTCTAGTTTGTTTCCTACTCTTCCAGCAATCTTAAAATTTCACCCCCTTGACCCCCTTTCAAGATAAATTTGTACATTTTTCGGTAGAAAAATGTCCAGGCCGAAGGCCGGTTCCTCTTAAATTACAGGCTCGCTATCGCTCGCCAGGAAAAGATTGACCCCTAAATGACACGAAAGATCTTAAAATTGACAGAAATGGGGCGAAAGTTCCTAAAATCGCCAAACTAATGGGGCGAACGTCTTAAAATCTCAAAATCAATGGGGCTAAACCTGAATGAGAAAGGAGTTCAGTAAAAAAATCCCTCAAGTGGAAATCTCCCCTTAAGAAATGAGAGAATACCCAAGAAACGCGAGCATCCAATTAAGAGCCCAAGTAGGTACCGGAAATAGAAAGACAGTTAGGTATGGGGGGGGGGGGGTCTGTCTCCTCATTACTGGAGACTGTTTCTTTAAGGGGGGGCACCACTCCGTGTTTTTCTGGACCCCCTTCTCCCTCATGTTTAGCATATTCGTTTTTAGATTTTAAGTCGTTCGTTCCGTTAGTTTGGAGATTTTGAGACCTTTCGCCTCATTTTTGTTTTCAATATTAAAACATTTCGTGCCTTTTAGGTGTTGATTTTTTCCTGGCAAGCGATAGCGAGCCTCTAATTTTAGAAGGAATCGGCCTTCGGCCGGGACATTTTTCTACCGAAAAATTTACAAATCTATCTTGAAAGGGGGTCTACCGGGGTGTTCTTCTAAGCTTGATGGAGGTCTAGCGAGGAAACTCAAAAATATATCAATAAATAAATATACAGACCACAAACCAAGCACTGCCCCCTCAGAGACAAAGGCGGTTCATCAACCTTCCACTCATTCCACTTCCTTCACCTTAACCTCCACGTGTTTTATCTTTCTCTCCTTTTCTCTCTTTCTCTGGCTTGTATCCATTCGGCCCCATTCAGTCAATTGTTTTAAGACGTTAATCCCCATCCAGATGTTGATTTCTTCCTGGCGAGCGATAGCGAGCCAAAATTGTATGGAGAAATCCGGCTTCGCCAGAGACATTTTTCTATCGAAAAATGTACAAATTTAGCTTGCTGTCAAAACAAAAATATATATATGCTGGCTCGCCAGGAAAATATTGACACTTGGATGGGGGTAAACGTCTTAAAACAGTAGGCTGTAAAAAAAGTGAGATGGGCTCCCATAACCTCCGCTTTTTGTTTCCTATGTGTATGAAGGAGACAAAAGGCGGGTTGCCTGTAACGAGTGTCTCCCACAAAGCCAAAAGAGTGACATAGAGCCATAATCAAGGGACGTTGAAGTCACACGAAGATTAAAGTACAGTCTAAGTCATAGGATGAAAGAAAGATTAATTGAGCGAGAGTTCCAGAGTTCACTTGTTGAGTAGGAGAAAGACAGAAAATTTGCTAAGTCTTGGGTTGGAGAGCTGGACAGAATAGGAGTGAGACTGTGTTGAAAGGCGGGTGCCTCACATTCTACCCTAAATATTGTCCTCCCACCCTTCTCTCTCTCTCTCTCTCTCCTTTGCCCCTCCCCCCACCAAGGTCACCCCCCTTCCGGTGGATGCGTATGACACACACACACACACACTCTCTCTCTCTCTCTCTCTCTCTCTCTCTCTCTCTCTCTCTCTCTCTCTCTCTCTCTCTCTCTCTCTCTTATCTTCTTCTTCACTATTTTCTTCTTCATTCTCACTATCTCTTCTTCTAAGCCAATATAAATTCACCGTGCATTTATCTTGTCATTATATTTTACCACCGTATTTTATTTTCAGCCTTCAAATATTTAATTAAACTTACTAGGGTGTTTGAGATAAGACTTAGCCATTTTCATGCGAGGTGGCCCCATTAGCACGCACAATCGTTACACATTTTCATGCACGGTAGTCCCAATAGTACGCACAATCATACACATTTGTTAACCACAAAACACAACGAGAAGACTTAGAAATATAAATTCAACATAGAAACTAACCAAAATTTTTTTTTTAAATAAATGCATACTATATAGGCCTAAATACAGTAGACCACCACATATATATGAATTTGTGTCTCAAGATATACTTTTTTCGTGTGTGTGTGTGTGTGTGTGTGTAATAATAATAATAATAATAATAATAAACGGTTTATTAAAGAATGGCAGCCTCATGAGCTGAAAATACACGTGTGTGTGTGTGTGTGTGTGTGTGTGTGTTGGTGAGTGAGTGATGAATGAGTGAGTGATGAATATGAGTGAGTGATGAATGAGTGAGTGATGAGTGAGTGATGAATATGAGTGAGTGATGAATATGAGTGGGTGATGAATGAGTGAGTGAGTCAGTGATGAGTGAGTGAGTGATGAGTGAGTGAGTGATAAGTGAGTGAGTGATGAATGAGTGAGTGAGTGAGTGATGAGTGAGTGAGTGAGTGATGAATGAGTGAGTGATGAGTAGATATATATATTTTTTTTAAGCCGGTTGTGTTCCTCCTACCCTCCTCATAACCCCCCCCGCCCCCCCCCCCACCAACGCTCATTTCTTTCCCCCTAACTTCTCTCGGTCTTATAAACTTTACCTCACTTTTTTTTTCTTCTTCCTGCCTTAACCACGGCTTTCCTTCGCTTGCCTATCCTTTGAGACTTCTTCTTTAACCCCCTTCACCACAAAGGCATAATTTAATCCTATTCTGGTTACCATTAAACGATTTTCTTTTTTTATTTTTTTTATTTTTTTTGTCTATGTGAGTGAGGGAGACAAAAGGTAGAAGTGCCTGTAGCGAGTGACTCCTCCATAGTTGAAAGAGTAACAGGACCAAAATCAAGGGACATTCGAGCCAAAATGCCTGGAGCACGGTCGAGTTTGAAGCATTTAAGTAATAGGAGGAGGGAAAGACTGATTCTGGGAGAGAGTTCCAGAGCTCGGCTGTTCAATAAAAGAAAGACAGAGTAACATTTCACTCTTGGGTTGGAGAGTTTCACAGAATAGGGGTGGGAGTGTGTTGAAAGACGGGTACCACGTACCCTACGTAGAGGAGGTGGCATACACTGGGAGAGCTCTGAGGAGCACTGATTATTGTAGTAGCGATAGAATAGCGAGAGAGATGCAACATTGCGGCGGAGAGAGACAGATTGCAGAGAGTTGGTGAGTGGACGGGAATTAATGATACGAAAGGCCTTCCTTTCTACTTTGTCTAGGAGTGCGGTGTGAGAGGATCCTCCCCACACATGTGAACAATACTCAATACAAGAACGTACTGTGCCCCTGTACAGAGCAAGAAGCTGTGCAGGGGTAAAGAACCCCCTGAGGCGGTTGAGCACACCCAGCTTCTGGAAGGCTGCCTTAGCAAGACTGGTACTATGGTCCTTCCAAGTGAGAGCAGAAGAAAAAGAGACACCAAGAATATTGAGAGAAGATGAAGGATTGATTTTTCTATTGTTGAAGAATAAGGGATAGTCCGCTGGGAGTTACGGACGGGTAGATAGATGGAGAGATTGGGTTTTGGAAGCATTAAAGGCAACAAGGTTTTCTTTACCCCAATTGGAAATAGTAGTTAGATCAGAAGATAAGTGTTGTATGGCTTCATTACGTTTGCTTTTAAGGGATTGCTGGCTGGGTCGTTATGGAAAACTAATTGAGTAGTGTAAGGTAGAGTCGTCTGCATATGAATGGATGGGACTGGAGGTACAGTTGAGAAGATCATTTATGAAAATTAGGAAGAGAATAGAAGATAGGGCAGAGCCCTGAGGAACACCGGAGTTGATAGGATGAGGAAGTGACCGATGGCCATCCACAACCGCAGCTATGGAACGGCCGGAAAGGAAATTAGAGACAAAGGCACAGATGGAGGGATAGAAACCGAAGGAGGATAGTTTGTAAATTAAATATTTGTGCCAGACTCTATCGAAGGCCTTCGATAACTCTAATGCAATAGAAAATGTGTGTTCAGCTTATAATCTACCTCCAGGACTCTAAGGGGTTAAAACGATCTCAATAAACCCCCTGACTAGCATAGGCTCTTCTTAAACTGCATAAAAGCGTCTAATGATAGGCAGAATAAAAGGTCAAAACATGGGCCATGTATTATTTTTTTTAAATCAATATGTAAAAAGATTACATTGTGTATCTTTTCATGAAATTAAGACTGACTGACTGACTTTCTCTATCTCTCTCTCACTCACACACACACTCACTCACTCACTCTCGCTCTCTCTCTCCCAACAAACAGCAAGAGTCACGAACCTTCTTCCTGTCTTTCCTCTCCTACAGACTGGGAAGAGGAGGAAAATGTGTGTGTGTGTGTGTGTGTGTGTGTGTGTGTGTGTGTGTGTGTGTGTGTGTGTGTGTGTGTGTGTGTGTGTGTGTGTGTGTGTGTGTGTGTGTGTGTGTGTGTGTGTGTGTGTGTGTGTGTGTGTGGGTGTGTGTGTGTGTGTGTGTGTGTGTGTGTGTGTGTGTGTGTGTGTGTGTGTGTGTGTGTGTGTGTGTGTGTGTGTGTGTGTGTGGTGTGTGTGTGTGTGTGTGGTGTGTGTGTGTGTGTGTGTGTGTGTGTGTGTGTCTGTGGTGTGTGTGTGTGTGTGTGTGTGTGTGTGTGTGTGTGTGTGTGTGTGTGTGTGTGTGTGTGTGTGTGTGTGTGTGTGTGTGTGTGTGTGTGTGTGTGTGTGTGTGTGTGTGTGTGTGTGTGTGTGTGTGTGTGTGGGTGTGTGTGTGTGTGTGTGTGTGTGTGTGTGTGTGTGTGTGTGTGTGTGTGTGTGTGTGTGTGTGTGTGTGTGTGTGTGGTGTGTGTGTGTGTGTGTGTGTGTGGTGTGTGTGTGTGTGTGTGTGCGTGTGTGTGTGGTGTGTGTGTGTGTGTGTGTGTGTGTGTGGGTGTGGGTGTGTGTGTGTGTTGTGTGGTGTGTGTGTGTGTGTGTGTGTGTGTGTGTGTGTTGTGTGGTGTGTGTGTGTGTGTGTGTGTGTGTGTGTGTGTGTGTGTGTGTGTGTGTGTGTGTGTGTGTTGTGTGTGTGTGTGTGTGTGTGTGTGTGTGTGTGTGAGAGAGAGAGAGAGAGAGAGAGAGAGAGAGAGACTGTGTGTGAGAGTGAAAGAGGAATGTGTGTATGAACTGAAAAACTAATCTCAAAGGGAAACCACCACAAACAAAAAAAGTCTCAAGGGGAATCCACCCAATAAAAGTCCCAAGAAGACTAGCCCAGAAAGAGAGAGACAATATACCGGAGACCTCTGTTGTGGTTTACAGGTGGTGGTGGCCAGAAGAAGCAAAGTCCTTAAGGGGAGATCTCCACTTGAGGGATTTTTTTCTTGACCCCTTTCTCCCTAATGTTTAGCCCCATTGCTTTTGATATTATAAAACGTTTGCCCCATTAGTTTAGCGATTTTAAGAACTTTCACCCCATATTAAGACCTTTCGTGCAATTCAGGTGTCGATTTTATCCTGGCGAGCGATAGCGAGCCTGTAATTTAAGAGGAACCGGCCTTCGGCCGGGAAATTTTTCTACCGAAAAAATTTACAAATTTATCTTGAAAGGGACTCAAGGGGGTGTAATTTTAAGCTTGATGGAGGTCTAGGGAACAAACTAAATACCTCCCCTTAACCCTTTGAGTACCAGCGACGTGTGTTATAATTATATCATTCTAGCTATATTTAAACGATATTATACGGCTTGGGAAGGATCTGTGGTAGTTAAAAGGGTTGGTTGAGATTGTTTGAAGCCTCATCATGGCTAGAGGTCCTTCCCAAGTTTAATAAAATCGTCTAATAGTCGCCAAGATGGGATGAAAAGGACGTCCCTGGTACTCAAGGGGTTAATTAACACGATAACATAAAGACATCACCGGTACTGAACGGGTTAAGGGGAGGTTTTTAGTTTGGTCTTTAGATATCCAGCAAGCTTAAGATTACACCCCCTTGAGCCCCTTTCAAGATAAATTTGTAAATTTTTCGGTAGAAAAATTTCCCGGCTGAAAGCCGGTTCCTCTTAAATTACAGGCTCGCTATCGCTCGCCAGGATAAAATCGACACCTAAATTGCACGAAAGGTCTTAAAATTGACGGAAATGGAGCGAAAGTTCTTAAAATCGCCAAACTAATGGGGCGACTGTCTTAAAATCTCAAAAGCAATGGGGCTAAACATGAGGGAGAAAGGGGTCCAGAAAAAAATCCCTCAAGTCGATATCTCCCCTTAACTACCATTACGTCATTTTCAACATACCCTCGTTTTACCATCAGACGATTCTCTTTAGCTTGTAATAGTCTAAGTACGTGACTCAAACGGGTGATTACGACTTCCATAAACCCTCTTAGTAACATAGGTCCTTCTGAAACTACAAAAAATCATCGAGTTTTAGCCTGAAACAAATATAAAAAGGCGTCATGGTGCTTGAAAGGGTTAAGTTTACAAAACGACGTCTATGGCAACAAACTATGGCAATTAATCCTTTTTCAGCTACCCATGATCATTCCCAAGCTTCCTAAAACCGTTTAAGGGGAGATTTCCACTTAAGGGATGTTTTTCTTGACTCCCTTCTCCCTCATGTTTAGCCCCATTGCTTTTGATATTATAAAACGTTCGCCCCATTAGTTTAGCGATTTTAAGAACTTTCACCCCATATTAAGACCTTTCGTGCCATTCAGGTGTCGATTTTATCCTGGCGAGCGATAGCGAGCCTGTAATTTAAAAGGAACCGGCCTTCGGCCGGGAAATTTTTCTACCGAAAAATTTACAAATTTATCTTGAAAGGGACTCAAGGGGGTATATATTTAAGCTTGATGGAAGTCTAGGGAACAAAGTAAATACCTCCCCTTAAGTGGAGGTGCAATATAAACAAAAAGAAGTCACCGGTCCTGAAAGGGTTAAGCTTCAATATTCTTAACACTGCCAACCAATATGGAGGTAAAAGGTAAAATTGGCATATGATATTAACCCTCTCCGACATATGACGCGATTTTGAGCCTATTGGGGATACTTTAAAGCCTTTGTTACCATCAGGGGTATTTAGAAACCTTTAGTTTAGTTTTATTTTTTATTTTTTTTATAGACCTCCGTCTACGTATTGTGAAAAACCTGTTTAGTTACTTCAACCTCTGCAGTTGTCTTTGAGTTAGCTGTGGGCAGAAAACTAATTTTGGAGAGGTAATTATAAAAGTGAGAGAACTCTATTTCTTATTGCTAATCTGGCAACCTCTGCGTCATAAATGAGTGAAAGGGTTAATTGATTTATATATTTTTTTTATTATTATTATTATTATTGTTTTAGGTATGTTTTTTTTACTTCGATACATTGACTCCGTCGCTAGTGCTCGTGTGACGTTGTGTTAACCCTTTCAGTACCGGTGCCGTCCTTTTAACTTTAGTCTGGCTACTATAAGACGATTTTATTCAGCCTCTAGTAATTAACGAGCTGCGTGGCGCGACGCAAAGAACACGAAAAAGGGCTCCGTTTCAACCTAGAGGATAGATCAGAGTATATGAATGTGAAAGATCATTGCATTTAATTTAGTAATACCTGAGAAATAGCGACTTTTTATAAGCATCACCGTAAGAAGAAGAAGGAAAACTGAAGAAGAAAGAAAGAGAACAACAACAACAACAACAACAACAACAACCCCACCACCACCACCACCACCACCACCAACCCCCCCCCCCCCCCCACCAACAACAACAACAACAACGACGACATAAGTAAGGCGTCTAGGTGCTGAAGGGGTTAACATGAAGTGGGTCTATAGGTCGACAATGACAGACAGGTTGGGGCTTAAGGAATGATGGTTCACTTTTTGCATGTATTAATTTTTCTAGTTTCCTCTCTAGACCTCCATCAAATTAAAAAAAAAACATCCATTAGATCCCCCTTCTAGATGAATTTCTACATTTTTCGGTACAAAAATGTCCCGGCCGAAGGCCGATTCTTCCAACATTGCAGGCTCACTATCGTTCACCAGGGGAAAAATCGACACCTAAATAGCACGAAAGGTCTAAATATTGACGAAGAAATGGGGCGAAAGGTGTTGAAATCGCCAAACTAATGGGCCGAACGTCATAAAATCTGAAAACTATTGGGGGTAAGAATGAGGTAGAAGGATGACCAGAAAAAACGTGCCATCTCCCCTTAAGGGTGATTACAAGAGAAGGCTACTAAAGGAGGTCTTAAGACGTCTGGGAAGCGTTGAGGGCGAGCCATAGGAGAAAACATAACAATGGTCGGAATAGAAAGGACCTATGGACACAGCTAGCTAAATGGAAGGAAGAAAAGGAGAGCAGAGAAAGGTGAAATACAAAGAACCTATACGGACAAAGCTAAATGGAAGGAAGAACAGGCAAGAATAGAGAGTTAAAATAGAAAGGACTGCGAACATAAATGGAAGAAAGATAAGGCGAATATATGTGTGTATATAATATCTATATATATATATATATATATATATATATATATATATATATATATATATATATATATATATATATACGAATATAAGTAGAGTGAATGCAAACAATAGTGACAAAGAACATAGAGGAATAACAACAAAGAGAGATGGCAAAGATAAACAGTAGGAGAGAGAGAGAGAGAGAGAGAGAGAGAGAGAGAGAGAGAGAGAGAGAGAGAGAGAGAGAGAGATAAACAAGGTCACACTGAAGAACGTGAAGGAAGGGTCTGGGAGGGATGGAAGGGGGGGTCTGGGAGGGTCTGGGAGGGTCTGGGAAGGATGGGAGGGAAGGGAGGGTCTGGGAGGGATGGGGGGGGGAGGGTCTGGGGAGGATAATTGGGTGACGTGGAGGTAATTGGGACACACGGGAGGAGGTGGACAGTTACAGTAATGAGAACAAAAATATCATTATATATATACCGTATATATATATACTGTATAACGTGTGCTATAATTTATGCTAGCTATATTTTGCAGCTTAGGAAGGATCTGTGGAAGTTAATAGGGCTGGTTGAGATATATTGAAGCCTTATTATTGCTAGAGGTCCTTCTAAAACGTCTATTGTTATAAAATATCGTTTATATATATATATATATATATATATATATAGAGCTTTCGTCTATATATTATATATATATATAAGGGTAATACAATCAAAGTATATAGACACTATATACTTTAAATACAATACCCTGATGATGTCTTAGAGAGAATAGACGAAAGCTTGGTGTTCCATTGTTTCAATTTTCCTAGCGAGTTTAACTACATAATTTGATCACACGTATATGTGATTTAACCTCCACACACACATATATATATATATATATATATAATTTACTCTCATACGCATAGGAAATATCTCACTTATTTCATTTAACTGCAACTCTCCTTACTTCTTCCAAGGTTCCAATTATCTTTAACTGTGAGTTATGAATCCTCCAGTAACCAATGTCAACAGACTTAAGGGGAGGTATTTAGTTTGTTCCCTAGACCTCCATCAACCTTAAAATTACACCCCCTCGAGTCCCTTTCAAGATAAATTTGTAAATTTTTCGGTAGAAAAATGGCGCCGATTCCTCTTAAATTACAGGCTCGCTATCGCTCGCCAGTATAAAATAGACATCTGAATTGCACGAAAAGTCTTAATATGGGGTGAAAGTTCTTAACATCGCTAAACTAATGGGGCAAACGTTTTATAATATCAAAAGCAATGGGGCTAAACATGAGGGAGAAAGGGGTCAAGAAAAAAATCCCTCTAGTGGAAATCTCCCCTTAACCCCATTTTCTGTGCCTCTCTCGGGAGCAGGATAGTCTCACCTGCTTTTATCACGGCCAGAAATGGAGAGGACACATTTCTTGGATGCCAATTATCTTAAGGGGGGTCACCTGGTTTTTTGTATCTCCTTTTCTCTCTTTCCCTGGCTTGTATCCATTCGGCCCCATTCAGCCAACTGTTTTAAGACGTTTATCCCCATCCAGGTGTCCATTTCTTCCTGGCGAGCGATAGCGAGCCAGTTTTATATGGAGAAATTCGGCTATTATTACACGATTCTATTCTAATTAGGGAGGGTATATGTAAGCCAGAGGGTTTATATATAGTATTTACCCTTATAATTCCCACAGATCCTTCTTAATTGAAAGGGTTAATTGAAATTTGTTTGGTGATGGGATATTGGTGATCAGGTGGAGGAATGTAGTGACATATGGGTAGTGAATTAATGTCGGGCGGATAGGACTCGTTAGCCTTGGTCGGAAACCCATCTAGGGGAGACAACCTTATAATAATTCGAGTGGATGGGACTGGTCCAGCCTTGGTTGGCAACCCATCTAGGGGAGACAACTTTATACAAATACCGAAGGGCGGCACGCTCGTCGATGCTACTTGCAGGTGGCGAACTCTGCAATAGATAGATACAATACAAAGATAAAGAGCGTAAGAGGGAACGAAGGGATTATAGAAGAGGAAATTTATAAAGAGAGAGAGAGAGAGAGCGAGAGAGAGATAAAGAGAGAGAGAGAGAGCGAGAGAGATAAAGAGAGAGAGAGAGAGAGAGAGAGACAGAGACAGAGAGAGAGAGAGAGAGAGAGAGAGAGAGAGAGAGCAAGAGAGAGAGTGAGTGTAGGGGACGTGGTGTGATAAGAATGTCAATGTGGGAGGGAGGCGGCTGGACTAAAATATCACCCACAATAATTTCAAGGGGGACTCTGATGTTGTTGTTGTTGTTATTCCCACAACACTCACACGTACACACACACACACACACACACACACACACACACACACATCACTCACACGAAAGGCGGAATTACACGAGAGCACTTAACGTCAATTTCTTTTAAGGGGGGGGGGGGGGGGGAGGGGGGTGATCTGCTTGTTTTTCTCCTTTTTGCTCGTTCTTTGGGTTGTATCCATTCGGCCCAATTCACCCTACTGTTTTAAGACGTTTATCTGCATCCAGGTGTCGATATTTTCCTGGCGAGCGGTAGCGAGCCAGCATTACTTTTTAATTGTTTTTGACAGCAGGCCAAATTTGTACATTTCTCGATAGAAAAATGTCTCCGGCGAAGCCCAATTTCTCCATACAATGCTGGCTCGCTATCGCTCGCCAGGAATAAATAGACACCTGAATGGGAATAAACCTCTTAAAATAGCAAACTGAATGGAGCCGAATGGACACAAGCCAGAGAATGAGAGAAAAGGAGAGACAAAAAAGCAGGTCACCCCCCTTAACGCACTTTATTAACACCCATCCCCTTATTTACGCAAACGTTGTGTTGCTTATAATAACTCAACTTCAATCTAGACGTTAATAACACTGCAAAACCATCATATATTATTGTCAGAATCCAGTGTGAAAAACCGCCTTTATGCCGACAACTACAACGTTCCACAGGTGTTGAGGCTTGTACAGGAGGTAGAATAAAGAATGGGTTAATATTTTGTAAGTGACAATTGTGGTAGTAGTTATGAGAGGTTAGGGGTTACGATTTCTGCCCAACCTACAATGAACAGACTATAGTGGTGGTGGTAGAGGAGGAAGTGGTGATGGTGGTAGTAGTGATGGTGGTGGTGGTGGTGGTGGAGGAGGAAGTGGTGATGGTGGTAGTAGTGATGGTGGTGGTGGTGGGTGAGGAGGAAGTGGTGATGGTGGTAGTAGTGATGGTGGTGGTGGTGGTGGTGGTGGTAGAGGAGGAAGTGGTGATGGTGGTAGTAGTGATGGTGGTGGTGGTGGTGGTAGAGGAGGAAGTGGTGATGGTGGTAGTAGTGATGGTGGTGGTGGTGATGATAGAGGAAGTGGTGATGGTGGTAGTAGTGATGGTGGTGGTGGTGGTGGTAGAGGAGGAAGTGGTGATGGTGGTAGTAGTGATGGTGGTGGTGGTGGTGGTGGAGGAGGAAGTGCTGATGGTGGTAGTAGTGATGGTGTGGTGGTGGTGGTGGGAGGAGGAAGTGGTGATGGTGGTAGTAGTGATGGTGGTGGTGGTGGTGGTGGTGGTAGAGGAGGAAGTGGTGATGGTGGTAGTAGTGATGGTGGTGGTGGTGGTGGTAGAGGAGGAAGTGGTGATGGTGGTAGTAGTGATGGTGGTGGGTGGTGGTGGTGGAGGAGGGAGTGCTGATTGTGGTAGTAGTGATGGTGGTGGTGGTGGTGGTAGAGGAGGAAGTGGTGATGGTGGTAGTGGTGATGGTGGTAGTAGTGATGGTGGTGGTGGTGGTGGTGGAGGAGGAAGTGGTGATGGTGGTAGTAGTGATGGTGGTGGTGGTGGTGGTGGAGGAGGAAGTGGTGATGGTGGTAGTAGTGATGGTGGTGGTGGTGGTGGTGGTGGTGGTGGTAGAGGAGGAAGTGGTGATGGTGGTAGTAGTGATGGTGGTGGTGGTGGTGGTAGAGGAGGAAGTGGTTATGGTGGTAGTAGTGATGGTGGTGGTGGTGGTGGAGGAGGAAGTGGTGAAGTAGGTGGTGGTAGTGATGGTGGTGGTGGTGGTGGTGGTGGTGGAGGTCGAGGAGGAAGAGGTAATGGTGGTTAGTGATGGTGGTGGTGGTGGTGGTGGAGGAGGAAGTGGTGATGGTGGTAGTAGTGATGGTGGTGGTGGTGGTGGTGGAGGAGGAAGTGGTGATGGTGGTAGTAGTGATGGTGGTGGTGGTGGTGGTGGTGGTGGTAGAGGAGGAAGTGGTGATGGTGGTAGTAGTGATGGTGGTGGTGGTGGTGGTAGAGGAGGAAGTGGTGATGGTGGTAGTAGTGATGGTGGTGGTGGTGGTGGTGGAGGAGGATGTGGTGATGGTGGTAGTAGTGATGGTGGTGGTGGTGGTGGTAGAGGAGGAAGTGGTGATGGTGGTAGTAGTGATGGTGGTGGTGGTGGTGGTAGAGGAGGAAGTGGTGATGGTGGTAGTAGTGATGGTGGTGGTGGTGGTGGTGGTAGAGGAGGAAGTGGTGATGGTGGTAGTAGTGATGGTGGTGGTGGTGGTGGTGGTGGTAGAGGAGGAAGTGGTGATGGTGGTAGTAGTGATGGTGGTGGTAGAGGAGGAAGTGGTGATGGTGGTAGTAGTGATGGTGATGGTGGTGGTAGAGGAGGAAGTGGTGATGGTGGTAGTAGTGATGGTGTGTGGTGGTGGTGGTGGTGGTGGTAGAGGAGGAAGTGGTGATGGTGGTAGTAGTGATGGTGGTGGTGGTGGTGGTAGAGGAGGAAGTGGTGATGGTGGTAGTAGTGATGGTGGTGGTGGTGGTGGTAGAGGAGGAAGTGGTGATGGTGGTAGTAGTGATGGTGGTGGTGGTGGTAGAGGAGGAAGTGGTGATGGTGGTAGTAGTGATGGTGGTGGTAGTGGTGGTAGAAGGAGGAAGTGGTGATGGTGGTAGTAGTGATGGTGTGTGGTGGTGTGGTGGTGATGGTAAGGGAAGTGGTGATGGTGGTAGTATTGATAGTGATGGTGGTGGTAGAGGAGGAAGTGGTGATGGTGGTAGTAGTGATGGTGGTGGTGGTGGTGGTGGTGGTGGTGGTAGAGGAGGAAGTGGTGATGGTGGTAGTAGTGATGGTGGTGGTAGAGGAGGAAGTGGTGATGGTGGTGGTGGTGGTGGTGGTAGAGGAGGAAGTGGTGATGGTGGTAGTAGTGATGGTGGTGGTGGTGGTGAAGGTAGAGGAGGAAGTGGTGATGGTGGTAGTAGTGATGATGGTGGTGGTGGTGGTGGTAGAGGAGGAAGTGGTGATGGTGGTAGTAGTGATGGTGGTGGTGGTGGTGGTGGTGGTAGAGGAGGAAGTGGTGATGGTGGTAGTAGTGATGGTGGTGGTGGTGGTAGAGGAGGAAGTGGTGATGGTGGTAGTAGTGATGGTGGTGGTGGTGGTGGTAGAGGAGGAGGAAGTGGTGATGGTGGTGGTGGTGGTGGTGGTGGTAGAGGAGGAAGTGGTGATGGTGGTAGTAGTGATGGTGGTGGTAGAGGAGGAAGTGGTGATGGTGGTAGTAGTGATGGTGGTGGTAGAGGAGGAAGTGGTGATGGTGGTGGTAGAGGAGGAAGTGGTGATGGTGGTAGTAGTGATGGTGGTGGTAGAGGAGGAAGTGGTGATGGTGGTAGTAGTGATGGTGGTGGTGGCTACGAGTTCCTGTCTCAAATATCTGCCATCTCCACTTCAACACCCCCTTCCTCCTCCCCTATCCAGCCCCCCCCCCCCCCCTTTCTCTCTCTCTCTCTACCTCTACCTCTCTCTCTCTCTCTCTCTCTCTCTCTCTCTCCTTCAAAACTAGCCGAGTGGAATAGGGACGCCCATACTTAACCCCTTCTGTGCCGGCGACGTCCTTTTCACTTTTGTTTTAGCTACTATTAGACGATTGTCTTCAGCTTAGGAAGGACGTCTACTAATTCAAAGGCTGCAGACTATCTCATTCAAGGGGAGGTATTTAGTTTGTTCCCTAGACCTCCATCAAGCTTAAAATTACACCCCCTTGAGTCCCTTTCAAGATATATTTGTACATTTTTCGGTAGAAAAATTTCCCGGGCGAAGGCCGGGTCCTCTTAAATTTACAGGCTCGCTATCGCTCGCCAGGATACAATTGACACCTGAATGGCACGAAAGGTCTCAATATGGGCTGAAAGTTCTTAAAATCGCTAAACTAATGGGGCAAACGTTTTATAATATCAAAAGCAATGGGGCTAAACATGAGGGAGAAAGGGGTCAAGAAAAAAATCCCTTAAGTGGAGACCTCCCCTTAATCCTTCTAGCTACCATTTATTTACCTTCCTAAGCTACAACAAATCGTCTAAATGTAGCCCGAAATCCAATACCAAAGACGTCACTGGTACAGAAGGGGTAAAGGGCATTTTGTCGAATCATGTTAGGCCTATAAGTTTTTTTTTTTTTTTTTTTTTTTTTAAAGAGACAATGAACGGAGGAAGGAAAAACACAGATAAAACAAAAAGGTCCATGTGCCTAAAGGCATCCTTGTCATGCCATAGGTGTTTATCAAGACCATCCAAAAGTTAAAACAAATGCCATCGAAACAATGCTACATTAACTGGTAGACGAAAATATTGTGTGTGAGATTGATGAGCCCAGACGAGGATTCTGGATGATCAACACGTCACCTTTTTGAGAGACTGTACAGTGGCGCTAATAAGTCATGTCCCAGCTGTCATTACGTTTAGCTTTCTCTGTGCTGTATTAATGTCTGTCAGATGTTGAATAGGGTGGGTAAGTGTAGGAACATGTTTGTATATTTCACTGGATATGAAGATATGAAGCTTAGATATTGCTGACACCAATTATTGATCAAAACATACTTGGTGCCAAGATATCACTTATTAGCGCGACTGTACAAGTGAGATAGTGTGTTGCCATTGGTATTATTTTATTCCCTTGGGTAATATCAATGTAGGCCATGACACCCAACACTGACAAACTGACAGAAATGTAGAGTCTTTGAGGCAGGGAAGAAAAAGTAGGAGAAAAATATAATATTCCTAAAAACAAATAGTCGATAACAAAAAAGTCACACTAAATCCATCAATTTTGATTGCTAAACGCTATGACATTATGAGTTGCTAAACGCTATGACATTATGAGTTGCTGAATGAAAAAAATATACTTATTTCAAAAAATGTCACCAACCAACTTTACTTCTAAACTCAATTAATGAAATCAACAAATACATGTGGCACTCCAAGGACTCGAACTTATAGGTTACTCACACCGAAATTCCGCGCATTTATGCATTACGCTATCACACACACATATATATATATATATATATTATACAGTATATATATGTAGGCTATATATATATATATATATATACAATTATACATATACTGTATATATATATATATATATATATATATATATATATATATATATATATATATATATATATATATAAGAAGGGTGGATAGGACACACATGAGAAGGGTCAGGAGAGAGAGAGAGAGGAAGTAGAAAGGGACAAAAACATAGATCGTGGAGATATGAGAGAGAGAGAGAGAGAGAGAGAGAGAGAGAGAGAGAGAGAGAGAGAGAGAGAGAGAGAGAGAGATAGAGAGAGAGAGAGAGAGAGAGAGAGAGAGAGAGAGAGAGAGAGAGAGAGAGAGAGAGAGAGAGAGAGAGAGAGAGAGAGAGAGAGAGAAAGAGGCGGGTGTGTGAGTGTTATCAAAATCAACATATGAACGCCAAGAAAAACAATTTGGCCTATCACAAAATAATAACAAAGAAGAAGAAGAAGAAGAAGAAGAAGAAGAAGAAGAAGAAGAAGAAGAAGAAGAAGAAGAAGAAGAAGAAGAAGAAGAAAGGACCTCAGGAAGGGAGAGGAGGGGGGAGTGAGGTGCCAGCTAGGATAATATGAGAGAGACTACTGTACACGCGTAAGCTCTATACCCCACTCTTAACCCATTCACGCACAGGACACGATTTGAGCCTATTCTGGGATACTTTAAAGCCTTTGTGACCATTAGGGATGTTTATATAAACCTTTAGTTTAGTTACTTCAACCTCTGCAGTTGTCTTTGAGTTAGCTGTGGGCAGAAAACTAATTTGGGAGAGGTAATTATAAGAGTGAGAGAACTCTATTTCTGATTGCTAATCGGCAACCCCTGCGTCCACACGTGCGTGAAAGGGTTAAGGGGGAGGTAGCTGCTCTTTCTCCCTCATGCTTAGCCCCATTAGCTTTGAGATGTTAAGACATTCGTTCCATTTGTTTGGCGATTTTAATACCTTTCGCCTCATTTAACTGTCAAGATAAAGACCTTTCGAGCCATTTAGGTGTTGATTTTTTTTCCCTGGCGAGCGATAGCGAGCCTGTAATTCTAAGAGACATTTTTCTACTGAAAAATGTACTAGTTAATCTTGAAGGTGGGTATTTTTTTTAAGGGGAGATCTCCACTTGAGGGATTTTTTTCTGGACCCGTTTCTCCCTCATGTTTAGCCCCATTGCTGTTGAGATTTTAAGACGTTCGCCCTAGTAGTTTGGACATTTTAAGACATTTTGCCCCATTTCTGTCAATTTTAAGACCTTTCGTGCCATTAAGGTGTCAATTTTTTCCTGGCGAGCGATAGCGAGCCTGTAATTTAAGAGCAACCGGCCTCCGGCCGGGAAATTTTTCTACCGAAAAATGTACAAATTTATATTGAAAGGGGGTCTAGGGGGGGGGGGGGATTTTAAGCTTGATAAAAACGTAGGGAACAAACTAAATACCTCCCCTTAAGAATTAGTGGACCCTCTGTTTGTCTTTATGCCATTATAACTATCTGAAATAATTGAGTTTGGGATGCAACTTGCTTCTCAATAAATAGAATATATATAGGTTTGGTAGTTGATGCATAGACAAATATATTCATACATTCCAGAAATACGTCCCTAAGTAGAAAAAAATAGGTGAAATCTACGAATATTATTATATATTTTTAGTTTGTTCCCTAGACCTCCATCAAGGTATCGCTCGCCAGGAAAAATGTGTTCGAAGCAAGATAATTGGCTGGAGGCCCTTTTTAAACTGAATATAATCGTCAAACAGAAGCCAGAATAAAGTTAAAGACACGTCGCCGGTACAGAAGGGGTTAAGTTTGGTTAAGGGGAGGTATTTAGTTTGTTCCCTACGTTTTCATCAAGCTTAAAATTACACCCCCTAGACCCCCTTTCAAGATAAATTTTTACATTTTTCGGTAGAAACATTTCCCGGCCGGAGGCCGGTTGCTCTTAAATTACAAGCTCGCTATCGCTCGCCAGGAAAAAATTGACACCTTAATGGCACGAAAGGCCTTAAAATTGACAGAAATGGGGCAAAATGTCTTAAAATGTCCTAACTACTAGGGCGAACGTCTTAAAATCTCAAAAGCAATGGGGCTAAACATAAGGGAGAAAGGGGTCAAGAAAAAAGTCCCTCTAGTGGAAATCTCCCCTTAAGTGATTAGGTTAGGTGATGTAGAGTTAAGATTATCGTAGGTTCATCATCATCATCAGCCTGCAGGACAAAGGCCTCTCCCAAACGTTTCCACTCCAACCGGTCAGATGTTAGTCTGTTCCATCCCACCCCAGCAAACTTTCGTATCTCATCCCTCCATCTAGTTCTCCATCTACCTCTTCCTCTAGCTCCATCCCTAGATTGAGTATAGGATAGGATAACTTACCACAAAGTTGCACACACATCCTGGTATAAAATATAACCCAAGAGCCTGAACCCGTCCAGACTTGGGGAATAAATGTCCTAGGGTCCACACGTCTCCTCCTCAGGAACCCAGGAGTGCTTTAAGGGGGCTGACCTCATTTTTTTTACTTCTGTCCTTTTCTCTCTTTCTCTGGCTTGTATCCATTCGGCCCCATTCAGCCAACTATTTTAAGACGTTTATCCCCATCTAGGTGTCGATTTTTTACTGGCGAGCGATAGCGAGCCAGCATTATATGAAGAAATCCGGCTTCGCCGGAGAAATGTTTCTATCGAAAAATTTACAAATTTAGCCTGCTGTCTAACAAAAATAAAAAATATGCTGGCTCGCTACCGCTCACCAGTAAGAAATTGACACCTGGATGGGGATAAACTTCTTAAAACAGTAGGCTGAATGGGGCCAAATGGATACAAGCCAGAGAAAGATAGAAAAGGACAGAACCAAAACAGGTCACCCCCCTTAAGGAGGCAGGGCTTGGTTTTTGGTCTATATATTTATTAATGTTTTAGTGTCCTCGCTAGACCTCCATCAAGCTTTAAAAAACACCCCCTAGACCCTCTTTCAAGATAAATGTGTACATTTGTCTACCGAAAAATGTCCCGGCCTATTAGAGGCAAATTATTTACATAATACAGTACTGCACATCTAAATATTCTAATATTGAAAAGTACGGTAAATATTTAATAATTCAATGTTACTTAACCCTTTCGCTGCGGGTGACGTTCTGGAACATCCTGGTAAGTTACAGCAATTTCCAGGCTTTAAAAGCCTGTAAAAAACGTAAAAATTGAGTGTCAGTGGGCGGGAGCGTGAGGGGCCCACCTCCGACCCTCAGAGCACCGAGCGGCTCACTGAGGTTGACTGTGTCTCGCGCGGGTCTCTCTCTGTGTCTCCCAACAGTGTAGCCAAGCGAGCGAGTGTTACATAATAGCGGGTTTCCCGCGTTTCACTGCCACCACTGCGGGTGAACCAGACCACGTACGGGGCCCGTTCTGGTGACGGGGCCCGTTCTGGTGTCATTTTGAAGCTATTCTCGCCTAGTTTTTGGCAGAAAACACTTCATTTAATGCAGATGCTTGATTTATCATTCAGGAGTGTCTGAATATGTCCTAAATAGCCCAAAAATGGCCGCAGCCAAAGGGTTAAAACCCAAAGTTATTAGCAAGTATAATAAGACAAAATGTATATATAAAAATAATATTAAAATACAGGTAGGCCTATATACCGGTATATATAAATACAGGTAGGCCTATATACCGGTATATATAAATACAGGTAGGCCTATATACCGGTATATATAAATACAGGTAGGCCTATATACCGGTATATATAAAGCAAGGACGAAATCCACAAACAAATATAGTTCAACAGCAACACCTGAATGAGTCACAAGTATTGAAAGAGACCCTCCCAGAACAAATGGAGGAGAAAGAGGTGGTGGGCAATGAGGGAAGGGAGGAGGAGGGTGGGGCAAGAGGAGGACGGCCGAGGGAGGTATGCAGGAGGAGGATGGGAGGGAGGACAAGGTGTGGAGCAGGGGAGGAGGAGGGTGGTGTAAGAAAAGGAGGAGGAAAAGGAGGTATGCAGGATGGGAGGTATGCAGGATGGGAGGGATGGAGGATGGGAGGGAGGACAAGGGAGGAGAGGGAGGGTGGTGTAAGAACAGGAGGATCAGGAGGGTAAGAGGGAGTGAAGGAGGATGGTGCAAGGGGAGTATGGTGTAAACAAGAGAGAGAGAGAGAGAGTGGGGGGAGGGGGGGGGGTAGAGGATAGGAAGAGGGAGGAGTGAATGAACAGAGGGTGGAGTGAATGAATAGTTACAAGAGAGTTACAAGGAATAGTTAGTATCTCAAGAGACTTTGCGGTCCATTCCTAGGAAATACTCGAAGTAGAAGAAAAGAGACTGTGCACTACACGAGATTTGTACATATATTTACAGAGAGAGAGACGTGGAGGTAAAAGGGACACCAGCCACTCTTCTTTATTTTTGTATTTATTTATTTTTTTCTATATGAGTGAGGAAGGCAAAAGGCAGAACTGCCTGTAGCGAGTGCCTCCCCCATTGTTGAATGAGTGACAGGGCCAAAATCAAGGGACGTTCGAGCCAAAATGCCTGGACACACAAGAGTTTGAAGCAATTTAAATCATAGGAGGAGGGAAAGACTGATTCTAGGAGAGAGTTACAGAGCTCAGCTGTTGAATAGAAGACTGAGAGTAACGTTTCACTCTTGGGTTGGAGAGTTGCACAGAGTAGGGGTGGGATTGTGTTGCAAGACGGGTACCACGTACCCTACATAGAGGAGGTGGTATACACTGGGAGAGCTCTGAGGAGCACTGATATTATAGATCCTAGAACTCCCAAAGGACTATCCACTTCGACAATACAAAAATCAACGCTTCATATTCTCTCAGTATTCTCGATGTCTCTTTTTATTCTGATCTCTCTTGGAAAGACCATATCACCACTCTTGCTAAAACAGCTTCCCAGAAGCTGGGTGTGCTCAACTGCCTCAAGGGGTTCTTTACCCCTGCACAGCTTCTTGCTCTGTACAGGGGCACAGTGCGTCCTTATATTGAGTATTGTTCGCATGTATGGGGAGGATCCTCTCACACAGCACTTCTAGATAAAGTAGAAAAGAAAGGCTTTCGTCTCATTTACTCCCATCCACTCACCGATTCTCTACAATCTCTCTCTCTCTCTCTCTCTCTTCGCCGCAATGTTGCATCTATTCTATCGCTGTTACAATAATCAGTGTTCCTCAGAGCTCTCTCAATGTATACCGCCTCCGCTACGTAGGGCATGTAGTACCTGTCTTGCAACACAATCCCACCCCTACGCTGTGCAACTCTTCAACCCAAGAGTGAAACAATACTTCCAATCTGTCTTCTATTCAACAGCTGAGCTCGAAAACTCTCTCCCTGAATCCATCTTTCCCTCATCCTATAACATAAATTGCTTCAAACTCCGTGTGTCCAGACATTTTGACTCGAACGTTCCTTGATTTTGGCCCTGTCACTCTTTCAAATCAGGGGGAGGCACTCATTACAGGCAGGTTTGGCCTCTTGTCTCCCTCATCCACATAGACAAAAAAAAAAATACATGAATACATTAACGTATTTGCGTGTAAAGAGTGTTCCATGACACCAGTGTCGCCAATATGGCGGATGTTGGGCGAGTTGTTGTGTTAGTGTAGGGTGTAGAGTGAACCTTAAGGGGAGGTTTTTAGTTTGGTCTCTAGGTATCCATCAAGCTTAAGATTACACCCCCTTGAGCCCCTTTCAAGATAAATTTGTACATTTTTCGGTAGAAAAATATCCCGGCTGAAAGCCGGTTTCTCTTAAATTACAGGCTCGCTATCGCTCGCCAGAATAAAATCGACACCTAAATGGCACGAAAGGTCTTAAAATTGACAGAAATGGGTCGAAAGTTCTTAAAATCGTCAAAATAATGGGGCGAACGTCTTAAAATTAGAAAAGCAATGGGGCTAAACATGAGGATGAAAGGAGTCAAGAAAAAAATCCCTCAAGTGAAAATCTCCCCTTACCTCCTTCTGTACCGGCGCCTTCTTTTTCATTTTATTATGGCTACTATTGAGCTTAGGAAGGTGGTGTGGGTGTGTGGAGTGGTGTGGGTGTAGTGGTGTAGTGGTGTGGGTGTAGTGGTGTGGGTGTAGTGGTGTGGTGTAGTGGTGTGGGTGTGTGGAGTGGTGGAGTGGTGTGGGTGGAGTGGTGTGGGTGTAGTGGTGTGGGTGTAGTGGTGTGGGTGTAGTGGTGTGGGTGTGTGGAGTGGTGTAGTGGTGTGGGTGTAGTGGTGTGGGTGAAGTGGTGTAGTGGTGTGGGTGTGTGGAGTGGTGTGGTGTAGCTATCGATTGTCGAGGTAAGTGACTTGTGGTGAGGGTAAAGAATGTATTGTTTGGTGAGCAGCGGTTGTGTACTGAGTGTGACTGGTGGGAGTTAAGATCTGTCATGAGGGAGTTAGATCTGTCATGAGGGAGTTAGATTTGTCATGAGGGAGGTAGATCTGTCATGAGGGAGTTAGATCTGTCATGAGGGAGTTAGATCTGTTATGAGGGAGTTAGATCTGTCATGAGGGAGGTAGATCTGTCATGAGGGAGTTAGATCTGTCATGAGGGAGTTAGATCTGTCATGAGGGAGGTAGATCTGTCATGAGGGAGGTAGATCTGTCATGAGGGAGTTAGATCTGTCATGAGGGAGTTAGATCTGTCATGAGGGAGGTAGATCTGTCACGAGGGGTGGGAGGTAGATTTGTCATGAGGGAGGTAGATCTGTCATGAGGGAGGTAGATCTGTCATGAGGGAGGTAGATTTGTTATGAGGGAGGTAGGTCTGTCATGAGGGAAGAGGTGCGTTTACAGCCATTACATTAGGAGTTTTTTGTGTACCCCCTTCTCCCTCATATCTAGCAACATTAGTTTTGATATATTAAGATGTTAACCCAATTAGTTTGAGTATTTTAAGAAATTTCATCCCAATTCTGTCAATTTTAAGCCCTTTCGTTCAATTTAGTGTAATTTTGTTGTCCCTGGCGAGCGATAGCGAGCCAGTAATTTATGAAGAATCTGCCTTAGGCCGGGCCATTTTTCTACCGAAAAAATTATAAATGCGTCTCGAAAGGGGGTCTTGAGGGTATTTTTCTAAGCTTGATGGAGGTCTAGGGAAGAAACTAAAAACCTGACGAGAGACCGTAGTGTGTGATGTGGTTGGTGGTTCATGAGGGAGTTAGATCTGCCAAATGGCACGAAAGGTCTTTATAGTGACCAAGAAATGGGCGAAAGGTCTTAAAATCACAAAAAAAATGGAACGAATGACATAAAATCTCAAAGCTAATATGCTAAACATGAGGGAGAAGGGGGTCCATAAAAAGCGAGTGCTACCCCCTTAAAGGCCAGTTGTTGTGGTTGATTATATACACGGGAATGTTGAGGGGGGAGGGGGGGGGGTTGCAGGTGTGGCCTTGACAATGGAGGGGGAGAGAGGGAGAGAGAGAGAGAGAGAGAGATTTTTTGTATTTGATTGTTTTATTGAGAAAAGTACAAATGTTCTTTTCTCAATAAAACAATCAAATAAAAAAAAAGAGAGAGACAGAGACAGAGACAGAGAGACAGAGAGAGAGAGAGAAAGAGGGGGGGGGCGTGTCCAGGTGGAAGGGGGAGGGAGGGGAGGGGGACGGAGGAAGGAAGGGGAGGAGAGCTGCGTAGACGAGGATAGCATGGCGACTGGCTGGATGAGTGGTTAGCGTATGCTGTGTATACTCGAGGGAAAACAAAATCTATACACTGGTGAGCTGTATACTTAATCTTGAATATAAACACCACAAGAACATAAGAAAACGGGAGTCTGCAGAAAACGGCTCACACAAGGCAGATCCCTCTCACACCCAACCCAATAAGGTGCTCCGCCTCATATGGTGTTTATATTAATTCTGTATATTTTTCTAGGTATATTTTTATCATAATTAATCTTGTGTGAACTTAAGGGGGGTGACCTGTTTTTTTGTTATTTCTGTCCTTTTCTCTCTTTCTCTGGCTTGTATCCATTCGGCCCCATTCAGCCAACTATTTTAAGACGTTTATCCCCATCTAGGTGTCGATTTCTTCCTGGCGAGCGAGAGCGAGCCAGCATTATATGAAGATATCCGGCTTCGCCGGAGACATTTTTCTATCGAAAAATGTACAAATTTAGCCTGCTGTCAAACACAAATAAAAAATATGGTGGCTCGCTACCGCTCACCAGTAAAAAAGATACACCTGGATGGGGATAAACGTCTTAAAACAGTAGGCTGAATGGGGCCAAATGGATACAAGCCAGAGAAAGATAGAAAAGGACAGCACAAAAACAGGTCACCCCCCTTAAGGAACCGGGTCAAACATACGTCTGTGAGGTATTATCACAAGATTTCGACCCACTTCCAAAATGTTTAGAGCGTTAGTGTAAATATTGTTTTTTCGTCGAGTGTACAATCGGTCAAAACATTATCTGCACCCCTACCCTAATCATCTGGTGTGTACAGCTCGGTAGTATAGGTCGTAGGTCGTAGGTCGTAGGTCGTAGATCGTAGGTCGTAGATCGTAGGTCGTAGGTAGTAGGTCTTAGGTAGCATAGGTAGGTAGTAGTATAGATGGACATAAATGCAGGCAGATATGCCAACCCTACCGAACTGTACACACCAGATGATCCGCGTAGGGGTGCAGATACTTTTTTGACCGAGTGTACATTGACCCGACAAAAGAGATGCGTAGACAGGGGAAGAGTAGCAGAGTGGCGAACACATCATAAGGTAAGGAGTGGCGACCGACTGGATGAGTGGTTAGAGTGTGTTGTACATCAGCCCACTGAGCATTAGCCTACAGTGTGGCTACGAACGGCCCTTTATATGAACTGGGCGACTTTGTTTGCGGGATTCTCACACATAAACGCCCCTTCCAGATAAAAGTGTAAATTTGTTCGGTATAAAAATATCCGGGCCGAAGGCCGATCCTTCCTATATTACAGGCTCGCTATCGCTCGCCAGAAAAATCTCGACACCTAAATGGCACGAAAGGCCTTAAAATTGACAAAGATTGGGCGAAATGTCTTAAAATTCGCCAAACTAATGGGGGGAACATCTCAATATATAAACAATAATGGGGCTAAACATGAGGAAGAAGGGGGTCCAAAAAAAATTACCCTTAAGCAAAAATCTGCCCATAAGGCAATAAACCCAGCAAGCCGATGACGTCACTTACGCAGCCCTCTTGGACGAAGGTGCAGGTAACTACGTAATGAGCGGCACGGTCCTTACTCACCTGTATAACCCCCCCCCCCCTCTCTCTCTACCCTTCCTACCTCTCCCTCTCTCTCTCTCTCTCTCTCTCTCTCTCTCTCTCTCTCTCTCTCTCTACCCTTCCTACCTCTCCCTCTCCCTCTCACTCTCTCTCTCTACCCTTCCTACCTCTCCCTCTCTACCCTTCCTACCTCTCCCTCTCTACCCTTCCTACCTCTCCCTCTCACTCACTCTCTCTCTACCCTTCCTACCTCTCTCTCTCTCTCTCTCTCTCTCTCTCTCTCTCTCTCTCTCTCTCTCTCTCTCTCTCTCTCTCTCTCTCTCTCATATACTGTACAGGTTAAAGTCAGTGGGAGAGGTAGGACACACGAAGGAATGTCAGTTGGTGATAATGAGCAAGATGAATACCTCTCATTCACTCACACACTCTCTCTCTCTCTCTCTCTTACGGTCCCCACCTGCATCCTCCCCACCCCTCCCTCTTTCACCTTCGCCCTTTAATCCTCCCCTCCTCCTCCTCCTCCTCCTCCCTGCACCTCCTCCACGTTCTCCCTCACCTCTCACACCTACCTTCACATTCGTATCATTATCTTCAGTCTCACATTCTAAAACCTTCTTAAGGGGAGGTTTTTAGTTTGGTCTCTAGATATCCATCAAGCTTAAGATTACACCCCCCTTGAGCCCCTTTCAAGATAAATTTGTACATTTTTCGGTAGAAAAATGTCCCGGCTGAAAGCCGGTTCCTCTTAAATTACAGGCTCGCTATCGTTCGCCAGGATGAAATCGACACCTAAATTGCACGAAAGGTCTTAAAATTGACGGAAATGGGGCGAAAGTTCTTAAAATCGCCAAACTAATGGGGCGACTGTCTTAGAATCTCAAAAGCAATGGGGCTAAACATGAGGCAGAAAGGGGTCCAGGAAAAAAATCCCTCAAGTCGATATCTCCCCCCCTTTTAACCCCTTCGGTACCGGTGACGTCCTTTTCACTTTATTATGGCTACTATTAGACGATTTTATTCAGCTACAAAAAGGCCTCCAGCAACGAATAGATTAGGATGTGGAAGTCAGAGGGTTAAGGGGAGGTTTTTAGTTGATTCCCTAGACCTCCATCAAGCTTAAAATTACTCTCCCTAAACCTCCTTTCAAGATAAATTTGTACATTTTTCGGTAGAAAAATTTCCCGGCCGTAGGCCGGTTCCCCTTAAATTACAGGCTCGCTATCGCTCGCCAGGAAAAAAATCGACACCTAAATGGCACGAATGTTCTTAAAATTGACTTAAATGGGGCGAGGGTTCTTAAAATCGTCAAACTAAATGGGGCGAACGTCTTAAAATCTCAAAAGCAACGGTGCTAAACATGAGGGAGAAAGGGGTCCAGAAAAAAATCCTCCCGGTGGAAATCTCCCCTTAATTGAGATGGTTCTTTACCCTTAGGTAGTTATAACTCTGATTTACTATGAGAGAAGGAATGTCTTAGTTGGTTTTATATGGAGACTAATTATTGTACCTCCCTTTGTTCCCAAGCTCAACCCTTCCTCTCTTACACAATACACACGCTCAGTAACCATCGCTCGCGCTCTCTCTCTCTCTCTCTCTCTCTCTCTCTCTCTCTCTCTCTCTCTCTCTCTCTCTCTCTCTCTCTCTCTCTCTCTCTCCTTCTCTCTCTCTCTCTCTCTCTCTCTCTCTCTCTCTCTCTCTCTCTCTCTCTCTCTCTCTCTCTCTCTCTCTCTCTCGCTCAAAAGGTGAAAACAGTACAAGAGGTAGAACTAATTAATTCGGTAGTGACATGGAAAAATAGAATCCCCCCACTCTCACTCTCTCTCTCTCACACACCCACTCACTCTCGGTCTCTGCCTCTCTCTCTCTGCCTCTCCACACGCCAGTTAACAGTCTCTCTGCCTCTCTCTCTGCCTCTCCACACGCCAGTTAACAGTCTCTCTCTCTCTATAAACACCTTACTCCTCTTACCAAACATCACTCCTCTACCCTCTTGGGGAACTCTTAAGGGGAGACATCCACCTGGAGGCTTTTTTTCTGGACCCCTTTCTCCCTCATGTTTAGCACCGTTGCTTTTGAGATTTTAAGACCTTCGCCCCATTAGTTTGACGATTTTAAAAACCCTCGCCCCATTTAAGTAAATTTTAAGACCATTCGTGCCATTTAGGTTTCGATTTTTTCCTGGCGAGCGATAGCGAGCCTGTAATTTAACGGGAACCGGCCTACGGCCGGGACATTTATCTACCGAAAAATGTACACATTTATCTTGAAAGGAGGTTTAGGGAGAGTAATTTTAAGCTTGATGGAGGTCTAGGGAATCAACTAAAAACCTCCCCTTAACCCGTTCAGTATCGGCGACAGCCTTTTCATTAGATTTTGGCAACTGTCAGACGATTTTATTCAGGTGTGGAAGGACGTTATGTGTTCGTCTCCTGTCGCCTCTTTTTCCTTTCTCGTGTCTCTTGCTGATCTTCCCTACCCCTTGTGGGAGTAAGGGCTGGCTACTGACTAACTGACTGGAAGGACATCTACATATTTAAAGGTCACAGGCCGAAGGCCGATTACTCCTAAATTACAGGCTCGCTATCGCTCGCCAGGATAAAATCGACACCTAAATGGCACGAAAGGTCTTAAAATTGACAGAATGGGGCGGAAATTCTTAAAAATCACCAAACTAATGGGGCAAACGTCTTAAAATCTCAAAAGGAATGGGGCTAGACATGAGGGAGAAAGGGGTCAAGAAAAAAGTCCCTCAAGTGGAAATCTCCCCTTAAGAGACAATACATAGAGGAAGGAAAAACAAAGACAAAACAAAAAAGGAATTGACCAGATTAATGAAAAGCGCTTTATAGAGGCACTTTGCATCGGCCATTGCAATACATGATGCAATTGGCATAGTACCAGATGTGACTGACACCTTTATTGGTTTGGTAAGAAGTAATCCAAAAATAGAGGTCTTTAAGGGGACGTGGGCTGTTTTTCTGGTCACCCTTCTTCCTCATACTTAGCCCTATTAGTTTTCAGATGTTAAGATGTTTGCCCCATTAGTTAGTCGATTTTAAGACCTTTCGCCCCATTTCGTCGTCAATATTTAGACCTTTCGTGCTATTTAGGTGTCGATTATTTCCCTGGCGAACGATAGTGAGCCTGTAATGTACATTTTTCTACCGAAAAATTTACAAATTAAGCTAGAAGGGGGATCTAATGGATGTTTGTTTTTAAATTGATGGAGGTCTAGCGAGGAAACTAAAAATATATATAATAAATTAATTAATAGACCAAAAAAAAAAAAAAAAAAAAAAACACAGCAACTATCCCCTTAACCCTGTAAATACCGGTGACGTCCATTATTTCAGGCTACTGTAGTTGATGATTTAATTACGCTTAGGACAGACCTCTACAAATTAAAAGCCACAGGATATTTCAATTAACTACTTTAAGGGGAGGTATTTAGTTTGTTCACTAGACCTCCATCAAGCTTAAAATTACACCCCCTTGAGTCCCTTTCAAGATAAATTTGTACATTTTTCGGTAAAAAATGTCCTGGCCGAAGGCCGGTTCCTCTTAAATTACAGGCTCGCTATCGCTCGCCAGGATAAAATCGACATCTGAATTGCACGAAAGGTCTTAATATGGGGTGAAAGTTCTTAAAATCGCTACTAAACTAATGGGGCAAACGTTTTATAATATCAAAAGCAATGGGGCTAAACATGAAGGAGAAAGGGGTCAAGAAAAAAATCCCTCAAGTGGAGATCTCCCCTTAACTACTCCCAAACCTTCCTAAGCTGTATCAAATCGTCTATATATAACTAGTATTACATAAGATGTTGGCAGTACGGAAGATGTTGGCAGTCAGTACGGAAGATGTTGGCAGTAAGTACGGAAGATGTTGGCAGTACGGAAGATGTAAGACAATGACTGTATTATGATTACCTGTTTATGTATTTCGTCCAGGTAAAAATTATCTCGACTCACATCGCGAGAACCCATACCAATTCAATGTTGAAAATGCTTATGTACACACACACACACACACACACACACACACACACACACACACACACACACACACACCATCTCTCACACACACACACACACACACACACCATCTCACACACACACCATCTCACACGCTCATACACTCAATAAAAACACATATACATTCAATCAACCATAAACATACAAACGCACATACTGTCAACCAATCACACCAGCACACCCACCCACACACACACACAAACATACTCTCCTCAACCCCCCCCCCCCTCTCAGCCACTTAGCTCTATAGTGGCTAGTGATCTTATTATAAACACAATATCATTTTCTCCAAAGCCGTCATTGATAGCAGGTTTGGCAAGATCAACGCTAACAAAACGTAGTAAATGGCGACATTGTGAGTTGGACCTGCCTCAAGACTTTGGACAGAGACGGTATCTGCCTTGTATGGGCCGATCGGCTTTTTGCAGACTCCCATTTTCTTATGTTCTTATGTTCTTAAGGTACACTCGACCACAAAAAAATGTTTACACTGGTGAGCTGTAAATAATCTAGTGTGAACGGAATGAACCGGGTGAAACATACGTCTGTGAGGTATTATCATAAGATTTCGACCCACTTCCAGAATGCTTAGAGCGTTAGTGTAAAGATTGTGTTTTGGGGTCGAGTGTACAGGAGTAAAACAGAAGATATTGGTAGAAGACAGCGGTATGACTTTGTGTTGTTACTTGTCTTTGGTGGTGGATTAGGCTGATCATAATGTGTTAACCCACTCCAGAGGATTCGAACTCTCTCTATACATTAGCTTAAGGGGAGATCTCCACTTGAGGGATTTTTTTCTTGACCCCTTTCTCCCTCATGTTTAGCCCCATTGCTTTTGATATTATAAAACGTTTCCCCATTAGTTTAGCGATTTTAAGAACTTTCACCCCATATTAAGACCTTTCGTGCAATTCAGGTGTCGATTTTATCCTGGCGAGCGATAGCGAGCCTGTAATTTAAGAGGAACCGGCTTTCAGCCGGGACATTTTTCTACCGAAAAATGTACAAATTAATCTTGAAAGGGACTCAAGGGGGTGTAATTTTAAGCTTGATGGAGGTCTAGGGAACAAACTAAATACCTACCCTTAACCCCTTCTGTACCGGCGACGTTCTTTCCATTATATTCTGGCAACTATTGGAGGATTTTATTCAGCTTAGGAAGGACGTCCATTCATTAAAGGCCATACACACTATCTCAATTACTCCTTTTAGCTGCCTTATATCTTTTAGCTGCCTTATATCTTTTAGCTACCTTATATCTTTTAGCTGCCTTATATCTTTTAGCTGCCTTATATCTTTTAGCTGCCTTATATCTTTTAGCTACCTTATATCTTTTAGCTGCCTTATATCTTTTAGCTAACTTATATCTTTTAGCTACCTTATATCTTTTAGCTACCTTATATCTTTTAGCTGTCTTATATCTTTTAGCTAACTTATATCTTTTAGCTACCTTATATCTTTTAGCTACCTTATATCTGTTAGCTACCTTATATCTTTTAGCTACCTTATAATTATCTTTTAGCTACCTTATATCTTTTAGCTACCTTATATCTTTTAGCTACCTTATATCTTTTAGCTACCCTATATCTTTTAGCTACCCTATATCTTTTAGCTACCCTAATTATCTTTTAGCTACCCTATATCTTTTAGCTACCTTATATCTTTTAGCTACCTTATATTTTTTAGCTACCTTATATCTTTTAGCTACCTTATATCTTTTAGCTACCTTATATCTTTTAGCTACCTTATATCTTTTAGCTACCTTATATCTTTTAGCTACCTTATATCTTTTAGCTACCTTATATCTTTTAGCTACCTTATATCTTTTAGCTACCTTATATCTTTTAGCTACCTTATATCTTTTAGCTACCTTATATCTTTTAGCTGCCTTATATCTTTTAGCTGCCTTATATCTTTTAGCTACCTTATATCTTTTAGCTGCCTTATATCTTTTAGCTACCTTATATCTTTTACCTGCCTTATATCTTTTAGCTACCTTATATCTTTTAGCTACCTTATATCTTTTAGCTAACTTATATCTTTTAGCTGCCTTATATCTTTTAGCTAACTTATATCTTTCCTAAGCTTCGTAAAATCATCTAAATGTAACTGAAATTATATACAAAAAGTGACGTCACCGGTACAGTAAGGGTTAACCCATCAGCCAGGCCAATGTACAGAACTGGCTACCCACCCCCCCCACACACACACACATACCACACACACCCTCCAGAGAACACATTCCGTACAGCACCTACCCTCTGTCCTACTCTCCTCCTTCCCTACTATCACACACACACACACACACACACACATATACCACACACACACATACCACACACACCCTCCAGAGAACACATTCCGTACAGTACCTACCCTCTGTCCTACTCTCCTCCTTCCCTACTATCACACACACACACACACACACACACACACACACACACACACACACACACACACACTCTCTCTCTCTCTCCTGACACACCCTAACATAATACAGCTATAAGGGTTGTTATACTCATCCTATAATGTGTGTGTGTGTGTGTGTGTTTATTTGTATATACTCACTTCCTCACGTGATATAAGGATAACATTCTTTAACAATAATTAACAAAGTTCGAATATAATGGTTTAATATTATTCATGTGCGTTAACCCCTTCGGCACCATGGCGTAATTCTCATCATATTCTGGTTACCATTAGACGTTTATCTTTAACTTATAATCTACCTCTAGGACTCAAAGGGGTAAATACGAACCCAATAAACCCTTAGAATAGCATAGGTTCTTCTTAAACTGCATAAAATCGTCTCATTTTAGCCAGAATAGAAGACAAACAGGTGTCCTGGTGCCTAAGGTCTATAGATTTTCCTCAGGTGGAAAATTTGCAGCTGAATTATAGAGGTTTACTGAACAATATGAAAGTGCTACGGTATGTCTCTATATTATATTTTTGCCAAGATTTCATAACTGACAAAGTAGACAAAAAGTGGTGTATACCCATAATCAATATGCAAAATAGGGGTGGGCACAAACTCAGTTCAGTGTAGCGTCTGCCGCTGCTGGGTACACCACGGGAAGAAGCGCTGCACTGGAATAAAGGGACCTCTACCGACTAAGAAGTCCGAAATTGTGAAATTTGTATGCATTATATGAAAAGACGAGTTTGTGTTCAATGACCGGCTCGAGAAGGTTAACTTTGGCAATGAGGCACTGGAGATGGTGACTACTAGGGAGATACCATCTCTGCCGGTGATGGGGCCGAGGCAGCCACCATCGCCATAATAAGATGTGGCTGGGGAAAGTTAAGAGAACTGTTGCCACTACCTACGATGAGAAGACTCCCTCACCCCTTGAAGGGAAAAGTGTATGGTTCATGTCAGAAGCGTAATGACATAATTATGCTTCAGGAACGTGGCCTGTCAAAGCGGATGATATCAACAGAATGGAACGTAACGAGCTGAGAATTGTGAGATGGATGTGTGGGATGTGTATGTATTTCGCTACTAAATCTGTATAATAACAGAGTAACCAAGATGAATACATGGCAATTTACCGCCAGCCAAGAAAAACAAAAACCATAAGTGTAAAATCCAGAGTTTTACTAGTGAATGTGGGTCTGAAGTTGTAACCTGGCCCCCTCCTTATACTGTGGCTGACCTTTGACCTTTACCTCCTTGTGTCCTGGTGCGCTACTTTACCCACCACCCCACCCATCCCCGTGTGTCTGTTGAGTCGCCATACACCTTAAAATCACCTTTATGGGGGGGGGGGGGGGAAATGTCGGATTTTTTCTAGACCCCCTTCTCCCTCATGTTTAGCCCCTTAGTTTAACCCCTTAATATACTCGGTCCGTTAGTTTGGCGATTTTAACATCTCTCTCTCTCTCTCTCTATATATATATATATATATATATATATATATATATATATATATATATATATATACATATTATATATATATATCATTGATAACTGTTACTCTCTTCTCGTCTATATATCGGTATGTTTATTTCTAGAATGATGTAGTGTATACTTAGCTCCCAGACACACACACACACGAGCACACACACAATTCTCTCTCTCTCTATGCCTCCCTCTCCCTCTCTCTCTCCAATTCCAAACAAAGCTCTTTCCACTCTGAACAAATCTCCACCATTCCCCCACCAATCCCACTTCATCCCAAGCCACCATTCTCTTCATCTCACATTCTAAAGCCAATACTTATTCAGCCTTAACCCTTTGAGTACCAGCGACGTGTTATATATCATTCTAGCTATATTTAGACGAAATTATGAAGCTTAGGAAGGATCTGTGGTAGTTAAAAGGGTTGGTTGAGATAGTTTGAATCCTTATTATTGCTAGAGGTCCTTCCTAAGCTGAATACAATCGTTTAATAGACAACTTCAAGAGAGCCCTAGATGTCGAACTGCAAAAAGTGCCAGACGAGCCCATCCTCGCAAGGGAGCGAGCTGTCGCTTCAAACAGTCTACTGCACCAAATCACCACCCATAACGAGGGGCGTCGCGCTCCTTGGTGCCACTAGAGGAGCGGCGAACACATCCAAAGGTATCCAAAGGTAAGGTAATAGTTGCCAGAATATGATGAAAAGGACGTCCCTGGTACTGCATGGGTTAACCCAGTCGAGGAATGCTTTTCTCTTATTTATGCTTCAGCCAGATGACTTTTTCGTAGCTTAGGAATAACATAAGAACATAAGAAAATGGGAGTCTGCAAAAAGCCGATTGTCCCACACAAGGCAGATCCCTCTCACACCCAACCCTAATTATAAGTCCTCCTCTGTCTCCATTCTCTTCTTCTCCTCATTTTTATCATTCATCTTCTTCTACCTAAGCCAATCTCTATCTTCTTCTCTCCTCTTTCTCTTTATCCTTCTTCTTCTGTCCCCATCCTCTTCTTCTCCTCATTCTTATTACTCCTCTTCTTCTACCTAAGCCAATCTCTATCTTCTCCTCTCCTCTTTCTTCTTACCCTTCCTTTACTTCTTCTTATTTTTCTTCTTCTGTCCCCTCGTCCTCCTCGCCCTTTGTGGCGGTTGGTTCCGGGCACCACACAAACATACCTACCTACCTCCCTCTCCACAAACTCTACGGGAACTACTCACCAACTATCATGCCTACCAACCCCATACACTCTACGGGAACTACTCGTAAACTATCACAAGGATTGGGGGGGTATTCAATATCTGGTCAAGAGAAATGAGATGAGAGCTAGTTGAAGGGGGGAGGTGGAGGAGGATTGAAGGAGGTGGATGAATGGAGGAGGTTATGGAGGTAGAGGAGGAGGTGGAGGTGGAAGAATGGAGGTGGTTATGGAGGTGGAGGTGGATGAATGGAAGAGGTTATGGAGGTAGAGGAGGTGGAGGTGGATGAATGGAGGTGGATGAATGGAGAAGGTTATGGAGGTAGAGGTGGAGGTGGATGAATGGAGGAGGTGGAGGAGGAAGCAAAGGTAGTAGAGAATGGGAAGATTACAAAAGCGAGAAACATTATGTGTAATTTCCAATGGGTGGAAGAGAGAGAGAGAGAGAGAGAGAGAGAGAGAGAGAGAGAGAGAGAGAGAGAGAGAGAGAGAGAGAGAGAGAGAGAGAGAAAAACTCAAACACTGGCTACTCAACACAGTAATACAACCCCCCCCCCCTTCCCTTCACAGTGTATCTACCCCCTATACACGCAACATTTAATTTAGGGGGTCAGTAGAAAATTAATATATAACCAATAACAGACACCAGAACAAAACCCCCTTAACATCAGCCACTCATCACAATAATACAACCCCCCCCCCCCCCCAACCCTTTGAGTCCCAGCGACGTGTGTTAGGTATTCTAGCTATATGTAGACGATATTATGCAGCTTAGGAAGGATTTGGGGGTAGTTAGAAGGGTTGATTGAGATAGTTTGAGGCCATATTTTTGCTAGAGGTCCTGCCTAAGCTGAATACAATTGTCTAATAGTGGCTAGAATGTGGTATAAAACAAAAACCCATTCCTGGTACCGTACTGTACAGGCTAACCCACTTCTGTTTATCTGGTGCTCTCCATCGATAGGGATTTATTCAGAGTTGGGTGAGGCACGAGAATTATATTACCATGTACAATGAGCTCATATGTAGTTGGGCGTCTGAGGATATGTATAAGTCGTGTGTGTGTGTGTGTGTGTGCGTGTGTGTGTGTGTGTGTGTGTGGGACAAGACTCTGCTGACCTGAATGACAATGAGGCAGAGAGGGTGTCAGAGCAGTATAGTAAGGGTATATGGAGTGGTATTTATTCTTAAGGGGGTAACCTGCTTTTTTGTTCTCCTTTTCTCTCTTTCTCTGGCCTGTATCCATTTGGCCCCATTCAGCCTACTGTTTTAAGACGTTTATCCCCATCCAGGTTACGATTTCTTCCTGGCGAGCGATAGCGAGCCAGCATTGCATGGAGAAATCGGCTTCGCCGGAAACATTTTTCTATCGAAAAATGTACAAATTTAGCCTGCTGTCAAAAACATTTTAAACACATATCCTGACTCGCTACCGCTCGCCAGGAAAATATCGATACCTGGATGGGGGTAAACGTCTTAAATATGTCCTTCCCTCATCCTATGACTTGAACTGGTTTAAGCGCAGTGTGTCCAGACATTTTGACTGTAACGTAGCTTGACTTTGGCTGTCACTTTTTCAACTTTGGGGGAGACACTCGTTACAAGCAGCCTGCCTTTTGTCTGCTTCATACTCATAGGGAAGAAACAAATCTGGATTGATTTTTGGATAGAAATTGTGGTGGATTGTGTTCTTTTATTTCATAAATTTTATTTTAGTAAGCGTTGTTTCCACATAGCGATTTCGATTGGTTGTTTTGCCTTTATAGTGTCTTTGTCCCAATTTTGGTTTGTTTAGCTTGCAAGTTTTACATTTTAACTCAATAAATAGTATATCGAGTTTCGTAGTTTATGTATAGACAAATATAGTCATAAATTCGTTCCCAGAGATCCAGCATACTTGGTGACCGGTCAACTCAACCAGTAGACCATTTCAACCAGTAGCTCTCAACCAGTACCAAATCAATCAATACGGTTAGGTTAGGTTAGTACTATATTTTGGCACTGGTTTGGTTGGTCTGTGTTAATTTGGCACTGGTTGAGAGCTACTGGTTGAAATGGTCTACTGGTTGAGATGTCAGGGAACGGTTTAGGTTAGGTTAGGTTAGTACTATATTTTGGCACTGGTTTGGTTGGTCTGGGTTAATTTGGCACTGGTTGAAATGGTCTACTGGTTGATATGTCAGGAAACGGTTAGGTTGGGTTAGGTTAGTACTATATTTTGGCACTGGTTTGGTTGGTCTGGGTTAATTTGGCACTGGTTGAGAGCTACTGGTTGAAATGGTCTACTGGTTGAGATGTCATGGAACGGTTGGGTTAGGTTAGTACTATATTTTGGCACTGGTTTGATTGGTCTGGGTTAATTTGGCACTGGTTGAGAGCTACTAGTTGAAATGGTCTACTGGTTGAGATGACAGGGAACGGTTGGGTTAGGTTAGTACTATATTTTGGCACTGGTTTGGTTGGTCTGGGTTAATTTGGCACTGGTTGAAATGGTCTACTGGTTGAGATGTCAGGGAACCAGTATACTTCCATAACTAGCAACAGGTGCAGTCCACGAATATTGTGATTGGGTTCAGGGCAGACGGTCGTTTTTCTGGTCCCCTTTCTCCCTCGTGTTTAGTCCCATTATTTGTTTTAGATTTTTAGACGTTCGGCCCATTTGTTTGGCGATTTTAAGACCTTTCGTCCCATTTCGTTATAAATTTTAAGACCTATCGTGCCATTTAGGTGTCGATTTTTTCCTGGCGAGCGATAGCGAGCCTGTAATTGTAAGAGAAATCAGCCTTCGGCCGGGACATTTTTCTACCGAAAAATGTACACATTTATCTTGGGGGGGGGGGGTAGTAGTAGAGGAGGTTTTTCTAAGTTTGAGGCATGTCTAGTGAGGAAATTATTATGTTTTTTCCACCAAACAACTTCACCTCTAAACTCAATTAATTCAAGAATTTATGAATGAATGAATGCATAGGCCAAAATAGCAGTCCGTGTCTATGTGGCATGCCAGTGTACCCAGCCGCACCAGTGAAAACCCCCAAACGTGAGCCTAGAAAGTGACACGGTGATCGTGGTGAGATGGGTGAGGGGGGGGGGGGGGTTGATGATGGGGCTAGCGTGAGAATGGGGACTTGTTGCTTCAATGGCTGGAGTTATAGTAAGCTTTAACCCTATGCAAGCCGAGGAGGCTCTTATGTGACCCCACCCCCACACGGTGTATCGCCCTATCAGATAGGTTATTTTAAGGGGAAATTTCCACTTGAGGGACTTTTTTCTTGACCCCTTTCTCCCTCATGTCTAGCTCCATTGCTTGTGAGATTTTAAGACGTATGCCCAATTAGTTTGGCGATTTTATGAACTTTCGCCCCATTTATGTCGCTTTTAAGACCTTTCGTGCCATTTAGGTGTCGATATTTCCCTGGCGAGCGACAGCGAGCCTGTAATTTAAGAGCAACCGGCCTTTGGCCGGGAAATTTTTCTACCGAAAAGTGTACAAATTTATCTTGAAAGGGAGTCAAGGGGGTGAAATTTTAAGATTGCTGGAGGAGTAGGAAACAAACCAAAAACCTCCCCTTAAGACGCTTCATCCCATTAGTTTGGCGATTGTGTGACGTTGCACCCCATTCCTGTGTCCATTTTATGTCAGAGACCGAGAACGAGCCTTCAAATTAGGAACATTTTTGCTACAGCTGCCCCCCCCCCCCCCCTCTGCTTCACCCCCTTTATAATGGCTCCTACACCAAACAACTCACTTTCCATACTTTCTCATTGTTAAGGGGACACTCACTGCTTTTTTGGCCTACACATTCATTCATTCATAAATTCTTAGTTTCCTCGCTAGACATCCCTCAAACTTAGAAAAACATCCCCTAGACCCTCCCTCAAGATAAATTTGTATATTTTTCGGTAGAAAAATGTCCAGGCCGAAGGCCGGTTCCTCTTACAATTACAGGCTCGCTATCGCTCGCCAGGAAAAAATCCACACCTAAATGGCACGATATGTCTTAACATTTATAACGAAATTGGACGAAAGGTCTTAAAATCGCCAAACAAATGGGGCGAACGTCTAAAGATCTCAAAAGTAATGGGACTGAACACGAGGGAGAAAGAGGACCACAAAAACGACCGTCTCCCCCTTAAGTCTGAGTAAACGTGATGTGCGTACAATGGGAATGGCTAACAGTGAATAGAAGAGCCAGGAATACAAGGGGTGGTCTGTATGGGAAAGTTGGATGACTGTACAGTTGCGCTAATAAGTTATGTCCCAGCTGTCATTACGTTTGGCTCGGTCTGTGCTGTATTAATGTCTGTCAGATGTTGAATAAGGTGGGTAAGTGTAGGAACATGTTTGTATATTAGAAGTCATGTCCCATCTGTCATTACGTTTGGCTCGTTCTGTGCTGTACTTATGTCTGTCAGATGTTGAATAGGGTGGGTAAGTGTTGGAACATGTTTGTATATTATAAGTCATGTCCCAGCTGTCATTACGTTTGGCTCGTTCTGTGCTGTACTTATGTCTGTCAGATGTTGAAAAGGGTGGGTAAGTGTTGGAACAGGTTTGTATATTTCACTCGATGTGAAGAAATGAAGCTTAGATGTTGCCGATACCAATTATTGATCCAAACATACTTGGTGCCCAGACATGACTTATTACCGCGATTGTACAGTCGAGGTTAATAAGTGTTGTCAGATATTTCACAACGTTTCGGACACCGACTAATACTTTGAGGGATAAGTACTTTTCCCAGTAACTATAAAGATACCAATAACACTTGTTGATCGAAAACCACTGGATTCTATGACAACACTTAAGGGGAGATTTCCACTTGAGGGATTTTTTTATTTACCCCTTTCTCCCTCATGTTTAGCCCCATTGCTTTTAAGATTTTAAGACGTTCACCCCATTAGTTTGGCGATTTTAAGAGCTTTCACCCCATTTATGTAACTTTTAAAACCTTTCGTCCCATTTAGGTGTCGATTTTTTCCTGGCGAGCGATAGCGAGCCTGTAATTTAAGAGGAAAGACATTTGTCTACCGAAAAATGTACAAATTTATCTTGCAAGGGTGTCAAGGGTGTTTAATTTTAAGTTTGATGGAGGTTAAGGTAATAAACTAAATGCCTCCCCTTAATACCCCCGATTGTACTTGCACTCCGTTACATACACTCTAAACCCCCGTATTAAGGGGGGTAGTACTCGCTTTTTATGGACCCCCTTCTCCCTCATGTTCAGCATATTAGTTTTGAGGTTTTAAGATATTCGTGCCGTTAGTTTGTCGAATCTAAGACCTTTCGCCGCATTTCTTTGTCAATATTAAGACCTTTCGTGCCATTTAGCTGTCAATTTTTTCCTAGCGAGCGATAGCGAGCCTGTAATTTTAGAAGGAATCGGCCTTCGGCCGGGACATTTTACTACCGAAAAATGTACACATTTATCTTGAAAGGGGGTTTAGGGGATGCTATTTTAAGCTTGATGAAGGTCTAGCGAGGAAACTCAAAAATAAATAAATTAATAAATACATAGACCAAAAACCAAGCAGACGCAGTACCCCCTTAAAAAACCAATGAGGAAGGTGGTAGCAACCCTATGTCGAACGAGGCTACAATAACCGAGTGCTATCTTGTGATGAAGGATTAAATACAGACGCCACTATAAAGCCAAGTTACGGGAATAGACGACTGAGAGAGAGAGAGAGAGAGAGAGAGAGAGAGAGAGAGAGAGAGAGAGAGAGAGAGAGAGAGAGAGTGCTATCTTGTGATGAAGGATTAAATACAGACGCCACTATAAAGCCAAGTTACGGGAATAGACGACAGAGAGAGAGAGAGAGAGCTACATAGAGCTACATAGATACACAGACCACACAGACCTCAAGGTCCTTACTAGGCAGTCTGGCCTTACAAACTATAATATGCATATATGCATATACTGTATACACATACACACATACACATACATACATATACATATATATATATACATATATATGCACATACATATACACATACATACATACACACACGTATATACAGTATATATATACATACTGTACAGTGCACACACATACATATACATACATTTATTTTTTTTTTTTTTTATTTTTTTTATTTTTTTTTTTTTTTTTTTTTTTTTTCATTCATATCACCCCAGCCCTCTGCAGATAGAGGTCAAGCCTTCCCTTGAAGGCGTTTATTGTGTCGCTCTCCACCACTCTCGCTGGTAGTTTATTCCACTCTGTCGCCACACTGTAGGTGAAGAAACTCTTTGTGACATCTAGGTTTGCCTTTTTGGTTTTTAATTTCATTCCATTTCCGCGAGTTTGATTAGTATTGTTTAATGTGAATAGTGCATTTACATCGACTTTGTCGAAACCTTTTAGTATCTTAAAGCACTCAATAAGCTGACCCCTCAACCTCCTCTTTTTTAATGAGAACAGGTTCAATCGTTTAAGTCTTTCTTCATATGGTTTATTTCTTAATGAGGGTATCATCTTCGTCGCTCTACGCTGTACTGACTCGAGTCTTACAATGTCCTTGATCAGATAAGGTGACCAGAACTGCACACCATATTCAAGGTGGGGCCTCACCATACTTTTGAACAGTGGCACTATTACGTTTTCATGTTTATATGTAAATTTTCGTTTTATAAAGCCCAATGCTATGTTTGCCTTATTTGCAGCTGCTATACATTGGTCGGAAGTTTTTAGGTTTTCAGATATTAGTACCCCTAGGTCTTTTACTACCGTTGCGGTTTTTATTTGTTTGCCATTCATTTCGTATTTGTATTTCATATTTCTGCTACCAACCTGCAGCACCTGACATTTATCGACATTGAAGGGCATCTGCCATTTTTTCGACC
>CM064550.1:18522252-18579031 GCA_032716605.1 Paralithodes platypus
TACGCATCAAAATCAACCAAGCTAACAGAGACCCAACATGTGTGACAACACACCTACCAATTAGCACTGGATATATCAAAGGCAGTTGATAGAGTCTGGGCATCACTCCTTACTGTACGAAGATGGTCACACTACGGCCTTGCATCATTAGTTCCACAAATTTCTTCTTATCCTTCATAACAGAAAAATACGTGTAATGGTAGATGGCCTTTATTCTCAATTTCACTCAATAAATGCTGGGTTGTTCCCCAGGCATCCAAGTTTTGGCCCCCCAACTTCCGTTCCTCATTCAATATCAATGATCTCATATCTACCACTCATAATCCAAATACATTTCCTACGCCGATAGAACCTCAACACTGAACCACCAGTTCCTTCACATTTACCAATTCTTTCACCCCACCCGATCCTTGATAAATTCCAAAAATAAACACCTCTTTCGCCATTTTCTCTGAACCAGGGACCTTTCTAGAATTAATGAATGGGGACACGAGAATCTAGTTTCCTTTAATCACAAGAAAACACCAAGTAGCATTCAATATTTTCTAACCGACAGAATCTCACATGAACTCCCATATATTTTTTAATGATGTAAATATTCCCACTTCCCCTAGTATTTGACATTCTCGGTTGTTGGTGTTGTGTTGTAGTTTTGTAACATTAACTACTAAGTCATTGAGCATCTTGGGACCACATTATGTTAGAAGCATTGCTAAGAATGGCCTCTAAAGACAACTGGGACTCCTGTCACAGAGTTTCAGAGAATCCTTCACTGCCGAGCAGTTGGGTACCGTATAATAATAAAAGTCATGTGCAGCTCAGATCTCAGTATGGATTACTGTTCACCATCTGTGGCGTTGGAAGTGGAGTGGTTGCATTGAGGCAGTTGGGACAAAATTCCAAACTTAATAAAGCTATTAGATTACTCAATAACCCTGCAATCACACCGGACCTCTCCTACATTAGCCATAAACGAAGAAACGTTTGCATCCCTTGCAGTATTTATTCTACAGATATTTTACACCAGCAATTGTTCCGAGGGGAAACTTTGCTTCAAATTGTTGCCGCCCCTCTCCAAATCTTTCCCCGTTAGAACTATAGGGCAGCTGAGGGAGCGCCCCATGAATTTACACAAACTGTCTCTCCCCAAATGCAGGAACTTCTGCTTATCAGAAAAATCATTTATCCCCAGGAGCTACTACTCTTTGGAATTCACATTACCCTCGGAATTGTTTTTTCCACAAACTTTACAATCAACAAATGTTTTAATAAATCCAGTTGTTTACAAAAACAGGTTTCATTTTTTTTTTTTCTTTTTTTATGAATGGGGAGGATGCCTTTAGGCACATGGAACCTTTTTGTTTTTTAATCTGTGTTTTCACATCCTCTGTTTCATTGTCTCTTTAAAAATAAAAAAAAAAAAAAAAAAAAAATTGTTTTTTACTTGTATTTCAACGTGTTATTTCAAAGTGTAGCTAAAAGCAGTTGTTTCTTTTCTTTGCAGGTAATGGTGTTTGAATAATGATGGCTCTATGTGTGACCTGGTAAGTAATATTAATAAGTGGAGAATGATTCCAACATGATAGAAAACTATTTGTATTGCTATAATGACACTCTCTCTGAAGAGAAACTTGTGGTGATATTATAACAATACATTAGTTTTCTGTCATGTGGGAATAGGGCCATTTTATTAAACCATGGTAAGAGATTTCCCTACGACCAGTCCCGACCAGATTAACCCTTAAGCTCGGTTCACACATGCACGAATTAACGTCCCGTCCGGCCACGACCAAAAAAATAGGCAGGACGGCATCAATCTGGAGGCCCCATGGCCCGTCCGTCCCCGTCCCCTTTTGCTCGGTTCACTCATGCATGAATTAACGTTCCGTCCGTCCCCGACCCCTTAATTCGCCTGCAAATGAGCAGAGACGCCTCAAAATCGCTATGTTCTAAGACGGTACACAGACGTGAGGTGTCCCCAGAAGACACGGTGCCACATCGCCGACTCTCCTTCCAACGGTTTTTTGCCGCCGTTCTCATCTCATTTGTCGGGCTCTAGACCCCCCCAGTTGGCACCTAGACGACGAATGCTCCCATGTGTATCCCGGCCGGACACGTTTTGTGGCAGTTGCCCCGGCCATATAATCACTATTCAAGTATTCATGTCACTTCCTAATATGAATAAGTGATAATCCCCGACCAAGGTTACCGGTGCCTGGAAGCTACTACACTGTCATTACACAGCATTATGGGCTTAAGGCCGGTCGCCTGCTTTTTTTTTATCTTTCTCTCCTTTTCTCTCTTTCCCTGGCTTGTATCCATTCGGCCCCATTCAGCCAACTGTTTCAAGACGTTTATCCCCATCTAGGAGTCGATTTCTTCCTGGCGAGCGATAGCGAGCCAGCAATGTATGGAGAAATCCGGCTTCGCCGGAAACATTTTTCTATCGAAAAATGTACAAACTTATCTGCTGTCAAAAAAAATATATATATGCTGGCTCGCTACGTCGCCCGATATAACACCTGGATGGGGGTAAACGTCTTAAAACGGTAGGCTGAATGGGGCCGAATGAATACAAGCCAAAGAGAGAGGGAGAGAAAGAGAAAAAAAAACAAGGTGGGCTCCCTTAACACTATCTCCGCCCACGTCTTGGGGATTAGTAGATTGTTGTTGTATTATTATAATTATTGAGGATTTTGCTTGTTTTTTGCCATTTGCCAACAAGGTGTTTTAGTTTGTCTCCTAGACTAACACAAAAGGCTTCCCAGACTTCCTTCAAACTAAATATGCTCACCCAGGCCTGCTTCAAAGCTAGATTTGAATATTTTTCAACTGAAAAATTTCCCCACCGAAGGCCGATTTCTTCATGTTTACAGGCTCGCTATTGCTCGCCTAGAAATAATCGACACCAGAATGGGGTGAAGGGTCATATTATCGCCAAACTAATGGCGTTAAACGTCCTAAAATCTACAATCTAATGGATCGCAACAGGGAAGGCCTTAAAAGACTTCCCTCGGACCAAACAGGGTTAATACAACAGCCAAACAAACAATATAACTTTATCGAAATATCGGACAGATACATACATTGTAGAAATAACATGTGTAATACTTTTAACATACCGGTACTTATGTAAGATATGAAAAATGGTTATCTAGTTGTTATAGAAAAATTAATCGTCACACACATACAGGAAACACACATACAACATATTATATACACACACACATACACACACACAAGAAACACAAATGCACATACAACATATATATATATATACTGTACACACACACACACACACATACACAAGGAACACACATACACACACACACAAGAAACACACATGCACTTACAACATATATATACTGTACACACACACAAGAAACACACATATATACACACACACACACACACACACACACACACACACATACACACACAAGAAACACACACACACATACATAAACACACACTGTTTTACGGTCACGGTGGCCGAGCGCGCTTAGTACTCTGTATTGGGAGCGCTAGCTCTGGTGTCGGGGGTTCGATCCCACGCGCTGGCCAAGGAAGTTTCTCTCAAAAACTTTCCCTGGCCGTGAAGGCAAGATCCTGGCGGATCATCACGGGGACCCACAAAGTCTCCTGCCACGTCCTACTCCAGTATGTATCGCTCTCGTTAGCTGCCCGGATCAGTCTGTTAATCCCAGGATAAGATCTAGGTTAAGTCTGTGTATTTCAGACCCATTGGCTGCCGCTTGAAATAAGTTATTCTTATTGATTATTATTATTATTATTATTACTTACAGACAACACAAAACATTCAAGCACACTAAACAGATACAACAACACAAATGTTAACACATAAATATTCGTCAAAGGCGACACATTAAGGGGGTTGACCTGTTTTTGTTCTGTCCTTTTCTCTCTTTCTCTGGCTTGTATCCATGTTCAAGCTATTTTTTTAAGACGTTTATCCCCATCCAGGTCATTTTTTTTTACTGGTGAGCGGTAGCGAGCCAGCATATATTTTATGTTTTGACAGCGGAAATTTGTACATTGTCTATAAAAAATGTCTCCGGCGTAAGCCAGATTCTTCATATAACTGGCTCGCTTTCGCTCGCCCGTAGAAATCGACACCTAGATGGGGTTAAACGTCTTAAAATAGTTGGCTGAATGGGGCCGAATGGATACAAGCCAGAGAAAGAGAGAAAAAGGACAGAAATAACAAAAAGCAGGTTACCTTCCTTAAACCGAGAAAATTAATAGTTACCCAAACATATTTCACCACATCCCATTTTCTATAAAGGCAAGAGATTATTATTAACGGTAGATCGGTCAGGGTCACCAGTTTATTTTATGCAAACCAATTCAGATTAAAGATACTGTAGTGAGAGATTTTTATATTTGAACGCCATTTTGGTGCAACAATTATCAAAGAACAAGGTATAATTATGGTATTGATCATGTAAAATGTATATTCAAACTTACAAAGACCAAAATATATATCCCATCTATACCAATATTCCCAAAAATGTATTATGGGTATACCTGTACTGTAGATGTATTTAACCCGTTCAGCACCAGGGACGTTCTTATCATCATATTCTGGCAACTATTACACAATCTCGTTCAGCTTAGGAAGGACCGCTAGCAATAATAAGGCTTCAAACTATCTCAACCGACCCTTTTAACTACCACCGATCCTTCATAAGCTGCATAATATCATCCAAATATAGCTAAAATATAACGTCGCTGGTACTCCAAGGGTTAAGTGTGAAGCGATGAAAATATCACGGGTGGCACCAAGATGGCGGAGGTTGTCCGATCTCTGTTACTATAGGGTATCTGTACAGCAGGGTTTTTTGGAGGAAGGATAGTAAAGGAATGAGTGTCAGGGCCAGACACTGAAGCAAACTTCCCAAGCTTTGACATTCCTGTATCTTAATAAATATTATTAAAGTATAAGAACTTGAGCAACAGATCGTTGTTGTTGTTGTTGTTGTTGTTCCCTAAGCTGCCTGGCCGAACAGCCCCGAGTCCCTGAGAAAGGCCATGGCCACGATCGGGCTTTCCCACAGAGCTCTCATTGAGTGTAGATTGTGTTGTTAGCGTAAGTGGTTGTGTGAAATGCAGTCTTCTATGATGTGTTTAATGGTATGGGGTGCTGTGTTACATCCCGGGCAGGCGTCGACAACGGAGTCATCCAGTCTCTTCTGATAGCTCAGGAGAGCTGGATGGTGTCCGCATCTCAGCCTGGCCAGGTGGACTCTGTCCTCGCGAGGAAGGGAGGATTCAGAAGGATGGATTTCGGGAGGTCGTGCATGCAGCTGCGTGTTGTCTGTGAGTGAGTGGATGGATTGGTGAGAGATATGAGTATGGATGTGCTTCTGGAAGTTGGTTCGGGGGGGGCAGGGAGGGAGAAAGGACAATAATTGTGTGTGATACCGTGTGGTGGGGGTTGTTTTGTTATTTCTTGGTGTCTGTGGGTGTGTTGCCATGTAGTTTATTGGGTGGTCTTGGTTCGTGGAGGCTGCTGCCAGGAATTGAGGTGCCTCTCATGTCCCGATGGTCTTTGACTTTGAGGATTTTGGTTTCTTGATGTAGGTGATCTGTGGGTGCAGTAGCTGTGCAGCCTGTAATGATCTTCAGGGCTTTGTTTTGAATAGTCTGTAAGGTCTTATGATGTGTTTCAGCTAGGTTAGAAGCCCAGGATGGGCTTGCGTATTCCATCACTGATCTTATGTCTTGTTTATATACTGTGGTGGTAGTTTCTTTGTTGTGTCCAAATTTTGTGTGAGCAAGTGACCTGAGGGCGTTAAGTCTGGGTGTCAGTTTCTTTTTAATGTTTGTGGTGTGCTGTTTGAATGTCATATGAGTATCATATGTTACTCATAGGATTTTGGGTGTGTGTGTATGTGTTAGGGGTGTGTTGTTTATGGTGAGTTGAGGGATGTATTCGTGTTCGCCTGTCCAACTTGTGAGCAGGGTTGCGGTGGATTTGGCTGGGGCTAGATTAAGTCTGTTTGTAGTGCACCAGCCATGTAGTGTGTTGAGATAGGGTTGAAGAGATCTGTTGCTCTTTTTGGGTCATGGTGTGTGCATGTGAGTGTTATGTCATCTGCATAGGAGGCTAAGTTTATTTGGGGCGTATTGGGTGTAGATTATATCGTGCATGTACAGATTGAAGAGTGTGGGCGATCGGACGGATCATGTGGGACTCCGTTTGGAAAGTTTCTGATTTTAGAGACTGACCGGCAAAATATACGTGGGCACATCTGCCTGCTAGGAAGTTGGCCAGCCACCTTTTTGTGTTGTTGTGCATGTTTGTGTTGTAGATTTTGTTTGTTAGGTTGTGGCGGGGGATGGCATCGAAGGCTTTACTAATGTCGAGTGTGGCTAATAGTGATCTGTGTGGTGGTCTAGCTGAGTTGATGCCACTGAAAGCCCTTTGTGTAAGGCCGGTGAGAAGAGTGTTTGTGGAGTGCAGTGGCCTAAAGCCATGTTGTGTTGGAGCTAGGGGTAGGTCAGGTTTAATTAGCTGAAATATTAGGCGTTCCATGACATTGGAGGGGGAGCAAAGGAGTGTGATGGGGCGGTGGGGGGAGGGTAGCGTGGGGTCTTTGTTGGGTTTGGGGAATGTGATGATGATACCATGCTTCCAAATGTCTGGTATTGTGTTGTGTGAATAGCTGTAGTTTGATATGTTAGTGATTGCTTGTATGCCTTGTGGTCCCAGGTGTCTGAGGTGTATGTTGCTTATGTTGTCTAGGCCACAGGCGGGTGAGTGCTTGAGATTGTTGATGATATGCTTTGTCTGGTGATTGGTGAAGGGTGTATAGTCAGGGTCTGTGGGGAATTGTCTCTTACGTCGGAGACTCGTCGGTCGTCTTTGTGAGGTTTTAGGTGGCTGACATGTGAAAAGTGATTGACGAGAGTGTTTGCTTGTTGTTTACATGAAGGAGTAGAGTCTGTTGTTCGTGATTGCAGCATGTGATTGTGTTGTGTTGCTGTTGGAAAGTGTGATGCTGTTTAGTGTTTTGTATAGTATTTTGGGGTGTGTTTTGTGATCAAGTGTTTGTAGGAAGTTATTCCAATTTAGTTTTTGTTGTTCTTGTATTTTGTTGTTAGTTTGGGTGTTGAGTGCTTGAATTTGTTGTGTGATGTCTTGTGTGTGGGGTGCTGGGGAGTGTTTCAGTATGTCGCGTTGTCTGATGAGGTTTTGAATTTCTGGTGTGAAGTTGGGGTTGTGTCTTTTTCTGTTACCTCTTGGAATGTGTTTCTTGTCAGCGTTTTGGATAGTTTTATTGAGTATGTGTACAGCATTGTTGATGTTAGTGATGGGTGTACTGTTAGAGTTGTGAAGTGTTGTTCTGTCTCATTTGTGAATGCTTCCCATGAGCTCTTTTATAATTGGTGTATGTGTGTTTGTGGCTAGCTGGGGTGAGTCTGGTTTTGGTGGTGATAATGATCGGGAGGTGGTCAGAGCCTAAGGTTCTGACCACCCTCCAGGATGTTGTGGGGGCGAGTTCTGGGGAGCAAAAGGTGATGTCTGGAGATGATGGGTTATAGAGGGCTTGGTGAGGAATATGGGTATGTTGATGGATGGCGTTAAGGATGATGAGGTTATCGGTTTGGTTTTGTAGTACCACCCCTCTGTCTCTGTCGGGCTCGTCGCCAAACCAGGCCGACGTATTGGCGTTGAAGTCACCACCCAGGATGATGTGTGGGGTGTGTGTTTGTGATGTGTTGTAAGTGTGGTCCTGTATTCATTTGGTACTGTAGGGGATGTTTGGGGAGGGATTGTATGTGTTTATGATGGTTCTGTTGGAGTTGTTGCCAGTGCGTATTTTAATTGACTGTATTTCTGTTGTGTTTATTTGGGGGGAGGAGGGATTTGGTTTGTACACTGGTTACTATGTATCATATTTCTGTGTGTAACCGGGTGATCAGCCCGCCGCTGACGCCTACAGTACGTTCTTGTCTGATGGTGGTGAAATTATGAAATGTGGGTGTTTTTTGTGTTGTGCAAGATTTTGTTTCTTGTAAGATGGCAATGTGTATGTTGTGTTGTTTGATGAAGTGTGAGAGTTCGTGTTTCTTTGTGTTGATGCCATCTATGTTCAGTTGAAGAATGTTAATGTTATGTGCACGATGTATGTTGGGTGCTGCTGCACGAGGATGGGGTGGGGGTGGTGTGTGGGGGTGGGAGGGGCTGGGGGTTGGGATGGGTGAGGTGGGGGTGGGGATTGAGGAGCAGGAGATGGGGGTTGGAATGGATTAGGATGGGGTGTGGTGTGTTGAGTTGAGGATGTGGATGGTATGGGAAGGTTAGGTGGGTTAGGGAGGAGAGGTGGACGGGTTTTAGGGGGGGGGAGTGGATGATATGGGAAGGTTAGGTGGGTTGGGGAGGAGAGGTGGACGGGTTTTAGGGGAGGGATTTGACTGGGAGAGGGAGGGGCATGAGGAACAGGTCCAGGTGTTTGTGTAGTATTTCTTGGAGGCAAGTGTTGTGCAGGTGAAGTGGGTCCAGTTCCCGCATGAATTGCAGAGAACTGAACCTTTAGTATGGCGACTCGAAGTGATGGGTTTTGAGCAAGTTGGACATATGTATGTGTACGTGGGTCCTGGGTTGCTCTCAATGTCAACAGATCGTAAAGAGAGATACTGTGCACTCGGTCCATAAAGTATCTGCACCCCTACGCTGATCATCTGGTGTGTAGAGCTTGATAGGGTTGGCACCTCTGCCTGCAACTATATCCATGTGTCAGAGACGATCGTCTCTGACAGGGATAGTTGGCAGAGGTGCCAACCCTACAGAGCTGTACACACCAGATGATCAGCATAGAGGTGCAGATACTTCTTTGACCGAGTGTACGTGTTCATTATATGCTACCATGTTGTTATAGCCTATCATTAGTTATGGTTATATATGCGAGCCACTATGGTTAGCCAGTTATAGTCCCCAGTACCAGCCAGTCCCTTGTTTGGCGTGACACTCGCCTAGGGTACGCTCCACCTGACTACCCCTCCCAACATTGAAGGGGGCCAACCTCGTTTTTTTAATGGTTTTATTTCCCTCTCCCTCTCTCCATTAGGCCTCATTCAAGCTACTGTTTTAAGACGTTTATCCCCATTCAGGTGTCGATAGCGAGCCAGCATATTTAAAAAAAAAAATTTGACAGCAGGCTAAGTTTGTACAGTTTTCGATAGAAAAATGTCTCTGGTGCAGCCAGATTTGTTCATACAATGCTGGCTCGCTTTCGCTCGCCAGGAAGAAATCGACACCTGAATGGGGATAAACGTCTTAAAACAGTAGGCTAAATGGGGCCGAATGGATAAAAGGCAGAAAAAGAGAGAAAAGGAGAGACAAAAATGCAGGTCACCCCCTTTAAGGGAATATGTCTATAAATTGACGGTTCATTTGCTCTAGCCCTTTTTTAGTCACATAGGTTAGAGGTTACGATGTCTGCCCAACCTAGACTGAACGGACTATAGTTTATGGTTGTTGTTGTTGTTGTTCCCCAAGCTGCCTGGCCGAACAGCCCCAAGGCCCCGAGCACGGCCAAGGCCATAACCGAGCGCCCCCACAGAACCCTCCCGGCCAACCACAATAAAGCCTGGGTGACCGAAGCCACTCCATGGCGGGGAGCTGAGGAGGGTTCGGAAACGCCCGGGAAACCAAAGCCCCACCCAGGGCCCTGTGCCCCTCAGCAATTATGAAGAGAAAGTTGAGGGGCAAGGGAAAAATGTGACGCTTTGGCTTCCAATCTTGAGAGATTGGGAGGTCAATCCACGGAAGAGACGCCGTCACTCGAGATCTAGAAGATATATAAGTAAAAGGAACAGTCAGAGTAAGCTATGGGTATGGCTGAGATCGCTCAGTTCTCACTCTGATAGACCAGCCCATCACCAATAGTTTATGGTTATATATCTTTATTTGGCTTCACACGCTCGCCTAGGGTACCCTCCACCTGACTATCCCTCCACATATTTAAGGGAACATAGGCAGTTTTTCTGGTCCCCCTTCTTCCTCATTCTTAGCCCCATTAGTTTTCAAATGTCATGACGTTCGGCCCATTAGTTTGACGATTTTAATACCGTTCGATGTATTTCGTTGTCAATTTAAAAACCTTTCGCGCCATTTTAGGTGTCGATTTTTTCCTGACGAGCGATAGCAAGCCTGAAATTTTAATCGCCTTCAGCCGCAACATTTTTCTACCAAAAAATGTAGAATTTGATCTTGAAGGGGGATCTAGGGGTGTTTTTCTAAGCTTGATGGGGGTCTAGCGAGGAAGCTAAATAATAAATGAATACATGAGCTAATAGACCAAAAAAAAAACGGCCACTAGCCCCTTAACCTCCTTGGTACGGTGGGTCAGTACTGGGTTGCAGAACATTACCCGGCATCAGTTTGGTAATACAAATGGCAACCCAAAATAAAATATCCTGCCATTTTTATACAAGGTTGGACTAATTTGTAATGTTTTCTCACCTGTGAAACCTGCATATAATTAAAAATTATATTTTGTATATAATTATTATGATTTAATAACTGGCAAGTTACATTTAGTTATTCATAATTAGGCCTATATGTATTTTATGTGCATCATATATATATATATATATATATATATATATATATATATATATATATATATATGAATTGCATAATACTATTGGTGATTCGTTTGCTTTATTTTATTGCTAACCTTTTCTATTTCTTGTTGTTCTGACAATATTTATGTTATTATTATCAGAGAGAGAGAGAAAGAGAGAGAGAGATCTAAGTCCGGCAGATCTCTTTATGTTATGATGAGGCGGGTACCAAGGAGAGGACAAGGACAGACAGACAGACAAACAGATTGACAGAACCACATATATACACACGCACACACACAGATAGACAGGGAGATAGTCAAATAGACATACAGATAAACAGACAGATAGGTAGACAGACATGTACACACACAGACAGAGGCAGACAGACGGAGATAGACAGAAACAGAGAGGGAGAGGGAGAGACAGACACAGAGAAAGCCGGACAGTTACATACAGAGAGTTACAAGAAGGTATTAGGAATAGTTACTATCTCAGAGACCTTACGGTCCATTCCGTGGAGATATTCGAAGTGGAAGGAGAGAGACTGTTTAGTGCACTACACTCATTACAAAGTGTGCAAAATACTATCGACTCTCTTCTTGAACTGCTCTACTGAAGAACTATTTACAACTTCGGAGGGAAGTTTGTTCCTGGTAGAGCAGCTTTTATATGTGAAAAGGTTTTCACACATACTAGTACTGAACCTTTTTATTTCTAATTTCCAGCCATGGTTGCGTGTTGTATTCACATTGAGACTAAACATTTTGCTATAATCCACACTGTTAAACCCATTAAATGTTTTAAAAACTTCAATGAGCTGACTTCGTAGCCTGCGTGTTTCCGACGGAAAGAGATCATGAACTTTCAACCAGTCCTCATAGCTCAGTCTTCTAAGCGATGGAATAAGCTTTGTAGCCCTAGTTTGTCTGTTCCAGTTCCTGAGTGCTGAGGACCAGAATCGAACAGCATATTCGAGGAGACCGTATAAGATCGTTGTAAAGTGTGGACTATTTCCTTATGTCTATGCTTAAATTTCCTAGTAATTTCTAAGTTTTCTTCTCTACTGCAATGCACTTGCATTACTTGGACACTTTAAATCACTGCTAATCAGAACACCCAAAATCCTTTTCCAAGTCAATCACTTCCAGAGGCATTCCCAATAGCGAATAGCTTGACTTGGGGTTTGCTTGGCCAATATGCATCACCTTGCACTTTTCCAAGTTTAGAGGCATCTGCCATGTCTCCGACCATTCACCAAGTCTGTTGAGGTCCATCCGGATCTGTTCAACCCCTTTGAGTTCCTTCACATTCATTCCAAGTTTTATGTCATCTGCAAATTTGGAGATCACACTCAACAGACCAATATCGATGTCGTTAACATATATGATGAACAGAAGTGGGTCAAGGACAGATCCCTGTGGAACTTCAAAAGGGACTGAAGTCCACTCAGAAGAAACACCATTGATTACCACTCGTCTACCTGTTAGCCAACTTTCTATCTAATTAGTGACCTCTGTATTGATACCTAGTGCACTCACTGTTTACGTTCGCCTGCAATGGGGCACTTTATCATAAGCTTTTTGAAAATCTAACTATACGATGTCTATGTCTCTACAGTACTTTTGACATATTCAGCATTTCATGGAAAAAATCCAGCAAATTGGTAAGACATGATCGGTGTCGCCTGAATCCATGTTGGAATCTGTAATTAAATTGTGGATTTATAGGTAGTCAAGTATCTTGTCTACTAGTATCCCTTCTAAGCGTTTTACTATGACAAAAGTCAAGGTAATTGGCTGATAATTCTTGGGACACTCCTGATCCCCTTAATTAAAGATTGGAGAGAGAGAGAGAGAGAGAGAGAGAGAGAGAGAGAGAGAGAGAGAGAGAGAGAGAGAGAGAGGAGAGATGAGAGAGAGAGAGAGAGAGAGAGAGAGCAGAGAGAGAGAGAGAAGAGAAGAGAGAGAGAGAGATGGAGAGGAAGAGAGAGAGACAGAGGAAGAGAGAGAGAGAGAGAGAGAGAGAGAGAGAGAGAGAGAGAGAGAGAGAGAGAGAGAGAGAGAGAGAGAGAGAGAGAGAGAGAGAGAGAGAGAGAGAGAGAGAGAGAGAGAGAGAAGGGAGAGAGTGAGTGAGAGAGAGAGAGGAGAGAGAGAGAGAAGAGAGAGAGAGGAGAGAGAGAGAGAGAGAGAAGAGAGAGAGAGAGAGAGAGGAGAGAGAGAGAAAGAGAGAGGAGAGAGAGAGAGAGAGAGAGTGACAGAGAGAGAGAAGGAGAGAGAGAGAGAGAGAGAGAGAGAGAGAGAGAGAGAGAGAGAGAGAGAGAGAGAGAGAGAGAGAGAGAGAGAGAGACACATATACAGGGACAGAAAGACAGAGACATACAGACAAATACAGGCAGAGACAGACAAACAGAGACACACAGGCAGAGACAGAGTAGACAAACTGAGACACACAGGCAGAGACAGACAGACAGACAGACACACAGGCAGAGAGAGACATACAGGCAGAGACAGACACACAGGTAGATACATGCAGACAGACACACAAACAGAGAGAGACAGACAGACAGACAGAGACTGACAGACAGATATACACAGGTAGAAACACACACACAGGTAGACAGACAGACAGACAGATATACACAGGTAGAGACAGACAGACACACAAACAGAGACAGACAGACACACACAGGTAGACAGACAGGCAGAGACACACAGACAGAGACACACAAGTATAGCCAGACAGTCAGAGACACACAGGTATAGAGAGACAGACAGGCAGAGACACACAGGTATAGCCAGACAGACAGAGACAGACAGGTATAGAGAGACACACAGGTATAGAGAGACAGACAGGCAGAGACAGACACACAGGTATAGAGACAGACAGACAGAGGCACACAGGTATAGAGATAAGACAGGCAGAGACAGACAAACAGACACACAGGTATAGAGAGACAGACAGACAGAGACACACAGGTATAGCCAGACAGACAGACACACAGAGACAGACAGGTATAGCCAGACAGACACACAGGTATAGAGACAGACAGACAGACACACAGAGGTATAGAGACAGACAGACAGACACACAGGTATAGAGACAGACAGACACACAGGTATAGAGACAGACAGACAGACAGACAGACAGGTATATAGACAGACAGACAGACAGGTATATAGACAGACAGACAGACAGGTATATAGACAGACAGACAGACAGACAGGTATAGAGAGACAGACAGACAGAGACACACAGGTATAGCCAGCCAGACAGACAGAGACAGACAGGTATAGAGACAGACAGAGACACACAGGTATAGCCAGACACACAGGTATAGCCAGACAGACAGAGACAGACAGGTATAGAGACAGACAGACAGACAGAGACACAGGTATAGAGACAGACAGACAGACAGACACACAGGTATAGAGAGACAGACAGACAGACAGGTATAGAGAGACAGACAGACAGACAGACAGAGACAGACAGGTGTAGACAGACAGGCAGACAGAGACACACAGGTATAGCCAGACAGACAGAGACAGACAGGCATAGAGACAGACAGACAGACAGAGACAGACAGGCAGACACACAGGTATAGCCAGACAGAGACACACAGGTATAGACAGACAGACAGACAGAGACACACAGAGAGACACACCGGTATACCCAGACAGACAGAGACACACAGGTATAGAGAGACATACAGACAGAGACAGACAGACAGAGACACACAGACAGAGACACACAGGTAGAGACAGACAGACAGACAGAGATACACACAGAGACAGACAGGTAGAGACAGACATACAGAGACACACAGGTAGAGACAGACAGAGATACACAGATACACAGGTAGAGACAGACAGACAGACAGACACACATGTAGAGATACAGAGATACACAGGCAGAGACAGATAGACAGACAGACAGAGTACAAAGGAGGAAATCAAGCAACAACAGTCCTAGTGACCCTTCTAGGCTGCTTGTCCTCCAAAACACTGAGGATCAAGTGTCCAAACAGTGGTTTAGAGTGGGTAAGGGAACATTGGAAAGGGAACTACTGCCCTGGAACTAATGTCCGTGGCAGGACTAGGAAGTTAGTAGGGGACATATGGGTTAGTAACTGAGGGGAGGATAAAATAAAGTTATTCATTTATAAACGCAGTCAGTCGCGGGTTTGATGCAAGATATTTGTCTAGGCGCAGTTTAAATGAATCAACGGTGCTGCAGTCTATAACGTCTCGGGGAAGCCCATTCCACAAGTTGACAACTCGATTGAAGAAGAAATTCTTAGATTCGTGTGAGTTAAAAGATTTACCAATAATTTTGCAACCGTTTCCCCGCGTGTAATTAGATTGGTTGATAGTGAAGTACTTACTACAGTTCATATTGTCGATGCCTTTGATGATTTTGAATACTTGAATTAAGTCACCTCTTAATCTGCGCTGGGTTAAAGGAAATAGATTTAATTCTCTAAGACGCTCTTCGTATGGTTTGTTCTTTAGGCTAGGTATCATTTTGGTAACTCTACGTTGAACTCGTTCTAGCTTGTTTATGTCTTTTTGGTAATAAGGGCACCTGCATTGAACGCAGTATTCCAGAAGAGGGCGGACTAAGGAATTGTAAAGGGTTAGGATAACTTCTTTGGATTTATGCTCAAATGACCTGCCTATAAAGCCAATTATTTTGTTTGCCTTCTTAACAACTTCTGAACATTGTTGATTCGGTTTTAGGTTACTCGATATTGTTACTCCCAGATCGGTTTCTCTGTTTACATTCTTAAGCTGAGTGCCATTCATCGAATAGTTTGCTTTCTCATTTAGGTATCCGATATGTAGTACTTTACATTTATCCGCATTGAAATTCATTTGCCAAATTTGGGCCCACTGTGACAATTTATCTAGATTGTGTTGCATATCGTCAACTTGTTCTTTTGAGAGTACGCTATTTGCAATTTTTCTATCGTCAGCAAATTTTGAGATTGTACAGGTGAGACCCTCATCTATGTCGTTGATGTAAATTAAAAAGATAATTGGTCCTAGTACCGATCCCTGGGGTACCCCGCTACTTACATTGGTCCATTTAGATGCCTTACCGTTTATGACTACTCTTTGCTTTCTGTTGCCGAGCCAATTTTCTATCCATTTCAACACACCGTCTTGTATTCCATGCGCTTTTAGTTTTAGCAGTAAACGTTTGTGGGGAACTTTGTCAAAGGCCTTTTGAAAATCAAGGTATATTATATCTACAGCTTTACTCTCATCGTAGAGGTTGAGGATATCGTGGAAGAAGTCTAAGAGGTTTAAAGACACACAGGTATGACGCACAGGTATAGCCACAGGTATAGCCAGACACACAGGTATAGCCAGACAGACATAGACACACAGGTAGAGACACACAGACAGGTACACAGGTATAGCCAGACAGACAGAGACAGACAGACAAACAGACAGAGACACACAGACAGACACACACAGGTAGAGACAGACAGACAACCCACCCGTGTACCAGATAATCCTAATCATAATTCCCACCTACTGGACTTATTTTTAACAACCAATTCAGAAAATTATGATGTTACAGTGAGGTCCCCGCTTGGATCTTCTGATCACTGTCTGATACAGGCCACCTGTCTATCACCTACCACACCTTCCCACTCTGAACCTGTTTTGGTGACTAAATGGCATTACGATAGGGCAGACTGGGAGGGTCTTCAAGGTTTCTTTATTGATATTCCCTGGACCTCTTTCTTTTCTAATGATGCACACTCCACCTTGAACCACATACAAGATTTTGTAAAAATTGGAATGGAAACTTTTATTCCTCATCAAAAGTACAGTAAAAGATCTAATTCACCTAAATGGTTTGACCATAATTGTGCTAGAGTAACTGAACAAAAAGCAATAGCCTACAATGCATACACAAGATCAAAAACACATGAAGCCTTTAATTACTTTAGAAACATCAGAAATCATGCCAAAACTGTATTAAACCTAACTAAATCAAACTTTCTCCACAAACAGGCAAATAAACTTCTAAATAATCCAAATGATAACAAAATATTTTGGTCTACTCTTAACTCATTCAAATCCAACTTCACTACTGCTTCGTCCATTCCACCATTAAAATCTCCGACTGGCAATCTTGTAAGTGACCCACGAGGTAAAGCTAACCTTCTTGCGGATATTTTCTCCACCAACTCAACCTTAGATGAAATAAATCAAGATGTCCCTGTACTTAATTTTAATTCGCCTGAAATTCCCTCACTTAAGATCCACACCAGACATGCCAAAACTATTTTGCAGAATCTCTCGGTAGATAAGGCTCCTGGTCCAGATGAAATTCCTCCAATAGTAGTTAAGAATTGCTCCTTGGTGCTCGCTCCTGTATTGGCAAAAAATTTCCGTCTGTGTACTCATACCTCATGCTTCCCAGTACCCTGGAAAGAAGCAAACATTCATCCAGTTCCTAAAAAAGGTGCCTCTTCAGATCCATCAAACTACAGACCAATAGCTATAACTTCCACTCTTGGTAAAGTCTTTGAAATTATATTAAATAATCACATAATTAAGCATCTTGAGAATAATAATATAATCAGTGATAGGCAATATGGTTTTAGACGATGTCGATCAACTGCAGACATTCTTTGCCTTCTTACGCATCATATCAACCAAGCTACAGACCAACATGGTGAAACACATACAATAGCACTGTATATATCAAAGGCATTTGATAGAGTCTGGCATCAATCCTTATTGTCGAAGATGTCACACTACGGCCTTGCATCATTAGTTCCACTAATTTCTTCTTATCTTCATAACAGAAAAATATGTGTAATGGTAGATGGCCTTTATTCTCAATTTCACTCAATAAATGCTGGTGTTCCCCAGGGATCAGTTTTGGCCCCAATTCTGTTCCTCATTCATATCAATGATCTCATATCTACCACTCATAATCCAATACATTCCTACGCAGATGACTCAACACTCCACAGTTCCTTCACATTTACCAATTCTTTCACTCAACCCGATCTTATAAATTCAAAAATAAACACTGCAATTTCTCTGAACCAGGACCTTTCTAGAATTAATGGATGGGGACAAAAGAATCTAGTTTCCTTTAATGCACAGAAAACCAAGTACATTCAATTTTCTAACCGACAGAATCTCACTGACTCCCATATATATTTTTTAATGATGTAAATATTCCCACTTCCCCTAGTATTGACATTCTCGGTGTAACATTAACTACTAACTTGAGCTGGACACATTGTTAGAAGCATTGCTAAGAATGCCTCTAAAAAAACTGGGACTCCTGTACAGAGTTCGAGAATTCTTCACTGACGAGCAGTTGGCCGTAATATATAAAAGTCATGTGCGTTCTCAGATGGATTACTGTTCACCTCTGTGGAGTGGAAGTGGAGTGGTTGCATTGAGGCAGTTGGACAAAATTCAAAATAAAGCTATTAGATTAATCAATAACCCTGCAATCACACAGGACCTTCCTACATTATCCATACGAAGAAACGTTGCATCCCTTGCATTATTCTACAGATATTTTCACAGCAATTTCCCCCCAGGGGGTAAGGGGGCCTTCATCTAATGGTGGAGGAAAAAAAGAATATGCCTCACGCATCCTACTGCGTGTCGTACAAGGCGACTAATAGGGGGGATGGCGATAGACTTGTGGACCAACAGCCATTACTACACAATAAAGTCTTTATCTTAGCACTGTCTTGGTATGGCACTGCCGAGGCTGGTGGGGTGCGGATAGGTGCCACAGGGGACTGAGTCTTACCTGGGCGCCGTTTGGCACCACACCTGTGTCGGCAACAGTGTTTGCATGTTGGAGCGGTGTTGGGGCAGGACTTTATTGTTCTATAGTCCAATTGCCTAATATACAGTAGAGTCTTGTTATGGTGCTGTATTTTTGTAACACTGTTAAGGCTGGTGTGGTTGCAGATACTGCAGGTGCAAGTGCTGCAGGGGGACTCTGTTGAGTCTTGCTGAGGCACGGTTAGCACTATACCAACATCAGCCACAGTGATGACTTGATGGGGCAGTGCTGTGGCAGGACTTTATTGTACTACAGTACACTCCAACTACTGAAAGGCAACCCCGTCTGAGCCGTTACAATGCATGTAATGGAAAAATGACGTTAAACCAATGTATGTATGTATGTATGTAATTGTTCCGAGGAACTTGCTTCAATTGTGCCGCCTCTCCACATCTTTCCCCGTAGAACTAGGGCAGCTGAGAGCGCCCATGAATTTACACTTTCTCCTCCACAATGCAGAACTTCTGCTTATCAGAATTAATTTATCCCCAGAGCTACTACTCTTTGGAATTCACTTCCCTCGAATTACTTTCCACAAACTTACAATCCACAAATGTTTAAATCCAGTTGTTACAAACATTTTATGAGTGGAGGATGCCTTTAGGCACATGGACCTTTTTGTTTTATCTGTGTTTTTCCTTCCTCCGTTCATTGTCTCTTTATAAAAAAAAAAAAAAAAACAAAAAAAAAACAGACACACAGGTAGAGACACACAGAAAAACAGACAGGTAGAGACAAACAGACAAACACTCAGGTAGAGACAGACAGACAGAGACAGACAGACAGACAGACACAGGTAGAGACAGACAGATAAACAGAGACACACACAGGTAGACAGACAGACACACACAGGTAGATACACACAGACAAACACACAGGTAGAGACAAACAGACAAACACACAGGTAGAGACAGACAGACAAACAGACAGAGACACACAGGTAGAGACAGACAGACAGACACACAGGTAGAGACAAACAGACAGACACACAGGTAGAGACAGACAGACAAACAGACAGACACACAGACACACAGGTAGAGACAAACAGACAGAGACAGACAGGTAGAGACAGACAGACAGACATACAGTTAGAGACAGACAGACAGACAGAGACAGACAGGCAGAAACAAACATACAGACACACAGACAGACACACACAGGTAGAGACAGACAGACAGACGGACACAGATAGAGGCAGACAGACAGAGACACACAGGCAGAGACACACAGGCAGAGGCAGACAGACACACAGACAGAAACACAGACAGACAGGCAGACAGACACACAGACACACACATGCGGACAAAGAGACAGACAGGGAGAGATAAACACAGACAGACAGATAAACACAACAGACACACTCATACGGACAAACTGAGATAAGACATACATAAACAAACAGACATACAGAGACAGACAAACAGAGATACACATACAGACAGATATAGACACAGATAGACAGAAAGACAAACAGACACACACATACAGAGACAGACAAACAGACACCGACAGACAGAGATAGACACATACAGACAGACAGAGATAGACACATAGACAGGAAAAACAGACACACACATACGGACATACATAAACAGACATACAGAGACAGACAAACAGACACCGACAGACAGAGATAGACACATACAGACAGAAAGACAAACAAAAAGACACACACATACGGACATACAGAAATAGACATACCGGTACATAGACAAACAGACATACAAAGACAGACAGACACATTGACAGACATCCATTAGTATTAGTACAAAGGAAATCAAGCAACAACAGGTCTAGTGACCCTTCTAGGTTGCTTGTCCTCCAAAACACTGAGGATCAAGTGTCCAAACAGTGGTTTAGAGTGGGTAAGGGAACATTGGAAAGGGAATTACTGCCCTGGAACTAATGTCCGTGGCAGGATTAGGAAGTTAGTAGAGGACAGATTATTCATTACACATTTAGCTTGAAGGACGTCTGGGTGGACATTTGTGTAGCTTGAAGGAAGTCTTGGAAGGCGGTTTAGTTGGCAAAATAAAATGCATTGCAAAAACTAAATAAATTGCTAGGATGCAAACTAAAACAAAAGCTTATCCCTCCCCACAGTTCCTTAAGGGGGGTGACCTGTTTTTGTCCTGTCCTTTTCTATCTTTCTCTGGCTTGTACCCAATAGGCCCCATTCAGCCTACTGTTTTAAGACGTTTATCCCCATCCAGGTGTCAATTATTTTACTGGTGAGCGGTAGCGAGCCAGCATATTTTTTATTTTTGTTTGACAGCAGGCTAAATTTGTACATTTTTCGATAGAAAAATTTCTCCGGCGAAGCAGGAATTCTTCATATAATGCTGGCTCGCTATCGCTCGCCAGGAAGAAATCGACATCTAGATGGGGATAAACGTCTTAAAATAGTTGGCTGAATGGGGCCGAATGGATACAAGCCGGAGAAAGAGAGAAAAGGACAGAAAACAAAAAAAAACAGGTCACCCCCCTTAAATTTAACAAACTAACAAATATATAAACTAAATATAAAGGACACGACGTGTAAATTAACATAACAAAAGAACCTCAGCAAATATAGTATGAGAACCAGCAAGGAATGGCCGACAATTAGTTGTACTAAGAAAATATTAACACAATGAAACATTTTAAAATAAAAGGTGGGTGAGCAGCACAGGCTTAATTAAGGGTGTATTTACTGAAAACCCTTTCTCCCTCATGTTAATCTAAGGTTTACCATAAAAACAATGCAGGATTAATAGTTATAAGAAACATCAGTATAAATTAATAAAACGACATTTAAGCAAACTAATAAAATACGAAAAAGACAACGAACAATGCAAATTAACATAACAAACTAGAGGGACACTTGGTAGAGCGCATACCTCCTCCTACGTTAGCTTTGTTACAGGATATGATCCATATCCCCTCCTAAATTGCATCACCAAGTCTTCTTCCTTGGCGCATATCCAATCTACCAACCAATTTTCGTTAAAAGCGGTTCATAACTTTGTAGGATATCTTATGTACAGTTGGTCAAAGTTCCAGCTGACCCACCCTCGCTCTGGGGCTCACAGAATTAGCTGGTAATACTGGTGTAGTGGTGCAGGGATACCATTTGCCATTAATGTGTTACCTGTGTCTGTCCTGTATATTACTGCAAATTAGACTGTTATGTTCACGTTGTGAAGACTAAATGCTCCTTCATTAAGCAGCCACCAATAAAACAGAAATATGTATTCGTATAAAATCGAGTAAAGTATGTTGTGGCAGCCAACAGGTTTTATATGCGTTGCCAATCAGTGGATATTTGAATATTTAAGCAAATCTATGAACTTTGGGTGAATGTTCGGGATCATACATAGCGATGTATGCATTTTTATTTGAGATAGGCTTACTTTCCCTTGTTTAGTATATGTTCTTACAATGATATAGCCGAAATCAGATCTACCAATCCCAATCTGTGTACACCTTCCTACACCAGTATTGCCAGATAATTCTGCGAGCCCCAGAGCTAGGGTGAGTCAGCTGGAACTTTGACCAACTGTACAGACAAACAAGCTTGTGAGAAAACATAATCTTCATCCAACTTCATTGACAGAGGTAATTAAAAGAACATACAAATACAGAGCGGCAACTAGATGTGATGTGTGAAAAATAATATAGAAAAAGTGTTAAAAATATAAGGGTGGGTCAGCAGCAGACACGTTACAATAATAATTCCACCAAGCATAAACAAAAGGCAGACCCGAACAACTCATAAGCACATAAGCAAATACGGTACTGGTACAGTGTAACTGTAAGAAACATCTGGTAAGACAGGAACAAACTCAAGATAGATATATATATATATATCACAATCGAAAAAATATGATCGATTGTGTGCTAGAATCAATCAATTATCACATAATTTTAGATATCTTTTTCATGTTCATTGTTTACACGATGGGGTTTGAGGCCAGTGGGTTATTGTTATGTTGTACGTATTTGGGAGCTATTTCACTATATATTTTTAGCTAATGTTAAGTGATAGAATGTATTAAGATAGATCCGTTTTCTTACTTGTAGTATAATACTTATTTTGTATATATTTTGGATCAGTCTATATAACCTGAATATGGGGGCAATTGCTGAGGGGCACAGGGCCCTGGGTGGGGCTTTGGTTTCCCGGGCGTTTCCGCACCCTCCTCAGCTCCCCGCCATGGAGTGGCTTCGGTCACCCAGGCTTCATTGTGGTCGGCAGGGAGGGTTCTGTGGGGGCGCTCGGTTATGGCCTTGGAATTGCTCGGGGCCTTGGGGCTGTTCGGCCAGGCAGCTCGGGGAACAACAACAACAACAACCATAACCTTGTTCATGCCGAAAATGCATTCAATAAACATGGCATATGGCGCCGCTCTATCCCTATGTTTATTTTTGCCATGGAAACTGCCGTGCCCTCGGCCACCTACTGATGTCTTACATAACACATTACAAGAAGCCACAAAATATATATAAAGACAAATAAGGCCATCCAATATAAGTATGTGCAAAACCATAAATAATTAAACAGTACTAAAACAGAGTGGGTGATCCAAACTAACACATTAATACACTAGTAAATACCGAAAGCCACATAGATACAGAAGTATATGAAACTCCATAACATAATAAAAATAAACCCGACGTTTAAAAAAATAACAATAATAATATAAATAAACGATTGAATAGCAGCACCAACAGGAGAAGCGAAACACGAACAATTATAAATGATATTGAGTATACAAGGAACACATGCCAAGAGAGACTCAAAGGAAATATCAAAACCAGATAATAATGAACCAAAGCAATGTAGGCAGACACACGACCACTTGCGAGTTTCAGGCTATAAGGAAGTACAGTGGCGCTAATAAGTCATGTCTCAGCTGTCATTACATTTGGCTCGCTCTGTGCTGTATTAATGTCTGCCAGATGTTGAATAGGGTGGGTAATTGTTGGAACATGTTTGTATATTTCACTCGATATGAAGAAATGCAGCTTAGATATTGCTGATACCAATTATTGATAAAAACATATTGGTGCCGAGACATCACTTATTAGCGCTATTGTACATATAGGTTGTTAGCAGAAGAAATTAACAGGAGAAACGTGCAAGCCCCAACACACAAGCCTTTCACAAATAATAACAGCAAAAATAGAAAACAAATCGAAGAAAACGACAAAACAAAACAAATAAAACACAACCCATAGCAACACACACACACACACAATCACACACACACACAAACACACACACACTCTGATTAAAACAACAACAAACAATAACTCCATAAAGCAAGGGCGACTTAACACTATCTGGTCCTACGTCTTGAGGGTTAGTATGACATTTTCTTTAATTAGCATTGAATATTTTGCTTGCTTTAACTTTATCGACCAATGTATTATCCCCTAGGCTAACAACAACGACTTCCCAAGCTTCCTTCATACGTAAAAAGATCACCTTCAAGCTAAATATGTACATTTTGTCCGATTGAAAAATATCTTAGCAAAAGGCCGATGTATTCTATGTTACAGGCTCGCTATCGGTCACCCAGAAAAAAACATTGACACCTGAATGGGGTGAAGCGTCTAATTATTACCAAACTAATGGGGTGAAAAGTCTTAGAATCTCCAATCTAATGGAACGAAACAGAGGAGGTCCAAAAACACCCCACTCGGATCAAATAAGGTTAAATACGGAAAAGAACGGCAGTTAAATATACCCAAATAATGTATTAATAACAAAGTGTTATAAAAGATAGACTCTGTGAGCACCACCTGCAGATCCCAACACACCACACCCTCAAAAGCAACCCACCTTAGAGAGAGAGAGAGAGAGAGAGTGCGAGAGAGAGAAAATATGGAGGGAGGAAAGGTTAGCAAGGTAAAGAGAGGGAGGAGGAGAATAGATAACAAAACCTCAAATTAAGGAGGTAGGTAGGGAGGAGGACAGGTAGGAGTAGAGACTAGAGGCCTTATAGGAGAAGGTTGCATGCACCAACCGAACAGGGCGGTGCTCCCGGGGAGTGCTGTAGGTGGTTGATAAGGATAGCTGGAACTCAGGTTTCACCACCTGGCCTCCTATGCTGACCTTTCCGTGCCTCACATACATAGAGGACAACTCCAGTTTGCCCTCCAAAACACCTTTTCTTCCTATAAATACACTATACTACAAACACATTACGTACTACACTATTGTGTTCAAAATTAAACAAAACATAACAATCATATGGCACGACCAGCCTTGGAGTCCCCAGGAGGGTAGAAACCATAAATGTTCCCAGCAACTTGACCACTGGTGACGACTCCTTAAAATGTACTGGACTGCTAACTATAAACTTATGCAGCATTCATGGTCTTTCCTTTAAGTATCACCCTGTCTAACACCACCTCTCCTCCAAGAAACCTAATTTTTTCTCACATGGCTCTCCTCTCATTTCACTGATCAACCTTCTGAACAAGCCTAGATCTGTTCTACCATAAATTATCTTTAGTAGCACGCTGCTCGCAACCCTGACCGCCTTGAAGATGGGTCCAATATCCTTTACTTATTTCTAACCTCTTATCCTTCCGCTTAAACTGTAAACCTTTTCTCTCTGATCATAACCTTAGCTTTGTTACCTGTCCAATCTCTCCAGTGCGGCCATCCGATCCTCCCAGCCGGCGACCCTTGTGGGACTTTGGCGCTACCGACTGGGAGGCTCTTCGGCAGTACTTCTTTGATTTCCCGTGAAATGATTTTTGTTTCCGTGGCCGGGGACCCTCGGTGTGTGCTGAACACATTACCGAGGAAATTATCTTGTGCATGGAGGCATACATTCCATTTTCTTTCTCTCAGACTAATGCAAACAAATCTTGATTTACTCCTGCTTTTCCTACTGCTGTCCACAATAAGGAGGAAACATTCAAACGGTACCATCGCCTTCAATCTAAAGAATCTTGCACTCTCTATGTTTCTGCCCGGAATCAAGCCTAATATGTTTTTCGACTCTTTCTTCAATATTAAATTTTCTGAATTTTCCAACTCAAGCTCTTCCTAACCTTTCTGTTATCTAACCAAAAACCTCTCCAACAATTTTACTTCCTCATCATTCCCTCTTCTTTTCTACTCCGACAGCATCCCTGTGTCGAAGCTTCTTCCTCTGACAAAGCTGAACTTTTCGCTCAAACTTTCGCTAAAAAATCCACCTTGAATGATGCTGGTGCTATTCCTCCTTCTACACCCTCCTCTCTCTTACTTATGCCTCATATCCTAATCTCTTCTTAGGATGTACTTCCTGCCCTCTCTGGGCTAAACACTAAGAAGGCATACGAACTAGATGGTGTTCCTCCTGTTGTACTCAAAAACTGTGCTTCCGTGCTGACTCACTGCCTAGGTAAATTCTTCTGTCTATGTCTTTCTTCTAACATCTTCCCTTCTTGCTGGAAGCTTGATCTCATTCAATCTGTCCCAAAGAGCAGTGACCACTCTCAACCCTCCAACTATCGTCCAATTGCTCTTATTTCTTGCATATCTAAAGTTCTTCCATCTATTCTTTATTCAAAATTTCTTAAGCATCAGTCGTCATACCATAATATTCTTTCAGATCGTCAGTATGGCTTCCTCTACTGGTGATCTCCTTACTTATCTTACTAACTCTTGGTAATTCTTTCTTCGGGACTTTGGCGAGACTTTTTCTAATGCGCTAGACATATCGAAAACCTTCAGTAGAGTCTGGCACAAATCTCTAATTTCCAAACTACTCTCCTTCAGTTTCTATAACTCTATCTTTGCCTTTGTCTCAAATTTCCTTTCTGACTTTTCCATAGCAGCAGTTCTGGACGGCCATCGCTCACTTCCTCAACCTATCTCCAGTATTTCTAAGGGTTCTGTTCTGTTTCCAGTTCTCTTCATAATATTCATTAATGATCTGCTTGACTGTACCTCTAGCCCGATTCACTCATATGCTGACGACTCTACTTTATATTATTCAACTAGTTTTCCATAACAACCCACTATGCAATCACTCCAAACCTCATGTGATGAGGCCATAGCACGCCTATCTTCTGATCTATCAACTATTTTCAATTGGGGCAGAGAGAATCTTGTCACATTCAATACTTCCAAGACCCAACTTCTCCTATCTACCCATCACAATATACCACAAAACTATCGGTTACTCGTAAAAAATATACAAATCAATTCTTCATCTTCCCTCAAAATTCTTGGTGTATATTTTTCATCTGACCTTTCATGTAAAGATCATATTACCACTCTTTCAAAAACAGCCTCCCAGAAGTTAACTGTGCTCAACTGTCTCTGTGGGGTTTTCACCCCTGCATGCCTCCTTGCTCTGTACAGGGGCATTGTGCACCCATGTATTGAGTGTTGTTAGTATGATAGATTCAGAATTATCAAAAATATAATAAAACTTCGTAGTTTGATCATGGAGACACCAAAATGGGGGGGGGGGAATTTGGGAAGCAAGACATGACGAAAGTGAAATCATTACTGGCCTATCAATAACTATCTATATGTAGGACAGAAACATATCAAACGGCAGAAAAGGGGATTATAGAGGCACACATAAGGGAAGTCATTTAAAATACACTAAAATCATATTTAACAAATACAATTAAAAAATAAATAAAAAAGCAAAGAGGAGGTACACTCATAGGTTCGGAAGGCAGAAAACAGATAAACACAATGGCAAACATTAGAATAGATATTGAAAAAATGGACATGCGAATATATTAAACAAAAAAGAGGCATACTTAAAGGCAGAAACCGGACCCCAAGGCAGAAAGCAGACCCAAAGGTAGACATAAAAAAGCAGAAATTCAGGAAGAAGTCCAAAAGGCATACATTATAATACAAATCCAAGGCAGACAGCCGAGCAAAAAGCAGACATTCAATAAAAACGCAAGACAGAAAGCAGACCCAAAGACAGACATTCAATAAAAACAACCAAGGCAGAAAGCAGACCAAAAGGCAGACATTCAATAAAAACAACCAAGGCAGAAAGTAGACCAAAAGGCGGACATTCAATAAAAACAACCAAGGCAGAAAGCAGACCCAAAGACAGACATTCAATAAAAACAACCAAGGCAGAAAGCAGACCAAAAGGCAGACATTCAATAAAAACAACCAAGGCAGAAAGTAGACCAAAAGGCGGACATTCAATAAAAACAACCAAGGCAGAAAGCAGACCCAAAGACAGACATTCAATAAAAACAACCAAGGCAGACAGTAGACCAAAAGGCGGACATTCAATAAAAACAACCAAGGCAGAAAGTAGACCAAAAGGCAGACATTCACTGAAATAACCAAGGCAGAAAGCAGACCAAAAGGCAGACATTCAATAAAACAAACCAATGCAGAAAGCAGACCAAAAGGCAGACATTCACCATAATACCCAAGGCAGAAAGCAGACCAAAAGGCAGACATTCACTTAAATACCCCGAGCAGAAAACAGACCCAAAGGCAGACAGGCCTTGGCAGGGCAGTCAATAGAATTACAGCAGTCCCTTTCTTCCGTGCGGGCGTGGGGGCGGCAGAGAAACAAGCAAATAATTGAAAAATGAAAGAAAGGGGCGGGGGGGGGGGGGGAGGTGTGTGTGTGTGTGTGTGTGTGTGTGTGTGTGTGTGTGTGTGTGTGTGTGTGTGTGAGAAATATATATATATATATATATAATATATATATATATAATCAAATATAGATAATAATAGAGATCAAAATAGATATATAAAGAAAAGTACAAGCAACGCCACCACAAAGCAAACAAAATATCAACCCCATGTACCACCTTGGAATTTTTGAGAGAGAGAGAGAGAGAGAGAGAGAGAGAGAGAGAGAGAGAGAGAGAGAGAGAGAGAGAGAGAGAGAGAGAGAGGCGAGGGGGGGGGGGCGAGTGCGAAGTGAGTGAGAGTGAGTAAAAGTGTATCGGGACTGTGACGATAAAGAGTATAGAAAAAACAAAAGGAGGAAGATAATAAATGTCTTTAATATAGTAGAATAAAGACATAAAATAAGCACTTATACATAACTTAAACCTAGTGATTATAATTAAAGCTAAACTGGGTTGTAGAGTTTAGCTGAGGGTCGAAGAGTTAAGGCTGGAGCGGTTAAGGAGCGATCACTATTAATTTGTACTGACAGCTTGGACAGTTGGATGAGAATGGGGCAAGGGTTTGTTTGTACTATTAGACAATGGCTAGGTTAAATGCGCACTTGAGATTGCCCATTCATTTTCCCATATTATTACCCAAGGCACATTCATACATTCGCATAAACATTGATCAATACCAGTAAATTAGTGTGGTTAATATATTGTACGAATGTAATCTATAAACTATATATTAACCAAAGGGCTGCAACGTTTTTTTTTTCTCCGGAAGATGGCACTTAAATTTAAAAACAAAAAATTAAAAAACACGCCCCAGTGCCAAATGGAAGCAATATGTGGTTAGGTGACATGTCTACTGCCTGTCCTTTACATGTGTCTTACCCCCCTCCCTCAACTTCCCCCTCCTCCTTTATTCTAATCTTTCCCTCGCCTTTGTCTCCGTAGTTTCTGCTTCCTGCCTCAAATACGTCCAGTCACCCTCCTATACATTCCCCCCATCCCTCCCCTCCCTCACACATGCACAAGAGACTGTCGCCCTCCCTGTATGTGTTTATCACCTCTCCCGTCACAATGATATGTTTTTTCACTGGATATTTGCTCTTTACACCTATTTTCTGGCTCTGCAATGTTCACTGTTCGTTATACAAGGAAAAATATGTGCATATGGTGCAGAAATATTGATCTACTGTATATGGTAAATATAACAAATTTTGTCCAAATTGGCCTAGATTTTTTTTTTTTGTTTTTTTTTTTAAGAGACAATGAACAGAGGAAAGAAAAACACAGATGAAACAAAAAGGTCCATGTGCCTAAAGGCATCCTCCATTCATAAAATGTTTGTAACAACTGGATTTAAACATTTGTAAATTGTAAGTTTGTGGAAAGCAATTCGAGGGAAGTGAATTCCAAAGAGTAGTAGCTCTGGGGATAAATGAATTCTGATAAGCAGAAGTTCTGCATTGTGGAGGAGAATGTGTAAATTCATGGGCGCTCTCAGCTGCCCTAGTTCTACGGGGAAAGATGTGGAGAGGCAGCACAATTGAAGCAAGTTCCTCGGAACAATTGCTGTGAAAATATCTGTAGAATAATGCAAGGGATGCAACATTTCTTCGTATGGATAATGTAGGAAGGTCCTGTGTGATTGCAGGGTTATTGATTAATCTAATAGCTTTATTTTGAATTTTGTCCAACTGCCTCAATGCAACCACTCCACTTCCACCCCACAGAGGTGAACAGTAATCCATCTGAGAACGCACATGACTTTTATATATTACGGCCAACTGCTCGTCAGTGAAGAATTCTCGAACTCTGTACAGGAGTCCCAGTTTTTTAGAGGCATTCTTAGCAATGCTTCTAACATAATGTGTCCAGCTCAAGTTAGTAGTTAATGTTACACCGAGAATGTCAATACTAGGGGAAGTGGGAATATTTACATCATTAAAAAATATATGGGTGTCAGTGAGATTCTGTCGGTTAGAAAATTGAATGTACTTGGTTTTCTGTGCATTAAAGGAAACTAGATTCTTTTGTCCCCATCCATTAATTCTAGAAAGGTCCTGGTTCAGAGAAATTGCAGTGTTTATTTTTGAATTTATAAGATCGGGTTGGGTGAAAGAATTGGTAAATGTGAAGGAACTGTGGAGTGTTGAGTCATCTGCGTAGGAATGTATTGGATTATGAGTGGTAGATATGAGATCATTGATATGAATGAGGAACAGAATTGGGGCCAAAACTGATCCCTGGGGAACACCAGCATTTATTGAGTGAAATTGAGAATAAAGGCCATCTACCATTACACGTATTTTTCTGTTATGAAGATAAGAAGAAATTAGTGGAACTAATGATGCAAGGCCGTAGTGTGACATCTCGAACAATAAGGATTGATGCCAGACTATCAAATACCTTTGATATATCCAGTGCTATTGTATGTGTTTCACCATGTTGGTCTGTAGATTGGTTGATTTGATGCGTAAGAAGGCAAAGAATGTCTGCAGTTGATTGACATCGTCTAAAACCATATTGCCTATCACTGATTAATTTATTTTTCTCAAGATGCTTAATTATGTGATTATTTAATATAATTTCAAAAACTTTACCAAGAGTGGAAGTTATAGCTATTGGTCTGTAGTTTGATGGATCTGAAGAGGCACCTTTTTTAGGAACTGGATGAATGTTTGCTTCTTTCCAGGGTACTGGGAAGCATGAGGTATGAGTACACAGACGGAAAAATTTTGCCAATACAGGAGCGAGCACCAAGGAGCAATTCTTAAGTACTATTGGAGGAATTTCATCTGGACCAGGAGCCTTATCTACTGAGAGATTCTGCAAAATAGTTTTGACATGTCTGCTGTGGATCTTAAGTGAGGGAATTTCAGGCGAATTAAAATTAAGTACAGGGACATCTTGATTTATTTCATCTAAGGTTGAGTTGGTGGAGAAAATATCCGCAAGAAGGTTAGCTTTACCTCTTGGGTCACTTACAAGATTGCCAGTCGGAGATTTTAATGGTGGAATGGATGAAGCAGTAGTGAAGTTGGATTTGAATGAGTTAAGAGTAGACCAAAATATTTTGTTATCATATGGATTATTTAGAAGTTTATTTGCCTGTTTGTGGAGAAAGTTTGATTTAGTTAGGTTTAATACAGTTTTGGCATGATTTCTGATGTTTCTAAAGTAATTAACCCTTAATTAGCGGCGAGCAACATAAGTCGAGTTAAATAAAGCTGGACTATGTGGCGGTGCTCGACATAGGTCGAGTGGCAATTTCAGCACGTAATGTTGCTGAGAGAGAGAGACAAGTGGTGGCAGGAGAGTAGCGAGCGTATGACTGCTCCAGACCACCGCGGCGAACCTACTGACACGAATCCCACCTCCCTCCTCCCTCTCTCACTCGCTATATACGGAATTGTATGGGGAAAGTGCCTAATTACATGCTTTTTGCACTCGCGTTGCACGGTTATTGCAAGAAAACTAGCCATCATAAAAGGATCGTTATGGTGTCATTCGAAAGCTCTGTTTATGCCCTTTCAGGGATAGATACTTGTTTTACGTTCTGGGTCTTATTTAGGCATGAAAATGATCACGTAAACAGCCCTATTTTGGCTAAAAACACCCCGCTGGGCGGTACATATAAATAAACCGCATAGGCCGCTCTTAACCCTTAAAAACCGGCTCACCACATAAGTCGAGTTGAAAAAACTGGCAAAAAACGGGTGAAAAAAGGGTTGAAATCGAGTGAAAATGGGTGGGATAGTAATGATCCATACGTCCGACATCTGTGGCCTCCCGGCCCACACTAACTCCAGTTCCCCCACCGCGCGTGAGGATGACAGTGTAACCAATAGTTCGCTAAAAGTGAGCAAGGTAGCAAAATCAGCTAAACTTCCATCTTCGAGGTAACACTGTCAGTGCTCCACGAGTGCTACGTAGCTGTATGTGGCGTCATTGTGTAGCGATTTCCACCTAGTTTTCGGCGCAATACAGTTCCTTTCATACTGATGGTTGATATAGCAGTCAGAACGGCCCAGAAAGGCCCAAAACGGCCACAGAGCACCCGCTAGAGGAGGGTTAAGGTGTTAAAGGCTTCATGTGTTTTTGATCTTGTGTATGCATTGTAGGCTATTGCTTTTTGTTCAGTTACTCTAGCACAATTATGGTCAAACCATTTAGGTGAATTAGATCTTTTACTGTACTTTTGATGAGGAATAAAAGTTTCCATTCCAATTTTTACAAAATCTTGTATGTGGCTCAAGGTGGAGTGTGCATCATTAGAAAAGAAAGAGGTCCAGGGAATATCAATAACGAAACCTTGAAGACCCTCCCAGTCTGCCCTATCGTAACGCCATTTAGTCACCAAAACAGGTTCAGAGTGGGAAGGTGTGGTAGGTGATAGACAGGTGGCCTGTATCAGACAGTGATCAGAAGATCCAAGATCCAAGAATTGGCCAGTTGGCACTGGCGAACGTCTCAAAAACATGTCAGTCACACTTTACGAGATAAGGAAAGTAATTACTATTATCCTGGATCATTGTAAATTACAGAAAACGTAAGGTAATTAACCTATAACTAAAGAATCATAACAGTGAGAGTGAGATTTATATTTGTTCTATGGATGCATGCAGCCTATATTGTGTTGTTGAAATTCCCAATTCGCCTCACTCCAATACCAAAGTCATAAATTTAACACATTTAAAAGAAAATATATAATTTGGTCATGTGGATAATCTAAGATATATAATAAATACCATAATTCAAAAGATATGCATAGACAATAATATAAGATTATATAGGTATGTACACAAATGCAAATACGTACACGGGCACACGCACTTGTACTCGCATATATTATGCTCTCTCTCTTTCTCTCTCTCACACACACACACACACGGAAAGTGGGTGGCACCCGCCTTTCAACACATTCCCACCCCTATTCTGTCCAACTCCCAAGAGTCAGCCGATTTTCCCAGTCTTTCTTCTACTCAACATGTAAACTCTGGAACTCTCTCCCTCTGTCTATCTTTCCCTCATCCTATGACTTAAATTGTTTTAAGTTCTGTGTTTCAAGACATTTTGATTCTAACGTACCTTGAATTTGGCTCCCTGTCACTCTTTTAACTTTGAAGGAGACACTTGTTACATTGCCTTTTGTCTCATTCATACAAGTAGGAAAAAACTCATTCTCACTCTCTCTCTCTCACACACACACACACACACACACACACACACACACACACACACACACACACACACACACACACACACACACACATAGGACAGTCAGGAAGAGGGTCCAGAATGAATAAAGAAAAAGCCAAGAAAGAAAAATAAAAGAGCAAAAATGGTGTGAGAAAATTAGAGTTGAGGCCAGAAATTTCCACCAGACGGTCCAGTGTGTATGTGTGTGTGTGTGTGTGTGTGTAAGAGAGGAAGGGGAACGCATGTGAGGTTGTGTGTGTATGAGAGAGAGGTGTTCGATTACAAGCTTGCCAGTATCAGGCCATAAGGAAGTCGGAGCCGTAAACATCGATAATACACAGCAATATGCAATTATTCTAAGGCTTGGGTTTACTGCATGCTCAGCTGGATAACACAAACAAATGGTAACATAAATATTCAACACATATTATTAACATAAAAGGTAGGAACAGATAATATACAAAACATAGAAATACACAACAATGGTATACAGAATAGAATCTTGAAGTTTATATGGTCATTGGCTAATGCTGGACCTCTAGATCACAGTCAATATCTTTAACCAATTCGTACAAGCAAGGATTAATTCTACAACATAAACAAGTATCGGTATCAACATCTTGTAGCTTATGCAAGTAGCCTATTTAACTCCTATAATGTAAGCAAGTGTCTACTCTTTAGCATGAACATTAATGAACTTAGGTGGAACAGATAAACAATGGATGTTCCTCTCGTGGTAACAGTAAGGGATTCTTATTCAACTTGTAATTAGCTCTTTCGGAAGCGCTCTCGCAATAACTATGCAATAAGGCAATACTACTTTGTGTCCTGAGGAACTCTGTATGCCTGGGGTGGGGCAGTCTAACCTGAACAGTTCATTAACAATTCTAGGCTCTTACTTAATGTTGCAAATTCCTAACATCCGTTGCTGAGGGCTCTACTGACCTAACTTGACGACGTAATTATTTATATACAGAGCTAAATTCGATGTTTAAGCTAATTATACAGGGTGTTCCAGAAATATGTGCCGAAAATCATGGGATGTATTCCTGACACATAATTGAATGTAAATCACTAAATGACCATATAAGCAAATATCAATAGTTGTCGAGTTACAGCACCTAACAGGTCTGCTTGAATGGGTTTTACTCCGGGAATTGCTTGTAAATGAAACATTTACCAAGGACAACGTGATTTATTAACAAAATAAAACAGTATTTCCAGTATGACAATAAAAAAATGAAACATTTACCAAGGACAACGTGATTTATTAACAAAATAAAACAGTATTTCCAGTATGACAATAACATTTACAGTAAATGTTCAAAATTCCTTGTAAATGAAACATTTACCAGGGACAACGTGATTGATGTATGAACAAAATAAAACAGTATTTCCAGTATGAAAATAACATTTACTGTGCTGTATTACTTTACGGTCGTTAAGTAATTTCGCATCTGTCTCAGACATTTTGTACAATCCCTGGATTTAAAAACATTCCTGGCAGACCTCGGAGGTGCTGTAACTCGAAAACTATTGAGAATTGCCAATATGGTCATTTCGTAATTTACATTCAATTATGTGTCAGGAATACATCCCCTGATTTTCGGCACATATTTCTGGAACACCCTGTATATCCTGTCTAATAAATCGTCAATCTCGTCTCCTTGTGAAAAGCAAGTTCTCTGGCGGAGTAGGTTTTCAAGGTTCTAACTTGGCAAGACTTCGAGTTTAAACAGGGAGTTATTTAACTATTTATTTTAGTGATTTTCTAAGAGCTGAGCTTGAGTTTAATCATGAAGCAAGTTTACAGGTATTTTGATCAAAGACTCTCGTTTCCATGTGGAAAGCAATGATTCTAATCAAAGTTGCCTATCAGTACTGCTGAAGGTACTCTATCGGTCGTCTGACAGCTCTATAGTTGTCTAGTACAACTTAAAAAGGGTGATGGGGCTGGTTTTCCTGGGCCAGGGCGTCTCGGCAGCTTATCACCTCATCGTCGTCTATGCCTGCGTTTCAGCTTCGTAGCAAGACCACACTCAGGGGCATCCACAGCAGGTTTCTCTCTCTTTCAAGGGCATCGTCAGGGGCTGCCTCAGTAGTGTAGTGTTGAGCGCCTCAGTCGCCGAACTAACTTTAGTTTCTCAAGACCCTGGGTGGTTCGTTCTCCCAATGTGTCATAATTCGATGAAATAGGCGTCTGGGGCACCAAGGGTGTGAGTTGAAGTAGTGCTTGCAGCTCCAACAGTTATAGGAAGTTGATAGTGGGGGGCAGTTGCAGCACTGGCTGGGGAAGGTACGAGGACAATCTAGAACATTCTGAGTTTGAGTCCAACAAAATATCACCATTAACCGTTCCAGCCCCAGCAACGTCCATTGGCCGACGCCTACTTTTTTAACGCACAGCTCCAGTGTCACTCATTGGACGTCCCAAAAGGCTCGTAGGGGTCTTGAATTTGTACACATGGTAGCTTGGGAGGTGGGGCAAAGAAAGTTGGCAGCCCACAGAGACCACCATGGGCCAGCCTATATTATATCATAATTATAAAAAGAACAAATATGAATAATGCCTGGGACTGGGTGTTACATTAAGTTACATTTCGAATGTGGCTCAATGGGATAGTATTGCCTCGGTTTGGAGCTCCCAACCATGCCAGCTGGCCTTGATACTGCTGAAAGAGAGAGTTTGGGCTGCAGGGAGAGAAGGGAAGCCGAGTTCGAGGGAACAGCGATGACTGTGTGTCTAGGTTTTTATAAGGTCGGCTGGAAGATCGAGGTGTCTGCCGCCAGCCAATCACAGCGCTTCCAGGTTTGCTTGACCTGGATCTTAATCCTCAAGATTCGGTTTCGCTTGAGGATCCCTGTGACCGTGTTTCCTTCTTTTCCTTCTTATGTTTTGTAATCTTGGGTCATCCAATGGGCTAATAGCCCGGGCGAGCATCTTGGCCAATGCAGTAGCCTGCATCCATGACGTCATGTCTTGGAGCGCTTTTTCTCCGCCAATTGGGGAGCGTGGTGGTGGGGCAGGCTCCGCGCCCTTTCGAGAATGGGTGAAGGAGGCATTCTGCCCACTGACATGAACAAGGGAACAAGGGGTGGTTTGGGGATCCTCATCTTCATTAGGCTAGGGAGGGATTTGCCTGTTTGCTCCTTCCCAGGTTGTTTGTGGGTTTTGAGCAACTTCAAAACAAACAGAAATGCAATACTAATGAGATTTTTTATGAATAAAAAGTATGATTTATATTTATTATCTGTTTAGAAATGTAAAATAGCCGTATTTTAGCTGATAATTCTGCGTAATTTCTGTCTATACATCCAACTTACTTATACCCTTAAACTCGCAAAGTGGTTAATTGTCAAGACATGTACCCGCTTCAGGTCTTGGTAACTGAATGTGTGTATGTGTGTGAGACAGAGAAAGAGAGACAGAGATAGATACATACGGGCGAGGTTGTGCATGACAAAGACAAGAGGGGCGTACAGTCGGCCAACATTGCAGCTGGTCCAGGGCTTCTTATATCTATGCTATTATAGAGTAATAAAGTAGAGTAATGGCCAACTAAATACACAGACTTAACCTACCCACTAATTAAATACACAAATAAAAGAAGCCTTGGCACAGCTTGGCCGACTGTACATGCGTGAGAGAGAGAGAGAGCATGTGTGTGTGAGAAAAAGAGAGCTATGTGAGGTTGTGTGTATGAAAGAGAGAGAGCATGAGTATATGAAAGAGATGTGTGTGTGTGTGAGAAAAAGAGTGTTATGTGTGGTTGTGTGTGAGAGAGAAAGAGTAATACATGAGGTAGTGTGCATGTGTGAGAGAGACAGGAAAAAGGAGGGAAGGTGTACATGTGTGAGTAAGAAAAAGAGGTGTACGTGAGTGAGGTTTTGAACGTGTGTGTGTGTATGTGTGTATGAGAAAGAGTTACAAGGCGTTACAAGGAATAGTTAGTATCTCAAAGAACTTGCTGTCAATTCTGGAGAGATACTCGAAGCGGAAGGAGAGAGATTGTTTAGTGCGCTACACTCATTACAGAGTGTAAAATACTGTATATTCACTTCTTGAACTGCTCTACTGAAGAACTACTTACAACTTCTGAAGGAAGTTTGTTCCAAGTAGAAGAGATCTTATATATGAAAAAGTTTCCACAAATACTAGTGCTCAACTTTTTCTATTATAATTGTCAGGCATGATTGTGTGTTGCATTCATACTGAGGCTAAACATTTTGCTATAATCCACATTGTCAAAATCATTACTTATTTTTAACATTTCAATGAGTTGACGTCGTAGTCTGCGTGTTTCCAACGGAAAGAGATCAAGAGCTCTCAACCGGTCCTTATAGCTCAGTCTACAATCGATAGATTAAGTTTTGTAGCTCTTGCTTGTACTCTTTCTAGTTGTTCTAAATCTTATGAGAGTGCTGGAGACCAGAATTGAACAGCATACTCCAGCAGAGGCAATATCAGAGCATTGTTAAGTTTGAGAACTATATCTTTATTTCCATACTTAAATTGCATCCTAATAAAGCCCAATAAGTTCGGAGCATTCTTCTCTACTGCAATGCATTGCTTGGACAAATTTAGGTCACTGCTGATCAGAACACCCCAATCCTTTTCCCAGTCAGTCACTTCCAAAGGCATTCCCAATATCGAATAGACTGACTTGGGGTTTGGTTGGCCGATGTGCATCACCTTACACTTTTTCAAGTTTAGTGGGAATCTGCCATTTCTCGGACCATTCACCCAGTCTGCTAAGATCCATCCTGAGCTGTTCAATTCCTTTGGGGTCCTTCACATTCACTCCACGCTATATGTCATCAGTATAATTGGAGATCACACTCAACAGAACAGTATCATGTTGCCAAGAACTTCACCCTCATGCACTAATCCTGTACCCTATTCCTATCATCATGCATTCTCCTTGAGAGAGAGAGAGAGAGAGAGAGAGAGAGAGAGAGAGAGAGAGAGAGAGAGATAGAGAGAGAGAGAGAGAGAGAGAGAGAGAGAGAGAGAGAGAGAGAGAGAGAGAGAGAGAGAGAGAGAGAGAGAGAGAGAGAGAGAGAGAGAGATAGAGAGCTAGGGCGAAAGGCGTACGTGAATGAGGTTGTGTACGCGTGTAAGAGACTACATGTGTGCGAAAGTGCCATGTGTGTGTGTGTGTGTAAGTGGCTGCGTGATAGTGTATGAGGCAGTGCGACAGATCCAAGTAGAAAGTTAAGTGGCCGATGAAATTTGATATACTACTTAACACTATCTAATCCAACATCTTGGGGGGTATCGTAATATTTTGCGTAACTTTTATTGATAATTTTGTTTGCTTTAGCCATTTTCGAGCCTTTTGTTTTAGTTTGTCCCTGAGGCTAACAAAAACACCTTGCCAGACTTACTTCAAACTAATTTAAAAATGCCGATTTTGTACATTTGTATATTTGTATATTTTTCGATAGGAGAATGTACTGTACGGGCCGAAGACCGATGTCTTCCAAGTTACAGGCTTGCATCGCTTGCGCAGAAATAACAGTCAACACTTAAATGAGGTGAAGCGTCTTATTATCGTCAAACTACTGGAGGTAAACTTCTTAAAATCTCCAAGAGGGTAGGCCCAAAACGACATTCCTCGTAGAAAATAGTGTTAAGGCACCAACTAAAAAGATGGCCGCTCTCTATTACTACAGGAACTCTAGACAATACTGGAGTGTCTGTATATAGAGAGTGGCGACGTGACTTATGGACGCCATGTTGTTTCTACCTCACGCTTAACCCCATAGCACAACATTAGGTTTCATTTGTTATCTTATATATACCTTCTTTTATGCTATTAATACCTCTTTTGGATTTCACTATCCATCAATCTATATCTATCAGAGCACTTATATATTGTTTCTGTCTCCCGGGACATGCCCCTTTAGACAGTATTGGCATGCCTCTATATACTTTAGAGAGTGGGGGCATAGGAGGTAATAATAATAATAATAATAATAATAATAATAATAATAATAATAATAATAGTTCTTAAAGCTAGCGCATGCTAAGCCAGCTAAGTATAGCCCAATAAGGCCAATTAAGCGTATTTCCATTGGGGTCCTGAACTACTATCCCATCCCCTTGCTCATGCGGGAGGGTAACGAATCAGTGCTTGTGAAAAACCTTTAATGCGCCGAGCGTGGGCGCGAGCCTGGGACCTTCTGGGTGGAAGTCCAAGACACTAGTCACTACACCAGCGAGCCGCTGAGTCCCGGGAGTCAGGACCTATAGTGCGCCCGGGGACTTAGTGCCCTATTATGTGTAGATGTAGATTGATGGATTGCAAAATAAAATTATATATATATATATAAAATAATAAAACTTATATAAACTGACAAATTAAGTGCAAACATAATGGTGAGCTATGGGGTAAACGTAAGGTAGAAACAATATGGCATCCATTAGCCAAGTTGACGGTACGGTGTGATATAATTATAGGTACCCTTGGCACGTTTTTTCCTTGTATTTGTATAGTAACCACCAACGGCCTCAGCTGGTGTTGTCGCCAATTAAGAAAACCTTTGTAACCCTTTCAATATGGTAGCGTACTTTCTGCATTGTATTCCCGGCTTTCAGTAGACGATTACATTTTCATTGTATATTATTTGGCGCTCAGAAGATTTTATGTTGCTTAGGTTGCAGCTCTGAGAGGCAAGTGATTAAATGAGGTGCTGTTTAACCCTTCATATCTACTATAGAGGGCATTCCGAAGCCGAAGAATAGCAACTAATGTTACTCAATATATATATTTTTTTCCTTTGTGTATGAAGGATTTAAAAGGCAAAGCTGCCTGTAACAAGTCTCCGTCAGAGTTGAAAGACTGACAGAGAGCAATATTTTTGTTTTTCGGTGTATTGGAAAGAAGTGTGGTGTGCTTGTTTAGTGTAGTGAAATGAATAGTAGGAGGTGTTTGTGAGACCTAGCTGGGTTACTCTCTGTGTAGGTGAGACACAAACAGAAACAGTGAGGGAGGCCAGACAAATGAAACAAGAGGTCCAGCAACTCCTTATTACATGCCTATGAAGCCTCCCCTGGGTATTGCGCAGTGGAAGCAACCCCTATAACCACGAGAACAACAGCAGCCACCACGAATAATAGCACCAGGAGCTAGAGCGTGAAAGGACATATCAACCACCCACGAGACTTACCTAGGGAGCTTTTCGACCAGGAGGATTCTGGTCAGACCCCTATTTACACCTAAGTGCTCTCTCATCATGACCATCAGAGAAAGAGAAACCAACAATGCCCTTGCTACCCTAGGAGGAGAAGATCCCAACCTACCAGAAGGAGTCGTGATTATGGCAGATATAGCGAGAGAAGACCCTTCTCCCAAGCTAGGCACGAAGCTAGCTCTCCAGGTCACTTGACTGGATCCCAGCCTATGTTTGATACTAGGTCTCCCCCAAAGTTTGTTATTAGGGGTAATTCTATACTTGATGCCAGAATAGTGACTTGTGCAATTCACCAGGGTAGCTTTTCGTTCTTGAGAATCACCTCTACACTGCTGCTGATAGGAGTGGTTCGGTACTTCCATGGGATTACGGTCCGTTACCTTTCCCCTTCGAATCCCAGGACAAAGAAGAAAGAAGACCCCTGGTCCCTCTGCATGCAGAGTCCAAATTTTGTCAAACGCATACAAACCCTTCAGGTAACACAACACATCCTCTATCCTTTCCTAAATATATTATATCCTATACGTACCACGATCAGACCCTTTCTGTACCGACGTCGTTGAGAGTATAAAATAATTAGTTAACTTCATCATACCAACACCTGTGAAACATAAATGTGTATTCATTCATGATAATTATTCCTGAGAAAGAAAACTCTGTCTAGGAGGAAAGACCGTGCTAATAATATAAAATATGGTAATTGTTTAGTGTATGGCCTCCTCCTAAAGAAAATGGATTTTTGAGCACAGACTAAACCAAATGTTCACTACTGTATTTACATAGCTGGTCATTAACCTAACCTAACCTAAGGTAACCTGGGCATCCTGGGGGCTGCTGCCCCCAGACCCCCGCTGGTCTTGGGTTGAAAAGTGATAAAAAACCCATATCTCTTACCTCATTATTCAAAGTTTTGTATTTGGTTTAATATACACTTCCCAGGTCATTTGAACAGTTCTATTACTTCTATATATCATATAATACACCATAGAATACGCTTTTAATAACTAGAAAAAGAGGACTTCGATTAAACAATTACGTAAAATATAGTCAAAGTCGGGACGAGAAAGAAAACTGTAAAGAACGAGAGACTAATATAAAGTGTGCATATATCTAAGGAGTGCGATCCTTAATAATAGTAAATCTGTCTAATACGCAAATTACCATTTCCATTTGTAGTAATATGTCAAGGTTATTATTTAGTAAATAACCAAAAGCGTATAAATAATCTATTACTTCATGTGTTGCATTTTTTCCATAATTTAGGCTCACCACGTGTTAGAGTAAACTTGATCACGCGTTGCCCCAGACCACGTGTAGACTCCAGGTATATATCACCACTCATTTATGGTATTCTGTTGTTTATATATTATTATGTATTTGCTGCTGGATGTATTTTTTATTTTGTTTATTCTCTCCTGTGAATAAAATACTGTTTAGTACTATTAGTATATCTTAATTTCCTTGTGTCTATTCGTAGTTGTATACTACTTACATCCCATTAAATGAAACACACAAAGACCAGAAATATCCTAGCACAATTATATGTATATGTATATACTGTGTATATATACTGGTACTGTATATACTGTATATATATATATTTTCTTTAATACATACGAGGTTGAAAGAAATGGCAATTTCTGCGTTGGAAATTTTATTATTCAAAGTTTCCAGGTCTCTGATGAGTTTTCGCTGGGTGGCAGGAAGTAGAGAATGAGATTAGCAAAATTCATGGTGGTACAGGGTTACATTAATGTACATGATGATACAGGATATACGACGCATTTCACTGGGCAACCAGCATTATCAAGTAAGGATAGAATGATATAAAAGGTAAACAGGAAGGGTATATATAGAAGGTGGAGGATCAGAAGAGGCGAAAATCAGGGGGCAAAAGTCTGCTATTGGTGGAGGGGTACCATCAAGGAAGAGCTCCTAGCTGCCCAACGACCCGCCGTCTACTGTAGATACGTCCCATGGGTTCAAAACCACCGTCTACACTAAACCAACTAACACAGGACAATGCCTCAACGGCGATAGTGAATGCCCCCGCCGTTATCTTCTATCCACCATCTCCGCTTAGGTTAGGAGAGCCCTCACGCGCTGCTCTACCTGGGCCGACACCCACCAGGAACTAGAAAGACTATCCCAAGTTTTAGTGAATAACGGATACTCCAACTCCGACATCTCCAGCACCATCAACCACCATCTTGAAAAATGGTACACCCAAAGCTCTCCCAATATTGACCCCTCCAATGAAATTAAGATCTTCTACCGCAATTTTATGTCCTCTGAACACAAAAATGACGAGGCCGTCTTAAAAGAAATAATCTCCAAGCATGTCCACCCAACCAACCTGGAAAACAAAATCAAATTAATAATTTATTACAAATCCCCCAAGACCTCCAACCTCGTTCTCCGCAACAAACCAGCTTCCACCAAGATAAAGAGCCCGATGACCGACGATCACGTCATTTACCAACATACCTGTAATTATGAGGACTGTGGACCTCATTCCTATATTGGCATGACGCAGACTCGTCTTTCACGTCGGTTAACTCTTCACATTCAGGCTGGAGCCATCAAAGACCACTATCTCACCCCTAACCACCCCCACCTCACACACAACGAGTTAGAGAAACACACCACCATACTCGATAAAGAAAGTGACCCAAGGAGATTACCTACACTCGAAGCGTTATATATCCAAGCCTTACATCCTAACATCAACAACCAAACTCTGGACCTTCAGATCCTTCCTTCTGCCAAAAGGCACTATCCTACAGGACCAAACGCCCCCCCTCACCACCCGGTGCCCTTGACACAGCCCCCCGCGCTACCTCCTTCAGCTTCGTCTTCTGCCGGCGCCACACGTACTACGCAACTTAGGCCACGCCCCTCGACACGCAGCCAACCCCGCCAACCGACCACCACCTTCCCGCATCCAGTGCGCCTGCATGACGCGGATCTCTCTTTAACACTCCTACAATACCCCTCCACCAATAGCAGACTTTTGCCCCCTGATTTTCGCCTCCTCTGATCCTCCACCCTCTATATATACCCTTCCTGTGTACCTTTTATATCATTCTATCCTTACTTGATAATGCTGGTTGTCCAGTGAAACACGTCGTATATCCTGTATCATCATGTACATTAATGTAACCCTGTACCACCATAAATTTTGCTAATCTCATTCATCTACTTCCTGCCACCCAGCGAAAACTCATCAGAGACCTGGAAACTTTGAATAAAAAAAAATCCAACGCAGAAATTGCCATTTCTTTCAACCTCGTATGTATTAAAGAAAATGTATTACCTGGCTTTACTAACATATATATATAAATTTATTATATATATATATATATATATATATATATATATATATATATATATATATATATATATATATATATATATATATATATATGTTTAAATACCCCCAGCCGGAATCGAACCTCCAACATTCGGAACGAGTGTCCAAGCATTTAATCCATTACACCACGGCGTGATAAAGTAATCTTAACCTTTTCCTATATATATTAAGGAGAAGGAAAATCTTACTTGGAGAATGTATGTGTATGAAATTCGCTGTTATTGAGCTCGAGTGACGGTGGTTCATGTATATATTTAACTCTGATACATTGTGCCTTATTTTTTAGTTTCCTCCCTAGACCTCCATCAACCTGTAAACAAAACCAAAAATTGACACCTAAATGGCACGAAAAGTCTTAATATTGACAAAGAAATGTGGCATAGACTTAAAATTGCCAAACTATTGGGCCGAACGTCTTAAAAATCTAAAAACCAATGGGGCTAAACACGAGGGAGAAGGGGCCCACAAAAACCATCCCATCCCCCCTTAAAGTGTTGGTGTGATGCCGACTTGGACCCTTTAAACCACGAGGAAGCGTCCAGGCTCAGGCGGTGATATTATTAACCCCATATTGGCGGCCTAGGTGGTCTATTTGACCGTAGCGCCCAGCGTTTTTTTTTTTACCCTAAATAGGGTTGTTTCCGTGCTCATTTTCATGCCTAAATAAGACCCAGAGCGTAAAACAAGCATAATATCTATCCCTGAAAGAGCGTAAACAGAGCTTTCCAATGACACCCGAACCATCCTTGTACGACCACTGGTTCTCTTGCAACGATCGCGCAACACGAGTGCAAAAACCCTGAAATAAGGCAATTTCCTTACATAATTCCCTGTGCAGTGAGGCAGAAGAGGGGGAGGAAGTTAGAACACAGTTCAGTACACACACGGTGGTCGTGGGGAGCGGTCATAAGGTTACTACGCTTGTCCCACCGCTCAGCTCTCTCTCTCAGCAACATTACGTGCTGAAAATGGTGCTCGACAGATGTCGTGCACCGACACATAGTCCAAATTTATTTCACTCGACATATGTCGCGCGCCGCCAATAAGGGGTTAAACACCTGGGGGGTCTTTGCCAGATGTTTGGGTCAGGGGGAGGGAGGGGGGAGGCACATCTTTGGGACCTCCGTCAACCGATGAAGGGTTTATTACCGCCCATCTCACTTGTTAATGTTGTTGATGTTGCTGTTGTATTTTTTTTATATTTCTTCTTGCCCTGGATCAACCAAAAGAGTTGTCAGGGGGGAGACACACTAGGAAGGAGGAGGGCTTAGAGCGGCTGGGTGATTGACATTCGACGGAGGCTTGCCTGGCTTTGCAACGCTTATTTGTATTTAATTCTGCCTATTATACGACAGTTTCATTCAGTTGTGGAAGGAACTGTGGGACTCGATGGGTTGGGATAGTTGGCACTCATTTGATTGATGGAAGTGCTTCATAAGTAAAGTATTGCATTCGTTAGTTGTCTTATTATTGAAGAGGTGGGAGAGTTTGGACATTTTAAGACAGTTCGTCCCATTAGTTTGTGGATAAGATGATTCGCCCAATTATTTCGGCGATAATAAAACGCTTCACCCCATTATTTTGACGATATTATGACGTTTCACCTCATTATTTTGGCAATAAGATGATTCACCCCATTCAGTTGTTATTTTTTCGGGCTAGCGATAGCTAGCCTGCAACTTAGAATAAATCGGCATTCGACTGGGACATTTATGTATCGAAACAGGTATAGATATGTAGCTTGAAGGGGGTCTGAGTGGGCATTATTTAGCTTGAAGTGGGTCTGGGTGGGCATTATTTAGCTTGAAGGGGGTCTGGGTGGGCATTATTTAGCTTGAAGTGAGTCTGGGTGGGCATTATTTAGCTTGAAGTGGGTCTGGGTGGGCATTATTTAGCTTAAAGGGGGTCTGGGTGGGCATTATTTAACTTGAAGGGGGCCTGGGTGGCCATTATTTAGCTTGGAGGGGATCTGTGTGGGCATTATTTAGCTTGAAGGGGGTCTGGGTGGGCATTATTTAGCTTGAAGGGGGTCTGGGTGGGCATTATTTAGCTTGAAGGGGGTCTGGGTGGGCATTATTTAGCTTGAAGCGGGTCTGGGTGGGCATTATTTAGCTTGAAGAAAGTCAGGATGGCCAGTATTTAGCTTGAAGGGGGTCTGGGTGGGCATTATCTAGCTTGAAGGGGGTCTGAGTGGGCAACATTTAGCTTGAAACGGGTCAGGGTGGTCATTATTTAGCTTGAAGGGAATCTGGGTGGAGATTATTTAGCTTGAAGGGAATCTGGGTGGAGATTATTTAGCTTGAAGGGAATCTGGGTGGAGATTATTTAGCTTGAAGGGAATCTGGGTGGGCATTATTTAGCTTGAAGGGGGTCTGGGTGGGCATTATTTATCTTGAAGGGGGTCTGGCTGGGCCATTATTAAACTTGAAGGGGGTCTGGGTGGACATTATTTAACTTGAAGGAGGTCTGGGTGGACATTATTTAGCATGAAGGGGGTCTGGGTGGCCATTATTTAGCTTGAAGGTCTGGGTGGGCATTATTTAGCTTGAAGGGGGTCTGGGTGGGCATTATTTAGCGTGAAGGGGGTCTGGGTGGCCATTATTTAGCTTGATGGGGGTCTGGGTGGGCATTATTTAACTTGAAGGGGGTCTGGGTGGGCATTATTTAGCATGAAGGGGGTCTGGGTGGGCATTATTTAGCTTGAAGGGGGCTGGGTGGGCATTATTTATCTTAAAGGTCTGGGTGGGCATTATTTAGCTTGAAGGGTGTCTGAGTGGGCATTATTTAGCTTGAATGGGGTCTGGGTGGACATTATTTAGCTTGAAGGGGGTCTGAGTTGGGTATTATTTAGCTTGAAGGAGGTCTGAGTTGGGTATTATTTAGCTTGAAGGAGGTCTGAGTTGGGTATTATTTAGCTTGAAGAGTCTGAGTGGGCATTATTTAGCTTGAAGGGGGTCTGGGTGGGCATTATTAAGCTTGAAGGGGGTCTGGGTGGGCATTATTTAACTTGAAGGGGGTCTGGGTGGGCATTATTTCGCTTGAAGGGGGTCTGGGTGGACATTATTTCGCTTGAAGGGGGTCTGGGTGGACATTATTTAACTTGAAGGGGTCTGGGTGGGCATTATTTCGCTTGAAGGGGGTCTGGGTGGACATTATTTAACTTGAAGGGGGTCTGGGTGGGCATTATTTAGCTTGAAGGGGGTCTGGGTGGGCATTATTTAGCTTGAAGGGGGTCTGGGTGGACATTATTTAACTTGAAGGGGGTCTGGGTGGACATTATTTAACTTGAAGGGTGTCTGGGTGGGCATTATTTAGCTTGAAGGGGGACTGGGTGGGCATTATTTAGCTTGAAGGGGGTCTGGGTGGGCAACATTTAACTTAAAGGAGGTCTTGGTCGGCATTAATTAGCTTGAAGGGGGTCTGGGTGGGCATTATTTAGCTTGAAGGGGGTCTGGGTGGGCATTATTTCGCTTGAAGGGGGTCTGGGTGGGCATTATTTCGCTTGAAGGGGGTCTGGGTGGGCATTATTTAGCTTGAAGGTCTGGGTGGGCATTATTTCGCTTGAAGGGGGTCCGGGTGGGCATTATTTCGCTTGAAGGGGGTCTGGGTGGGCATTATTTCACTTGAAGGGGGTCTGGGTGGGCATTATTTCGCTTGAAGGGGGTCTGGGTGGGCATTATTTAGCTTGAAGGGAGTCTGGATGGGCATTATTTAGCTTGAAGGGGGTCTGGGTGGCCATTATTTAGCTTGAAAGGGGCCTGGATGGGCATTATTTAACTTTAAGGGGTTCTGGACGGGTATTATTTAGCTTGAAGGGGTCTGGGTGGGTATTATTTAGCTAGAAGGGGGTCTGGGTGGGCATTATTTAACTTGAAGGGGGTCTGGGTGGGCATTATTTAACTTGAAGGGGGTCTGGGTGGGCATTATTTAGCTTGAAGGGGGTCTGGGTGGGCATTATTTAGCTTGAAGGGGGTCTGGGTGGGCATTATTATGCTTGAACGGAGGTCTGGGTGGGAAGGAGGCACCTTGTCACATAATTATTTATGACATGTCGATTACACGATTGTATTTTGATATGAATGAAACTATGGGGATTAAATGGGTTTATACTCCTTGTATTTCTAGAGTTCCTTCTTAAGCTGAATAAAATTTTGGTACTGCTTGGCCGTGCATCAGACGTGGGGCGAACGTCTTAAAATCTCAAACCTAGTAGGCTAAACATAAGGGAGAAGGGGGCCACAAAAAAAAAAAATCCCTTCTGTACCAGCGACGTATTTTTAACTTTATTCTAGTTACTATTAGACGATTTTATTCAGTTTAAAATGGGCCTCCAGCAATCAACAGGCTTCGAACTATCTCACTTAACCATTTTTACTACCACATATCCTTCTAAAACAGCACAAAATCGTCTAAATATAGCTAGAAGATAATGAAAAATACGGCGCCGGTACAGCAGGGGTAAAGTTTTTGTTATGGTTAAGCGAGTCAAACTGGGAAATTTTGGTTTTAAGAATGGAATGAATATATGACAATAAATAGGATAATATACAAGAGTGTATCTTGTTTGGGCAATTTAATCACTTCCAAGAACATAATAAAACCCGTTCTGTACCAGTGATATTTAGTTTTCATTATATTCCGAAAACTATTAGACGATTTTTGTTGGCTTGTGAAGGATATGCGGTAGCTAAAAGGACAAATTGAGATCAGTTGTAGGCTTTTAATGATTAGAGGTCCTTCCTATGCTACATCTCCAACATTACAAGCTCGCTATATATATATATATATATTTTATTTTATGTTTTCCTATGTGTATGAGGGAGACAAAACGCAAAATTGCCTGTGACGACTGCCTCCCCCGGAGTTGGAAGAGTAACAGGGCCAAAATGTACGAGCCAAAATGTCTGGACACACTGAGTATGAAGCAATTTAAGTCATAGGATGAGGGAAAGATGGATTCAGGGAGAAATCCAGAGCTCAGCTTTTGAATAGAAGAAAGATTGGGAGTATCGTTTCACTCTTGAGTTGGAGAGTTGCACAGAGTAGGTGTGGGATTGTGTTGCAAGACGGGTACTACGTACCTTACGTAGAGGGGGTGGTATACACTGAGAGAGCTCTGAGGAACACTAATTATTGTAGTAGCGATACAATAGCGAGAGAGATGCAACATTGCGGCGTAGAGAGAGAGATTGCAGAGAGTAGGTGAGTGGACCGGAACGAAAGGCTTTCCTTTGTACTTTGTCTAAAAGTGCTGTGAGAGGATCCTCATCATACATGTGAACAATACTCAATGCAAGGGTGCACTGTGCCCCTGTACAGAGCAAGAAGCTGTTCAGAGGTGAAGAACCTTTTGAGGCGGTTGGACACACCCAGCTTCTGGGCGGATATATATATATATTATACTGTATAATTGCTACTATTCCAATGTCTCGGCGTATCGATTAGCGCATGTTATCTATGCAAGCGAATCTCCAGGGCATTTAATTAATCCGTCACTAATATAATTCATTATAACACACACACAGAAAGACACACACACATGAACAAGGACCCCATTCCCTTGACATTTCAAACCAGTTGCAAATTTCTTTATCTCACTTTTGATAGTCTAATGGTTACTGTCCGCCACATGAAAAGAAAAACAAATATATATATACTGTATGAATATATATACAACTCAGATTAAATCAATCAAAATTCCTTACTTACATAAATATATAACATATTAATCAATACAAAAATAAATAAAAATATATACTGTATAATAATATCGGGAAAAGCTTCACGATCAACAAATCCCCCGGCAGCATCGCGCTAAAAATAAGCCAAAAGATCAAAGCCAAGAAGGAGAGCGAGACAAAGAGACTAAAGAAGAGGTACAATGGCCGGGGAATTGCAGCACAATGACTGGTTTTCAGGTGTATGGGATTATTTTCACCTAGGTATCCATGGACACAATACAGACAGTCAGTCTGTCAGGGGTAGAGAGGATCAGCAAGAAAAAGTGTTTTGATCCCTTAGTAGGAGTAAATTCTGGAGGTGGGATTCCCAGTCCCAACCTCCAAGGGCTATAGGCTATGCGCCACAAAAGTAACGGACGATGAGGTCGCCACATCCCTACGCCAGTACACAGTACAACCAACCAAAGATGTACTGTCAGCGTTTACTCATTCACCAACTGGTGCTTACGCCGCAGCAGCGCATAGCTGAACTCACCCTCCGACTTCATTCTTGGGGGACTCTCCACAAAAGTTCCTAAGCCGTGACTCTGTCCAATATATCCAAGACCTCCACATGTTCACCACATGCTTGTACAGACTGCGCTGCTTCGCCCAACAAGTCGCCAAAAGCTTGAAAAGTCTATCCAAAATAACTTTTGACCCATAGGTTCTGGCTCCTGAATGTAATGCCGTGTGAGCCAGTTTGAGAATCTCTCACGTTAATTATTACTGAGGATTATGCTTGTTTTTACCATTTTCAAGAAATGCATTTTAGTTTTTCCCCGGGGCTTACAATAACGACTTCCCAGACTTCTTTCAAACTAAATAAATGCCCACCCAGACCCCCTTCAAACAAAATGTTTAAGATTTTCGATAGAAAACTGTCCCTGTTAATAACAGATTATTTTTTTATAAATTACAGGCTCACTATCACTCGCCCAGATAAAATCGACACCTTACTTTGTTTATGTTTATGAAGGAGACTAAAGGCAATGATGCTTGAAACAAGTGTCTTACCCAAAGTTAAAAGAGTGACAGAAACAATAATTTGGTGTCATGGAAAGAAGTGTGGTGTACTTGTTTAGCGTAGTGAAAGGAATAGAAGGAGGAGGTGTTTGTGAGAGCTACCTGGATTACTCTGTGTAGGTGAGACACAAACAGAAAAAGTGAGGGAGGCCATACAAATAAAACAGGAGTTCCAGCAACTCCTTATCACATGCCTATGAGGCCTGCCCTGGCTATTGCCCTGCACGATTGGTGTCTACAATCTCCCCAGGAAGCTACACTCTAAAGCTTGTGTCTAAACTACCTAAACTACCTAACTACCTGAACTACCTAAACTACCTAAACAATTATGTAGGAGAGAAAAGACGGCTTTCAAAGTATAGGATTTATCTTTTGACCTGGGGTGAAGTGTCTAATTATTGCCAAACTAATGGAGAGAATCAGGAGAGGTTCAAAAAGACACCCCTTGGACCAAATAGGGTTACAGGGTTAAAAATATTATAATTGGCAATAGATATATAGAACAGATAATTATATAGCCTAAACCCTAATTGATACCAAGGGGGGGGGGGGGGGGCTTTATGGACCTCCCTGTTTTGATCATTCAGTTTGGAGGTTTTATAACGTTTCACCCCCTTCAGGTGTCGCCTATATTTCTTAGAATAAATAGGTCTTCGGCTGGGACACATTTATATCTAAAAATGTACAAATTTCGCTTGAGGGGGGGTCTGGGTGGGCATTTATTTATTATCAGGAAGTCTGGTAAGGCGTTTCTGTATATATACTGTATATACAGTATTATACAGTATATATATATATATATATATATATATATATATATATATATATATATACCGGTATATATATATATATATATATATATATATATATATATATATATATATATATATATATATACTGTATATATACATATATATATATGTATATTTATTTATTTTGTATTTATTTTTATAAAGTTTCCTCCCTAGACCTCCATCAAACTTTAATAATGACCCCAAGACGCCTTCGACATAAATGTGTGCATTTTTTGGTAGAAAAAAGTTGCAGGTTCGATATCCCTCACCAGGAAACAGTAGACACATAAATGGCACGAAAGGTCTTAAAATTGACAAACTAACGGGACGAACATCTTAAATTCTCAAAACTAATGGGGCTAAATATAAGGGCGAAGGGGGTCCAAAGAACCCACCCCCTTAACTTCTATCAGCTGTAACTTCCAGCAGCACATTCCAAGACACAAGCCCTGGCCCAATATATGGACCCTTGAACAACAAAACAAACCTCCCAAATGTAAACAGTGGCTACAGAAATTCAGGGGGGATGGGCGTATTTATTTGCTCATGTATGTATCTTTTTATTTTTATTATTATTATTATTATTATTATTATTATTTATTTATATATATTTTTTTTTTCTTCCTTAGACCTCCATCAAGCTTAAACAAAAATTTACAAGATCCTCCTTCAAGATAAGTTTGTACATTTTTCGATAAAAAAAAAATCCGGCCGAAGGCCGATTCCTCTTAAATTACAGGCTCACTATCGCTCGCCAGGGAAAATAGACACCTAAATGACATGAAGTCTTAAAATTGACACCTAAATGACATGAAGTCTTAATATTGACACCTAAATGACATGAAGTCTTAATATTGACACCTAAATGACATGAAGTCTTAATATTGACACCTAAATGACATGAAGTCTTAATATTGACACCTAAATGACATGAAGTCTTAATATTGACACCTAAATGACATGAAGTCTTAATATTGACAAAGAAATTAGACGAAAGGTCCTAAAATCGCCAAACTAATGAGGCGAACCTCTTAAGATCTGAAAACTAATAGAGCTAAACATGAGGAAGAAGAGGGACCATAAAAACGACCCATATCCCCTTAATGAGAAGGCACAATTTACTTCGGGATAGCTTCGAAAACCTAAGGCCACGATTCCTGTCCTGGAGCGTACAGATATACGAGAGTAAGAGGCTAGTAAGGGGGAGAAGATTATGATGTCTGTGATAAATATAACCTATCTCTCTCTCTTTTTCTCCCTCTCTCTCTCTCTCTCTTTCTCCCTCTCTCTCCCTCTCTCTCTGTGTTATAGCTATTAATGAATGTGGGTCTGGTTAGTTGTATGCCTCTATAATGTACTGTATATAAAATGGTTCCGTAAACGCTACACTTTTCAAATCTCTCTCTCTCTCTCTCTCTCTCTCCTCTTCTCTCTTTCCTCTCTCTTCTCTTCTCTCTCTTCTCTCTCTCTCTCTCTCTCTCTCTCTCTCTCTCTCTCTCCCTCTCTCTCTCTCTCTCTCCCTCTTCCTCTGCGTCTCTCTCTCTCTCTCTTCTCCCCTCTCCTCTCCTCTCTCTATCCTCTACTCTCTCTCTCTCCTCTCTCTCTCTCTCTCTCTCCTCTTCTCTCTCTCTCTCTCTCTCCTTCTCTCTCTCCTTCTCTCTCTCTCTCTCTCTCTCTCTCCTTCTCTCTCTCTCTCTCCTTCTCTCTCTCTCTCTCTCTCTCTCTTTTTTTTTCTCTTTCTCTCTCTCTCTCTCTCTCTCTCTCTCTCTCACACGCTCTCCACCTTGCGAAATGTAGTAGAAATTCCTAGCAGGTTGGTTGAGGTGGACAGGAGGGTCTGGGCGGCATTGTGGGGGCGAGTTGTAGCCCAGTATGGCGAAGTTTATGTCGCGCCCCGCCCAACATCGCCACTTTTATTTACCACAACTATATTCTGGGAACTCGTAGGCTATATATATGGCAACGGTATTAAGTCAAAAACATATACCCTAACCTAACCCAAAATATCCAAATCTAACCTAAACTAACTAAAACCAACCCTAACCTAACCCCTACACAACCTAACTTAACCTGACCTATCCTAACTTAATCTAACCTTGACCTAACTCTTGACCTAACCTAACATGAATATACCAAACCAAACCAAACCTAGAGTGACAACAGTTTAAGTTATAACGGTCACATTGCTAAATGGCCACAATCATTGCTAAATGGCCACAATCAATATGGCCACAAGTCTCCAAACTTAATGTGACTTAAACAACAATAACTTCAATATTATCTGCTTCAGATACCTTAAGTAGTAATCCGACATTACATCATTCAACCTAATCGAACCACTTCTAACCTACTCTGATTTCCTCCAAACTATTCCATATTTTTATAAATGTGACAAAGCAATGCAAACAAAGAATAACGGAGCAGTATTGTATGTATTGTACACGAGAAATGGGTTGTATAAAACTAAACAGTGGGCAATGTTTCACTCTCACTGTCTCGGCTCCTTGACAACTCCTCCTCTTTCCCCGTCTAGACTTGCTCGGCCTTCGTATCTTCAATACTCCCTTTGCTTAGTCTTGCCCAGTAATGGATCACTTTGCTCTGTTTGGAACCCTCTTGCCATATCTCAACTCGTATTTGTCCCGTCTCAACTCGTCTTGTCCCGTCTCAACTCGTCTTGTCCCGTCTCAACTCGTCTTGTCCCGTATCAACTCGTCTTGTCCCGTATCAACTCGTCTTGTCCCGTCTCAACTCGTCTTGTCCCGTCTCAACTCCTCGTCTTGTCCCGTCTCAACTCCTCGTCTTGTCCCGTCTCAACTCCTCGTCTTGTCCCGTCTTAACTCCTCGTCTTGTCCCGTCTCAACTCGTCTTGTCCCGTCTCAACTGGTCTTGCTCCTTATCAACTCGTCTGGCCCCGGTTTACCTTGCTTTGCTGTCATGACTCACTTCACTCTGCTGTGCCCCGCCTCGACTCTACTTGGCCTGTGTTGACTTGTTTTAACATTCTTGACTAGCTGTGCCTGGTTTCGGATCCTTACCCCTTATTATCCAGTCTCTCCTCTTTTTGTCTTGTAGTGCCTCGATTTTTCTTCCTCGTCTCAGTTTTCCCGTCTTGTTTACCGTCACCCTCTGTGTCTTTGTTCTGTCTCGTCTACTTTTGTTCCAGCTCATCTACTCTCGCCCTGTCTCATACTCAGTCTCTCCCCATCTCGTATTCTCTCTCTCTCTCTCATTATTATGCTAACTCTTTCACACACACTCACACACATACACACTAGTACTCGCTTTGTCTAGGTAATCTCGCCGTATTACGTATTTTGGGTTCGAATCTCGTATTTTATCGGTGTCGCGCCTGTTGGTACTCTCGCCCAGATCTGTGACGTTTATATTTTCTCCACTAGTCTCGCTCTTTCTCTTATATTTCAAAAGTCGCTAGAATGTCGCTGGATAGTAGAAAGGGCAGAACATCGCATCCAAATTGGAACAATATCTAGAATCAAGAATATCACTTATGGCCGATGGGTCATATTCCAAAATTACACCTGCAAGTTTCAGGCTATAAGGAAGATGGAGCTGTAAACATCCACATTGAGCAGAATCACCTGCTAAAATACGGTCATAGTAAAGTTCATTTATAAATACATATTATACATAATACCAAATTAATCATACTTTCTACCCAACAGAAATCTGCAGTATTGTTGTATTTCTGCTTATCTTGTTTACGGCTCCAACTTCTTTCTACCTAGAAACTCGCAAGTGGTTAATTGGCACCATCCAAGGGGTACAACCTTAATTATATAATATCCAATAAACGGCAAGAGAGAGAGAGAGAGAGAGAGAGAGAGAGAGAGAGAGAGAGAGAGAGAGAGTGTGTGAGAGGGGGAGGGGGAGCGAGAGAGAAAGGGGGAGAGAAAGAGAGAGGGGGAGAGAAGAGTGAGTGTTCAAGATGTGTCAGGATAAAAAAATGTAAGGGGAGCGGTTTCTCTCTGTAAATGTAAGTCAAATATCTATAGATCTAACGATAATTAGCAGCAGCATTGGTAACATTTGTCCCATTATCTTACTAGAGACCCTATAGTAATACAGATTGGCTACGTCTGCCATATTGGTGCCACTGGTGTTATTAGCCTATCTACACAATCAAATATACCCTACCACAATCTACACACGCAAAAACTGGTACAGAATATATATACATACATATATATATATATATATATATATATATATATATATATATATATATTATATACGGTACCAAAATGACGTCCAGCGAACAATAAGTCTAAGGAGGTTTAATAACTATTTATTGAAGCTCCTTGAATAAGTCCGATTTCACTCACTACAGGATCTCTGTCTTTCACACTCTCGTATTTTCCCGCGCTGTCTCCTTTGTCCTCGCCCTGTGTCTTCTGTTTTTGACTTATACATTCTAATTTCATCCTCACGGCATTACGGTGATTTTTTCAGTCAGGTATTGTTGTGCTTTCTCCTACGAAACCTATTCGGGCGTTACATTCCTTACAAATAAAAACATGATTTAGTAAAAATCTATATATGGCCTTTTGTGAATAGTCAAAAGAATGTCAATTGCTTTCAAACTTTGCTAATGAAGAACACATTTGGCTTGAAATATGTTTTTGTAACTACCGGTACTAAAACAAAAATATGGTTGAAAAGATAATGGCCTTAATCACGTGACCCCTATCACATGAGCAGTTTTGCCGTCAACTTTCATCACACTGGTCCGGCAGCCTAGGAACGTATAAGTAATTATGTTACCTAAATCAATATATAACCTATTAAGTAATCATCATCAGCTCCGATGCCTAGTTTCCCCTTGGGAAACCCCGCTAAAGTATGGCCAGGACAAAAATGCCTACAGGATACTTTGTGAAGACATGCTTCCTTTACCCGTACCACAATGCCCCTTCAGCTACATGGAAGATTTTCCTCATTATATATTTCCACTTTCTTTTCCCATACCATAGGTGGTCTTCAACTACTAGCTGTTCCACTCACCGACTCCCATATATCTTTCTTGGCATTTTGTCTTCATCCATTCTCTTAACATGATCATACCACCTCAAAGTACATCTCTTTATCCACTCTACCACTCCACATTCAATGCCCAAAGCTTGCTCTTCCATTCCAAAAGACTCCTACACTTCCCGATAACTTGGCCCATCTAGCCTATTCACGCCAGCTGCCATTCTGAAAAAGGTAATCGCGACAGCTTTCAGTTTGAAGAGGACCTCGTCACTTCCTGTTCATGTCTCACTTCCATATGAAAGTGTTAGGAGCAGCACACTGTTCCTCAGTTACTTTTTCACTTCCTGACAAACCATTCTTCCTTTCAGAATACAATCAAGTTCTCCAATTACCTTCCTCCCTTGCACTTTTCTGTTTTATCTCAC
>CM064550.1:18579131-18701631 GCA_032716605.1 Paralithodes platypus
TACAAAGGAGAACAAACTGCAACAGACCTATTGGTCCTTACGGGGCAGTTTGGATATCTAAAACTACTAATCTACTGACTACGAGGTAGAGAAAAGGATAGCAAAGAAGAAGGCTCCTCCCCACCCACCACTCCCTCCAGCTAATGCTGGCATGGAAACAGATAGGAAAAATACCATGCAGTATTGAAAAACTGACAGGGAAATTCAGACAGGACAGGGAGAAAAAAAGAAGTTGATTTGTAATCTAAGCTAACTCTATTTACTACAATTCTGAAAGGGAACAGATGTATGAAAATCAATATACATTGCGGTATGCGTTGACATTTCGTTGCGCGTTATTCTGAAAGAAACTGTGTTAATCGGGGGTTATTTGCCATGTGTTTATCCAGATGGTTCTTAAATGTTTCGACAGTATTACAGTTTACAATGTTCGAGGGTAGTCTGTTCCAATTATTCACAACGCGGTTGAAGAAGAAATGCTTCGCCTCGTGAGAATGAAAAACGCTTGCCTATAATCTTATAACCATTGTTTCTCGTGTTTGCTTGATTGATCGTAAATAATTCGCTTACATTTAGGTTGCTGAATCCCTTGAAGATTTGAACACCTCTATTAGGTCACCTCTCATTCTGCGCTTTGTTAAGCTAAACAAATTTAGTTCTTTTAAGCGCTCTTCGTACGGTTTATTACGCAATCTAGGTATCATTTTAGTGACTCTGCGTTGCACCCTTTCAAGTTTATTTATGTCCTTTCGGTAGTACGGTGACCAGAATTGCACGCAGTATTCGAGATGGGGACGCACCAATGAGTTGAATAGAGTAAGTATGATTTTTTCTGATTTGAATTTGAATGTTCTGCCGATGAAACCCACCAATTTATTAGCAGTTTTTATTACCTCTGTACACTGTTTACTCGGCTTCAGGTCACTTGATATTATAACTCCCAGATCCTTTTCATTATTTGTATTTGATAGTTGAATGTTGTTCATTGAGTAATCTTTTTAGCGTTGTTACTACCGATGTGTAATACTTTGCATTTTCTATGTTGAATTTCATTTGCCATTTTTCTGCCCAGTTTTCTAAAGTGTCTAGGTCACCTTGTAGTTTTTGCCAATGTACTGTTGAGGTTACTTTATTAGTAATTTTTGTATCGTCAGCAAATTTCGAAATTTTGCATTCTATTCCTTCGTCTAAGTCGTTTATGTAAATTATAAAAAGAATAGGACCTAATACCGAACCCTGGGGAACGCCACTATTTACTTTGCACCAATCCGATTCTTCACCATTTATTTACCAACTCGTTGTTTACGGTCTGAGAGCCAATTTTCGAGCCATTTCAGAGTTTTTCCTGTTATGCCATGAGCTTTTATTTTGTCAATTAGTCTCTTGTGGGGTACGGTATCGAAAGCTTTCTGAAAATCGAGATATATTATATCAACTGCTCTATCCTTATCATATGATTTGTAAATAATCATTGAAGAAGTCAAGTAAGTTTGTTAAGCATGAACGTTTATTTCTAAAAACCGTGCTGAGAATCTTTTATTAAATTATTTTCTTCCAAATGTTTTACTATTTTGTCCCTTATAATGGTTTCCATTAATTTGCCCGTTACCGATGTTAAGCTAATTGGTCGATAATTGCCGGGAGAGGACTTATTTCCTTTTTTGTATATGGGTGTCACGTTAGCTAGTTTACATTCGTTTGGAACTATCCCAACATTCAATGATTTGTTGAACAGATTTGCGAGTGGGTTTAATAATTCGTGTTTTGCTTCTTTTAGGATCCTTGGGGATATTTTATCAGGGCCTGGGGTTTTATTAACTTTCAAATTGTTGATTGCGAACAGGATATCGTCTTCATAAAACGTAAAGTTTTCGAGCTCAGTGCCATTTGATTGATTCGTAGGGGTAGGTCGGTTACCGGTAGTATCTTCCGACGTGAAAACTGATGCAAAATAGTTATTTAGGATATTCGCCATTTGTACTTTGTTATCTGTATGATCTCCATTTTCCGCAACAAGTGGGCCTATTGTTGAAGTTACCGTTTTTCTGTTTCTTATATAGCTGTAAAATTCTTTCGGATTGGACTTGCTGGAGCTGGCAATATGAAGTTCAGATTCTTCTTACTTCCTTTGATGAGATTTTTGGTTGTTCGACGCAGTCTATCGTGTTCTAATTTATCGCTATTATTCTGAGTTGCCTTATATTTTTGGTATGCCTGCTTTTTTACTAAGAGGATGTTTTTTATTTCATTATTCCACCATTTTGGCTTATATTTGCCTGCTGGGCGCCGGTTTCGTAGAGGGATGCTTGTATTTATTGCTTTGTTTAGGTTATTAGATAATATGTTCCATAATCGATTTACATCATGAGTTTCGGTCATTTCACTCCAGTCAGTATTGGCAAGATGCCTTCTAAGTTTGTTAAAGTCGGCCCTTCGATAATCTGGTACTTTTTCCGTGCTCACGTTTTCTTTGTCATTATTACTTTAATGTTAAAGGACACTATCCTATGGTCACTAGAGCTAAATTCCGGTCCGATTTTAACGCTATTTACCAGTCTTTCATTTGTCGTTAGAATAATATCCAGAATGTTATTTCCCCTCGTTGGGTGTTCTACGTGTTGATAAAGGGCACTTTCCTGAAGATTAGCATATAGATCATGTCCCGCGTGAGCATTTAGTGGTTCGCCCCATGTTGTGACAGGCAGATTGAAATCGCCAAATATTACTGCTTCTTCCTGACAACTTATTTCGGCTATTTGATCATAGAGTTTCTCGTCAGTATCGGGTGATTGTGCAGGAGGTCGATAAATTAGGCCAATTATTATCTTGCTTGCTTGATTATTTATTTGAACGTAACTAGTATCAGTATTATTTATGGCAGGTTTGGTTACCTCGATTGAGGCACAGGGAGGTCGAGGCCGGTGATTATGGTAGTAGTAGTATTGTGATGATTGTGGTAGTAGTGATTGATGATGGTGATTATGGTAGTAGAATTTAAACCCAGGCAACGCCGGGTACCCCTGCTAGTAATAATAATAATAAATAAATCATTAATCAAATACCCGGTACATGTTTTGTACTGGTTGTCAGCCGCTGAACAACACTTGCATATATGTTGCCTATAATCAAGCAAAAAGAGGAAGAATGTTTGATGGTCTGGATATGGTGGTCTGCTCCCAAGATTCAATAATATCGAATGTTGGCGGATCCTGCCCTGTACCTATAGTCTGCACGGTACCCAGAACGGTGCCTAAATAATGCTCTTAGTCAACTTTGTGAGGAATGGATAGGCTACATTTTGGTGCATATGACTCCCAGACTGGTACTCTGGCTAGTAAGTAATAACAGGGACTGCAATATCATTTAGTTTTCACCAACTCTCCAATTAATTTACAAATAACCCTAACTAATGAAATCAATGAAAGTAATGACTACATACTGGTATGGTACTCCAAGAACTCGAACCTAGGGTACTCGCACCGAAATTCCGCACACTAAGCACTAGGCTATCAAGACAAAACATCAACAATGTAGTTTGTCAAATTTGAACATAAACGGTAGTTAAAAGGGGAGGCTGAACCTTACACCCCCAATTCACCCTGTATAAGAGATTTTGTTTCTGGCATTATACCATCTTAATACCAATGGAAATACTAAGACTCACTGAAAAAAATCAGCTCTCTATGTGCGTGCGCGCGAGCGCAAATTTCATTGCACTATATGAAAAATCTAAAGTCATTGAAAAAATTTCAAATTTCCCGCAATTTTTTTCTGGTGTATCCTACAAGCAACACCTACAAGGGTGCCGTTCTCGTTTTCCCAAATTGAATAATAGGTGCTGAAAAAAAATATATAATATTTATATTTTTTGGGTAGCGCAAATTTCAACATTAAAAAGGTCGAATCTTGGAAAATATCGGAGATGCGGCCATTATCTAAACGCTCTGCCGTTGCTATATAGTCCTATATATAGTGTGTAGAAGGGGAACGAAGCAGAGCAATATACAAAAGTGTCATTACACTTGGGAGTTGCCAATATAATCTCTGGAAATCGCAAAACTATTATAATCATAGCTTTATTCCCATAATTTTGGGGAACATAGCTTAGTTTCTCCTACCAGAGACGTTTTCTATTAGTAAGCTGTTAGAGAGAACTGAGATCTATGGGATACTAATGTATACATCTTGTATTCTAGCATCACAGACTAATTCCCAAGAATTTTTATATAAATCAATGATATTGGGGGCCACCGGGGGGGGGGGGGGGGGGGGGGGGGGGAACTAGGGATGTCATATGGGTGTTTATGCCCTCATATGATAGTTTCTATTGTTTACAGAAGCCTTTTAGACAAAACATAAAACAAAAAATTGGGCTGAAGGGGAAAATTTTCGTTGATTGGGGTGTGTGGGTGAACCCCCGTTCGGGGGGGGGGGGGGGGGTATGGATGCGATATTATTTTGTTTTTTTTGCCCTCCTATGCTATTCTCCTATGTTGAAAGAAGCATTTTAGAAGAAAAAAAAACAAAATTTGACTGAATTGGGGGTGTAAGGTTCAGCCTCCGTGAAAAGAGGGTTACATAAAAATGATAAAACTTACGGTACATTGTATGTATTTAATACTATACTGTGCCAATATAACAATGACTCCAACTTAGTTCTTTACAAAGGCCCAGGCAACATACCTGATGACCTTCACATTGCAATGTCAACCAAAGGAAATGACATCTAGACAAAAATAAATGTACATATTAACTATAGCTTAGTATGGCATAAACACATTAATACTGTAGATGCAAAGTTTTCCTTTTCAGGGGCTCTAAACAGAAAGTATTTGAGGGGTTGAATTAGAATAATCAAACAAAATTAGGAATAAATAGAACTGAGTACGTTTAAAGTACTTTGCAGATATATCATGAACAAGTACTGTGTCCTGTACAAAGGATCAAACAGCAGACTAGGTTGCCTGAAGAGGACCCAGTTGGAACTATACAAGATAATTGAAGCATGAATACCACCATAAAACTAAATTATTTACTCCGCTTCATACGGATTATTCAGTGTAGCTCAAACATAGACCAACTCTGAGATATTGACAGTTTTAGTATCAACAAAGGTACAAGATATCTGGTGCATGTAAATACTTCAAAAATCAACCATAAACCAAATATGAGATAGGATAGTTTTAGTATCAACAAAGATACAAGATCTCTGGTATACGTAAACACTTCACAATTTAGAATTATGTTCTACTACGAAAAAATACAGATGCGTAATATATATTAAAATGTTTAGTTGGTCTGATTAACCCCTTCAGCACCATGATGCCTTTTTACCTTTGTTTCTGGCTAAAATTTGATAATTGTATGCAGTTTATGAAGGACTTATGTTACTAAGCGGGTTTATCGAGATCGTATATACCCATTTGAGTCGCATAAATAGATTACAAGCTCAACAAAATCGTCCAATGGTAACCAAAATATGATGAAAATTCCGTAATGGTGGTGAAGGGGTTAATGATTTTGTTTTTGGCTTAACAACCATCTTTAAACTTATATGAAATACAAGCATAATTATTTCAATTCATATTGTAAATGCCATATACTGTATAACTTGCATTTATAAAGGCTTTGGCACACATATTTCTGAATCTGGACTTGGGGTATCTATTCACAGATTAAGGTATCCTGTCGGAAGGATGTCTCAATGGTTTCATCAAGGGAAAACTAGATCAAAGATATTTACAGATTTATCAAATCCCTATATTGGGAAATATCACAAGTTCCAATGTACTGTGCTACAAATCTTTCCCAAGTTTGTCAAGTTTTAGAAGTGTCAAGCTTTCAAGAAATATACCTTACAAGCTTTTTCCAATCCGTTGTATGTTCAGCCATTTCTTGTTGGTCTCGTCCATTCTGTAATAGTGTTTTGACATTCAGAGACTACATATCACACTCCATCTTTCTTGAAAAAGTAAGTCTTGCCTTCAAATCGAATTCGTAGCAATAATGTTGATAGTAGTTATAGTAATGTTAACCTATTTTATTTATCTATCTATTGCCTGACGCCGTGATCCCCGAAGGGGTGGCCACGAACGAACCGCCCCCATGCACCTCTGTCCCCAGTCAGTCGACGCCCCTCCCCCCAACCAGCACCGCCTTCGTTCATGTAGTTCCTCACTCCATCCTTCCACCTCATATTCGGTCTACCTCTCCCCCTGTCCCTCCACCTCGCTCTCGTACACCCTCTTAGTCATTCTCTCGCTTTCCATACGTTCCATATGGCCGAACCATCTCAAGTTGTTCCTTTTCACACTTTCCATCACATCTACCTCCACACCACACCTCCTTCTTACTTCCTCATTAGTCTGTCTATCCCTCCATGTAACTCCGCACGCACTCCTTAAGTAATTGATTTCCACTGCTCTCACTCTTGGTCTGAGTCTCTCAACCAACGTCCATGCTTCGCTTCCGTAAGTCAGTGTCGGGATTACCACACTGTCATGCAAGGACTTCTTCACTTCCATACTGACCACCCTATTTCTTGTTACTGCTTTTAGCGTTCCTACAACCCTCTTCCCCTGTTGTACCCTCTCCCGCACCTCTTCATCCATAGTCCCATCTTTACTCAACACACTGCCCAGATACTTAAAAGAGTTGATGATCTCCATAGCCTGACCGTTCAGCTTCACCTCACACTCTGTGACTTCACCCCTTTCGAAGACCATAACCTTGCTCTTCCCCGTATTTACCTTCAAATTCCGTTTTTCGCACACTGTTCCAAACTCATTTACCAGACCCTGCAACTCCCATTCATTATCACTCATCAGAACTGTATCATCCGCAAACAGCAGTATAGGTAGCTTCCACTCAATTCCCTCCCTTTTCAGTGATACACCAACATCCACTGCTCTTGATAGTATTTCTTTCATAACTCCATCCATATATACAGTAAACAACCACGGGGACATCACACACCCCTGTTTCAAACCAACATTCAGGTCAAAGAACTCGCTCTGCTCACTCTCCACACGTACTGCCGCCTTTGCACCCTCATACATGCTCTTCACTGCTTTCAGCAACTTGCCCTCTACTCCGTATATTCTAAGTACTTTCCACAAACCTTCTCTATCCACTCTGTCATAGGCCTTCTCCAAGTCCATAAAGGCAACATACACCTTTTGTTTCTTCTCCAGATACTTTTCCACAACACAATTCAGGGTAAAAATCTGATCTACACATCCTCTTCCCTTCCTAAAACCTCCCTGCTCGTCGCCTATCCATTTCTCCGTTCTCACTCTCACTCTCTCAATCACTACCCTACTGTATACCTTCCCTACTACGCTTAGAAGACATATTCCTCGGTGGTTACCACACACTCCTCTTTCCCCTTTGCCCTTATATAGGGGGACTATTATGCCAGTCTTCCAGTCATCGGGTGCACTCCCCTTCTCCCATGCTAGTTTGCACATTTTCCATACCCATTCTATCACTATCTCACCACCATACCTCAACATTTCCCCACACACTCCATCTGTTCCTGGTGCTTTCCCCAACTTCACTCTTTTCATGGCTTCCCACACTTCTGACCTCCTGATCCCCACCTCCTCCTCCACTACTTCTCTTATTTCTCCCTCCCATACCATATCCAGCTATGTTTGCTGGCTCTTCATTCCTTTCATTTAGCAACTCACTGAAGTACTCCCTCCATCTTTCGACTCTCTCTTGCTTCTCGGCTAGCATTCTCCCATTCTTATCTTTCACACCCTTACTGTTTCCCTTGCTACCTTCCCTAACTTTCTTGACTTCTTTCCAGAACAGTTTCTTACTCTCCCTCCATTTTACACTCAGATTCCTTCCAAATTCCTCATCTACTCTTCTCTTACTTTCCTTCACTACTCTCTTCACCACCCTCTTACTCTCCACGTACCTCGCTCGTTTCTGTCTCTCGGAATCTTCATTCCCTCTACTACCCAACCACTCTCTATATGCTTTCTTCTTTTCTTCCACAGCTATTCTTACCTCTTCTGTCCACCATGCTGTACCTTTCACTCCCCTCCCTCTTCTCCTCACTCCACACACCTCCTCACATGCTGCACAGATCTCATCCTTAAACACCTTGCTCATCTCCTCCACTTCCTCCATAACTTCCAGGTCGAACCCACCTAGTCGTCTTTCCACTGCTCTCCTGTACTCCTCCCTGACTTCCTCCTCCTGCAACCTCTCCACCCTCCTCACCATTCCACCCTCCTCTCCACCCTCCTCTCCGCTCTCCTCACCCACTTCTTTTGTATCCTAACCTTAGCTACCACTACATAATGATCAGACAGACCCCCTCCAATACCCCTATACACCCTAGCATCCATCACAGATTTCTTCATTCGTTCATCCACACATACATAATCAATCAATGACTTTCGTTCCACCACTGTTTTATCCTTCATCGTCAACATCCGTTTCCACGTGTACCTGTGGATCATTCTGTGTCGGAAGAAGGTGTTGGCTATCCACAGCCTCCTCCCCACACATACGTCCACAAGTGCACTACCATTCCCATTCACCTCTGATGGTACCCCCCACCCTCCACCACTCCCTCAACTTTCCTATCACCCACCTTACCATTCATATCCCCAATCAGAAATATTCTTTCGTTCTTGTCAAACTTCTCCAGGCACGCCTCCACTTTCATCCAAAAACTCCTCTTTCTTTCTTTCAAGTATATCCTCTGTCGGGGCATACACGCATACAATCACCCACGTTTGTATTCCTACTTTCATTCTCACCCACACAATCCTTGAACCCACAGACCCATACTCTCTTACACATTCCTTCCATTTGCTACTTACAAACAAACATGCACCTTCTCTCGCTGTTCCTTCACTCACTCCAGCACACACACCCATTCCACATTCCCATTCTCTCACATCTGAACCTTTCCATTTGGTCTCTGTCATTCCACATACATCCAGCCTGGCATTCACTAACACTTCCAGAACCTCTCTCTCTTTTGTGCCATCATTCATGCCACTAACATTCCACGTAGCCATTCTCAGAATGTCCGAAGGCATGTCCTTAGTCGGTCGTGGTTCGTCAACATTGGTTCCGTCCGCATCCGAGGCTGTTCGTTCGTTTTTCTTTGCTTAGATATTTTTTCCGGGTGGGGGTCGCAAGCCCACCGACCCAACCTCTTTAGTCGCCTCTTACGACACGCAGAAGGCACGTGGGGCATATTCTATTCCCTAACCCTTTTATTTATATTTATATTTATTTTTATTTATTTTTTATTTTTTTTATTTTTTTTATTTAATTATTTTTTTTGGGGGGGAGAGAGGCGTCATCCAGACTCTTGCTACCAAGGCATTAGTGCGATTGGACCCACACAAATACTACTTGAGGAGCATTGATTATATATATACAGTATATATATATATATATATATATACAGTATATATATATATACCGTACCTGAATGTTGGGTTGAAACAGGGGTGTGTAATGTCCCTGTGGTTGTTTACTGTAGGCTATATATGGATGGAGTCATGAAAGAAATACTAGGAAGAGCAGTGGATGTTGGTGTATCGCTGATAAGGGAGGAAATGAGTGGAAGCTGCCTATACTGCTGTTTGCGGATGATACAGTTCTGATGAGCGATAATGAATGGGAGTTGCAGGATCTGGTAAATGAGTTTGGAACAGTGTGCGAAAAACGGAATTTGAAGGTAAATGCGGGGAAGAGCAAGGTTATGGTCTTCGAAAGGGGTGAAGTCACAGAGTGTGAGGTGAAGTTGAACGGTCAGGCTATGGAGATTGTCAGCTCTTTTAAGTATCTGGGCAGTGTGTTGAGTAAAGATGGGACTATGGATGAAGAAGTGCGGGAGAGGGTACAACAGGAGAAGAAGGTTGTAGGAACGTTGAAAGCAGTAACAAGAAATAGGGTGGTCAGTATGGAAGTGAAGAAGTCCTTGCATGACAGTGTGGTAATCCCGACACTAACTTACGGAAGTGAAGCATGGACGTTCGGGAAGAGACTCGGACCAAGAGTGAGAGCGGTGGAAATTAGTTACTTGAGAAGTGCGTGCGGAGTTACATGGAGGGATAGACAGACGAATGAGGAAGTAAGAAGGAGGTGTGGTGTGGAGGTAGATGTGCTGGAAAGTGTGAAAAGGAACAATTTGAGATGGTTCGGCCATATGGAACGTATGGAAAGCGAGAGAATGACTAAGAGGGTGTACGAGAGCGAGGTGGAAGGACAGAAAGGGAGAGGTGCACCAAGGAGAGGTGGTAGGATGGAGTGAGGAAGTACGGTATATGGATGAAGGCGGTGCTGGTTGGGAGGAAGGGCATCGACTGACTTGGGACAGAGGTGCATGGGGGCGGTTCGTTCGTGGCCACCCCTTCAGGGATCACGGCGTCAGGCAATAGATAGATAGATATAGATAGAGATAGATAGATATATACAGTATATATATATACAGTATATATATACAGTATATATATATAGCCTACACCGGTTACGTATATATACACAACCTTGAGTTACTCTCGCTACATTTATCCCCTTGATGACTAGTCAATGCTATAGTGTTACCTTTACAACGAGGAAATGTTAAATATTCTGTATAACAGACTAGAGATCTTACAGTAACAGAGATCGGTCAACCTCAGTGCCACTAGTGTCATTATCCTCGATTTACACTTATATTCATACTCGTAGTAAGCCTCCTGCGATACTGGTACACGATATTAATTTTGGATTTTGGATTTAAATTTCTACACAATCATTTATACAACATTATCCCGTGGCTTGGTAATTGTGGCAACATAATGGCGCCCACAGAAAACGATGACCGATCTCTCTTAACAAAGCGTCTCTAACCTTGGATACATCAAATACTTGCTTGCATATCAATCACAGTTCCTCAAAGTAATGTTGTACCGAGTTGTTTTTAATTTTGCAATATTTCAGGGTTATTTTCGCATTGTTATCTGATCCGGCGTCTTGAAATGGTTGTTTAAACATACATTAAATACATATGAACATTAATAATTATAGAAGGTTGAGCCCTTTAACCCTTAAGAGCGGCGCTCGACTTAAGTCGTGCACCAATTTGCAGCAAGTTAGGAGCATTATTAAGGCTTTTAAAGGATTAAAATAGAGTGCAAATGGCCGGGAGCACAGCGGGCCAGACAGCAGACTCCCAGGGCTTACCGCCGCCCATTAACTCATGTTTCCTGTGTTCTCGAGAGGCCGGCAGTGTAGCCAGTAGTGAGCATAGCTGGGAAAAATATACCGATATATGCTAAACTTCCATGTTCGTGGCACCACTGCAAGAGAACCAAGAGTGCTACGTAGCTCGTTCTGGTCTCATTTTGAAGCTTTTAGTGCCTAGTTTTTTGCTAAATATTTTTTTTTCATGCAGATGCTTGATTTATCATGCAGGAGGGCCTGAATATGCCCAAAACACCCCGCTAGACAAGGGTTAAGAGAAAATACCCTCTTGAAAAAGCACCTCATATCTGCCTAATTACACACGAGTGCTCCGACACAGTAGCTGTCTTATTATATTTACACACATTTACACATGCATATAATGTACATATACTCATACCTACAGATACATACATACAAATATATACACATACATACATATACCGGTACAAACACATATACATGTTTAGGGTAATTTGTCTTTGTATAGTTTTACCGAAAGCATTTATTACATCTTACAATAAAGTAGACAGTCAATTAAATTACATTCTCAGTACATATACCCACATTTAATATTTCACTCTAAGATTAGACAGAATAACTTATAATAAAGTAGACTATAATTGTTAAGGGGAGGTTTTTAGTTGATTCCCTAGACTTCCATCAAGCTTAAAATTACTCCTTGATAAATTTGTAAATTTTTGGGTAGAAAAATGTCCCGGCCGAAGGCCGGTTCCCCTTATATTACAGGCTCGCTATCGCTCGCCAGGAAAAAATAGACACCTAAATGGCACGAATAGTTTTAAAATTGACAGAAATGGGGCGAGGGTTCTTAAAATCGCCAAACTAATGGGGCAAGCGTCTTTAAATCTCACAAGCAATGGGGCTAAACATGAGGGAGAAAGAGGTTCAGAAAAAAATCCTCCAGGTGGGAATCTCCCCTTAAGTTACATAAACAAATGAATCTGCCTAAACAAATAGTGTTGGACTCCATACCGTACTAAAGACTTCCTTCCCCCTCCATGGGAAATATTATGATGCTTTGTGTAATTAGTATTGAGGATTATGCTCGCTTTGCCATTTTCGAGCAATTGTATATTAGTTTATCCGCTAAGGCTAAGCTTAACTAAAATACAAAACGCCCTTCCTAGACTTCCTTTAAACTCACAATAATTCCCACCCAGACCCCCTTCAAGCTAAATTTGTTCTTTAATCACCAAAAAAACAAAAAACAACGTTAGGCTGATTTCTATTAAGTTACATGTCGCTATTGCTCGCCCAGAAATATATCTACATCTATCTAATCTACCTGAATGGGGTGAAGCATCTTATTATCGGCAAACTATTGGGGTGAAACGTCTTAAATTCTCCACACTACTGGAGCTATACAGGGGAGGTCCAACAAAAAGCCCCCCCTAGGGACCAAATAGGGTTAATCAGTGCCCCTTCAGTATACGGTGATGGTTTTCTCAACGTAGGCTATCCTGGCGAACATTTCCAAGGGTTTATGTTTTGGTCCATTATTTCATGTACCGGTATTTATTATTGTTTTACTTTCTTCCCTAGACCTCCATCAAAATTTAAAAAATCCATTAGATCTCCTTTGTAGATTAATTTGTACATTTTTCGGTAGAAAAATGTCCCGGCCGAAGACCAGTTCTTCCACAATGACAGGCTCACTATCGTTCGCCAGGAAAGAAATCGACACCTAAGTAGCACGAAAGGTTTCATATGGACAAAGAAATGGGACGAATCGACAAACTAATGGGGCAAAAATCTTAAAATCTGAAAACTAATGGGGCTAAACATGAGTAAGAAGGGGGATCAGAAAGCAGCCCTATCTCCCCTAAAGTCCTTCCTGGCGTGAATAAGAGTGTCAGAATAGAGGAAGGAGAACGGCATTGTAGTGACCGTCTTAATCCCTTCAATACAGTGGCGACCTTTTCATTTCATACAGATTAATAATTAACCATTTTACTCATAATTAGGATGAGTCTTGTTTAACAAGTCGCATGTAAATGCCTAATCCAGCCATATATATATATGAGCTGTGGTGGTCAAGTGGTGAGCACGCTCGCGTGTGAATCTGAAAGACCCGGGATCGAATCCCTGCCACGGCGGACATTTAGTGGGTGCGGTAGTACGTCCTAGCATGTTTCACATGCTTGCACCCAGTCAGGGGGCATCCTGACGACGTATACAGACTAAACACACATAACAAAGCCACTCCAACACCTTCCTCTCTCTCCAACAACCTTCTCCCCTCTCAACTGCCGATAAAACTGGCATGTTCAGTCCTGTAAAGAATCGTAAGATTCAGAGTCTTAAAGATTCCATGACGAGCTCATTAGCGGCGGATCCCCAGATCGACCGTGGTGATTGTCACCTAAACATCTACAAAAATATATTTATATATATATATATATACCGGTATATATATATATATATAAAGTAACTCCTCTAACTCAGACTAATTGGGGGATATAAAGTCCAACTGTCCGAGATGTCCGAGTGCGACTTATACAAACGAAAGTCCGATCAAAAGGGGGAAGTGCTCGACAGCATAGAAAACTGAGATCACCCTACCACTGCTACAGTTTACAATACAATATGTGAAATTCATCATATTAAAGACAAATAAGAACAGTGCAGTACTTAGTAATTAATAATAACACAAAAGTTGAAAGGCATGGGCTTGAAACCACTTAAAACCGTGCGAGAGAAATTGAGAGAAAGTATTGTTGTCATAGCGATGCGACCGACAAAGCAACACACACACAGTCAACTGACTCTGGCTTAATCGAAGTTTTCCTTTAGTTCGAATAAATATCGGTATGCATGAAAGCAGAGAAGAGGGACTTAAAGAATGATTACAATGGTGAAATAAATACAATATCAATAATCAGTACCGTAATCAATAAATAAATTATAGGCTAATCCATAATTTATAATCAATAATCAAAGTGTGTACGAGAATAAACAAACTGAAGCCCTAGGCGTTTCACCAAGCAATCAACGAGTTAGGTCACAAGGTCTAACCATAGTTATGTATACTCTCTCTTAGATATCTATGGGTCTAACCCCCATTATAATATAGCCTGAGACTCCCGATATTACCGTACCCCAAACGCGATAAATCTTACCCCAGAACTTTATTTTCACCATTATAACTAAACCGAATTCACAACTGTGTCCACGTTTTCTTTAAATTTCGTTCGTGTGTGCTCATATTTCATGAGAATGTTAAACTAAACTCATAAAATAGTTTACAGTTTAAAATATACATGTTTGTTGATTGTAATTGAAGTAATTAAAAACAAATAATGTGTAAATATGTTTATTAATACATCTTAGTAGTGTAACATTAAGGTTCAGATTATGTGGCAACAATTGTGGCTATTTATAGCCCAACCCTATGGTCACTTTGGTGGCAGGGAGTAGGGAAGAGGCCCTGGAAGGTGCTGTTTTCAACAGCTGATAGATCGATAATAGCGGAGCTGAATGCAATATAAATTTGATAAATGGATGAACTGTTGCATGCGTTTACTCTTGCATACCCTACCTGAATATTCGTACTACAGTATTATTATAAGTTATTTAACCGAACGAACATAGGCCTATACGAGATGGATCAAACATGGTGAAACTGACGGATGAGTGAAAAATGTGGAAAGGGAGATACAGGTGTGTATGAACAGTACAGTCACAGCCTCCTTGTTGTTCACTGGTGCAAAGAAATGGTCTAACCTAGGTTATTTATATATGAGAAGGCAGCATTCACGGTTATCTTGCGAATGGTGAAGACTATAACATTGTAAACCATGTTGTTGCTGCTAAATTTGTACCATACGCTCATCTAAACCCAAACTAATATGCATATAAAATGTTATGTTTATTAAGACTGGAAAATAATTTGGTATACATGATCCGCTCGAATATCTTTGAAAATAAAAGCAAAATAGACACAGGTCTAAAACTGTTCAGAAGCATATCATTATCGGCTTTATTAAGAGGGCTAACTATTGTAACTTTTAATTAATTAGGAAAATACTCTCTGAAAGCGACAAATTAATCATATATGTAAATACCTTACTTATTGATAAATGTGTTTCCTCAACAACTTTGGATGTAATGTTATGATTGTTATCTCATCCAGGGCAATTATTTTGCAATGCCATAATTATGTTGTTGAATTCCTAAAGTATCACAAGAGAAACATTATTGAACCATAGTTATTTGGAGAAAAATATTCTTGATACTGTTTAGTACTTGACGGAATTCGTTCACTTAGTCATGTCCAATGTTGACAAAAATAATTAAAAAAATAATAATATAAATTATCTACTATGGTATTACCATCATCATCCTGTTCACCATTTATTTGTTATGTATTTGTCTGCTGTTTATCACCTTAATTATGTGCCAAGAAATGTTCACATCGTGGCTACTTTCCCTAAATAGTTGGTCGTAGTGATCACGTTCACCTTTTCGCATTACTCTCTGTAAAGTGTTCTTAAAGTGTTCATACTTGTGTTTACTATATATATATATATGTTTTTAATTGATATAACATAGAATATATATTTAGTGTTGAATAATTTTCTTAACCCGGGAGCTGCGGGGAGACTCTTAAGAGTTCCCCCGGCGCACTGCGGGGAGACTCTTAAGAGTCAGAGAAAATAAAAATCAACTTTTGACATCGAAAAAAAAAAAAAAATTTATATTTTTTTTTTTTTTATTTTTTTTTTTTTTTTTGGCCCCTGGGCCATGCAAAATCTCAGTCCTCTACCTCCCCTCCTTCCCCACTTTCCTCCTCTCCTTCAGTTATCACCTATTTTCCCTGTTATTCCCTTATTCTGAGGTATATTTTCGTGCTAACATTAGAAATCCGATTGGAGGGTGTGGTCATCACTGATAGCAAGCGAGTGCAAGAGAGAGAGAGAGAGTATCGATCGACTGTGTCTCAGTGGCCTTGGGGGAAATTGGCGGGAAAGCAGATTGCCTCACCCATACATTATACAACTCGCGGGCTATATCTCCGATTTTGACCTGTTTTCACTCGTTTTATTGTTGTTTCAGGTTAATACCTTTATAATCAACCCATAATAGGCGCATATGGATAAGTATTAATGCTATTAATGGCACAATGAATATTTTAGTGGCGGAAACACCTCAAATACGTCAGCACAGGGGGACGTTTCCAATTACCCCCATGCGCACTTCAGAGGTTAAGGAATCAGTTAGCCATGGCTTTCTGTTCATAAAATTAGATTTTACTGTTAGAAGTAGAAAACATTTCTTGAAACAATTAGAATAAAACTGATGACATTTTGATAACGCATCTTGACAATTATCAACAGCAAAAACCTCGGTCCAAACTTTAGTGTGTAGTACGGTAGTGCATCAAAACTGTCCCTATTTTTTCTATTATAAAGCTATCCTTATAACCAATGTATCAATTTATCAAATTATCAGAAAGAATTATGGTAAAACAGGAAAATAGAAAGATATGTCCTTAGTGAGTAGTCCATTGATATTCGTTACATCATAATCTTCTGTACAAAATATGTCTTCTATAAGGGTAGTAGATATTGTAAGCACTCCTGTTGGTATAGTAATAAGTAGCATGAAGTAGTACGAAAACATTAAGGGGAGATGTCCACTTGAGGGATTTTTTTTCTTGACTCCTTTCTCCCTCATGGTTAGCCCCATTGTTTTTTCTAATTTTAAGACGTTTGCCCCGTTATTTTGACTATTTTAAGAACTTTCAACCCATTTCTGTCAATTTTATAACCAGTTGTGCCATTTAGGTGTCGATTTTATCCTGGCGAGCGATAGCGAGCCTGTAATTTAAGAGGAACCGGCTTTCAGCCGGGACATTTTTCTACCGAAAAATGTACAAATTTATCTTGAAAGGGGCTCAAGGGGGTGTAATCTTAAGCTTGAAGGATATCTAGGGACCAAAATAAAAACCTCCCCTTAACTCGAACTCACACGTTGGTTTATGCTTGTCAGCATTTAATACATTTAGATTAAAATCACCCATCAGATATATCATTTTGTGTTCACTATCAAGAACGAGCTACGTAGCACTCGTGGTTCTCTTGCAGTGATGCCACGAACATGGTTGTTTAGCATATATCGGTATATTTTTCCCAGCTATGCTCACTACTGGCTACACTGCCGGCCTCTCGAGAACACAGGGAACATGAGTTAATGGGCAGCGGTAAGCCCTGGGAGTCGGCTGTCTGGCCCGCTGCGCTCCCCGCCATTTGCACTCTATTTTAACCCGTTGAGCCCCGGCTAGTTATAATATTTTGTTCACCCCAGTCCCAAGCCATTTTCACTTCTTGTTTTTGTTTGCTAAAATGGAAGACAAGGATGAGAAATGAAAAAAAAACAAAAAATAAAAAATCACCTCGGATATTTTTTTTTTTTTGGGGGGGGGAGGTGGGGGGTTGGGGGGGCCTCAAAAAAATTTGTTGAGCCAAAATGGAAGAGAATGGTGAGAAATGAAGAAAAAAATAAAAAAAAAATCACCTTGGTCATTTGGGGAGGGGGGGGGTCGAAAGTTCGTCTCCCCCGCATGACCACCCACCCGGGAGCACTAGGGTGAAAACTGAGTATGGCATTGTACGGCATACATCCTAAAGAGTGTCTCACATAAATCTCAAGCCTCTAGCTCCCATACGACCGGAGTAATGAAGGTTCAAAGTGGCGGTGAACTAAGGGTGTAAAGTATCCCCACTAAGCCCACCACCACCGGCCGCGCGGCTGTCTTGGCCTGCTCACACCTACCGGCCCGGCTCCCACACACACTACGGTACCTCCCCCTCCTATTCTCCCGCCATTTCCTACCTTACGAGCCACGTAACTGATTTTAATATGCCGGACGCACGTGATGCGTCGCTGGGAGTTGGTGATCAAACACTGCCGACGCATCACATGCGACGCTGGGTCTCACTGGGTTAAAAGCCTTAATAATGCTCCTGACTTGCTGCAAATTGGTGCACGACTTAAGTCGAGCGCGCCAATAAGGGGTTAAAATATTGGGTACGATTTTACTATAGGGACACGCATTTGACAGGTGCCACTGAGGATTTAATACAGAATTGTTTTCGGTTTCCACGCATCCAACACAAGCTACACCCTTTTTTGGTGTATGAAATACTAAAAAAAAACAATGGAGACACTTTAATATTAATAATATTAGACAAAATATAATGATAACTCGGTGGAAAAGTTGCGTTCGCGGGAGTAACGTCGATCGTTTGTTGACATAGCGCTCGAGGTTATAGTAGGCTACTTCGCGTATCTAACTAATTTCCCAATATTGGCGGTTCAATTAAAGTTTAGGCCGCGGGATACACTATATGTTGAAGGGGGGCTTTGCCCTCCTTCACCCCCCCCCCCACCCCCTAGACTTATTGTCATCAATATATATATATATATGGCCATTAGGGGCAAAAACACAACCGCAAACGCATAACTAACGTCAAGCGGCGTGTCAACAAACCGACTATCGGAAGAGACGGTCAACTCCCAATTTTCGGCCCAAACACGCTTCTTTATTCAGTAGGCTATTACCGAATATTATTGTCACAAATTATTTTGCAATATTTGAAGACAAATATGGAATCTATATGCTCTAAACATCATATGAAAATGTGTTTTATCCCTCGGCAAAACCTAATAAAAATATATGGTAGGCCTACTAAAATGTTTTCTTTCGTAACATGGTTGTCAATACTTTCACCGATTCGTATACTCGCCATTTTCACTTGTCTCCCGAGGTTTATATGAAATTGTTTTAACCCTCTGAAAACCCTAATATAAAAATATGCTACTAATATGTAATTTTTGTAACAAGGTTGGTTGGCTTCAATATTATTTTAATACCACAAATTGTTTTGATATATTTGAAGATAAATATGGAATCTATATGCTCTAAAGATCATATGAAAGTTTGTTTTAACCCTCGGCAAAACCTAATAAAAAAGTATGGTACTAAAATGTCTTTCGTAACAAGGTTGTCAATACGGTACTTCCAGTTATCGACAGCTCTAAAGATCATATGAAAATGTTTTTTAACCTTCGGAAAAACCTAATAATTATAAAGTATGTTGCTAATATGTAAATTTCGTAACAAGATGGTCAACACGGTACTTTCCTGTTATCAACGTACAATTGCAGAGTAAACACTGTAGACTTCATCGACTTTTCTTTCGCATTCGTATAATCGACAGCCAATATTATTGTTTTTTTACTAAGGGATTAGTACCCAACCAGAGGGGGTGTGGGGGCGGCAGCCCCCACCCATAATACTATACTCCATTCAATCGACCCGTGCATCTGGCTCCTAACTAGTGTTTGCATCAAGGCTCTTGATTGGCTATCATATCAGTACCCGAGAGCACTGGCCAAAATGAACAGCAGAGCTGATAATTTCTTCTTATTATCTTTATTATTCCTTATTTATTCATTAAACTATATACGTTTAAGTAATTTTAATGATTTATTAATAAATTAGTCTTATCCGAATCTAAAGAGCCATTAAATATCACACGAAACCCAATAATAACTTATATATCATAAAGTAAACACAAGCGAAACAATAAAATGGTAAACGGGAGAGTAAGCGAGAGAGGAGACTGACTGACGGGCTAAAGCAGATTAGCCAATCACAGGCCATGATTTACTTACCGGTATCACACATATAAAATAGGCAGGGACGTAATATCTTCCCTTGCTTGTGTTTACTTTATTATATCTACAATTGTATGTGTTCTGGATGTGGTATTTTATAGCTCTTAAGGTTCGAATATCACTGCAGATTATCACATTATCGTATGAATGAAATATACTGTTCCTTATTATTCCATATATGTTAATTAAACTAGATATATTTTAGTAATGATAATGTGATAGGTGATATCAGAACCTTTTTTTTAGATTCTTGGAGAAGATTAATGGGTAAATGCTAATTTCCATGAACAAATTTTGTCAAGAATGTTAAGTGCAGGCGTACCGCCACCATTGTTTACACTATGCAGAGCGGTAGTGGACGCTTGCCATCATGTTCCCGTCTATTTTGACTGCCTTTCGATACAATAATATGTTGAGGGGGCATTCACATATTGTCATCATATATATTGCCAGCAGGGGGCAAATTACCGAAAATATCGCCGTCAAAATAGACGCGAACTTAACCACAGCGATCGACAAATGTAAACATGACGGCGGCGGGGGACGCGTCAGATCTTTGCAATCATGTTCCTGTCTATTTGAATTGCCATTGGAAACAATAATATGTTAAGGGGGGCCATGCCCCCCCTCACCTTCCTATGACATATTGTCATCATCATATATATTGCCAGCAGGGGGCAAATAACCGAAAACATTGCCGTCAAAATAGACGCGAAGTTAACCGCGGACAATCGCCCTATGTAAACATGACGACCGTACGCCCGAACTCTACATCTATCCCTAAATCAATTGGCCTACGTTATGTTTGGTTAGTTGTTGTTGTTGTTCCCTAAGCTGCCTGGCCGAACAGCCCCGAGTCCCTGAGGAAGGCCATGGCCACGATCGGGCTTTCCCACAGAGCTCTCATTGAGTGTAGGTTGTGTTGTTGGCGTAAGTGGTTGTGTGAAATGCAGTCTTCTATGATGTGTTTAATGTTATGGGGTGCTGTGTTACATCCCGGGCAGGCGTCGACAACGGAGTCATCCAGTCTCTTCTGATAGCTCAGGAGAGCTGGATGGTGTCCGCATCTCAGCCTGGCCAGGTGGACTCTGTCCTCGCAAGGGAGGGAGGATTCGGAAGGATGGATTTCGGGAGGTCGTGCATGCAGCTGCGTGTTGTCTGTGAGTGAGTGGATGGATTGGCGAGAGATATGAGTATGGATGTGCTTCTGGAAGTTCGTTCGGGGTGGGCAGGGAGGGAGAGAGGACAATAACTGTGTGTGATACCGTGTGCTGGGTGTTGTTTTGATATTTCTTGGTGTCTGTGGGTGTGTTGCCATGTAGTTTAGTGGGTGGTCTTGGTTCGTGGAGGCTGCTGCCAGGAATTGAGTGCCTCTCATGTCCAGATGGTCTTTGACTTTGAGGATTTTGGTTTCTTGATGTAGATGATCTGTGGGTGCAGTAGCTGTGCAGCCTGTAATGATCTTCAGGGCTTTGTTTTGGATAGTCTGTAAGGTCTTATGATGTGTTTCAGCTAGGTTAGAAGCCCAGGCTGGGCTTGCGTATTCCATTACTGATCTTATGTATTGTTTATATACTGTGGTGGTAGTTTCTTTGTTGTGTCCAAATTTTGTGTGAGCAAGTGACCTGAGGGCGTTAAGTCTGGGTGTCAGTTTCTTTTTAATGTTTGTGGTGTGCTGTTTGAATGTCATATGAGTATCATATGTTACTCCTAGGATTTTGGGTGTGTGTGTATGTGTTAGGGGTGTGTTGTTTATGGTGAGTTGAGGGATGTATTCGTGTTCACCTGTCCAGCTTGTGAGCAGGGTTGCGGTGGATTTGGCTGGGGCTAGATTAAGTCTGTTTGTAGTGCACCAGCCATGTAGTGTGTTGAGATAGGGTTGAAGGAGATCTGTTGCTCTTTTTGGGTCATGGTGTGTGCATGTGAGTGTTATGTCATCTGCATAGGAGGCTAAGTTTATTTGGGGCGTATTGGGTGTAGTTATATCGTGCATGTACAGATTGAAGAGTGCGGGCGATAGGACGGATCCCTGTGGGACTCCGTTTGGAAAGTTTCTGATTTTAGATGACTGACCGGCAAAAGATACGTATGCACATCTGCCTGCTAGGAAGTTGGCCAGCCACCTTTTTGTGTTGTTGTGCATGTTTGTGTTGTAGATTTTGTTTGTTAGGTTGTGGCGGGGGATGGCATCGAAGGCTTTACTAATGTCGAGTGTGGCTAATAGTGATCTGTGTGGTGGTCTAGCCGAGTTGATGCCGTCAAAAGCTCTTTGTGTAAGGTCTGTGAGAAGAGTGTTTGTGGAGTGCAGTGGCCTAAAGCCATGTTGTGTTGGAGCTAGGGGTAGGTCGGGTGTAATTAGTTGTAATACTAGGCGTTCCATGACTTTGGAGGGGGAGCAAAGGAGTGTGATGGGGCGGTGCGAGGAGGGTAGCGTGGGGTCTTTGTTGGGTTTGGGGAATGTGATGATGATACCATGCTTCCAAATGTCTGGTATTGTGTTGTGTGAATAGCTGTAGTTTGATATGTTAGTGAGTGTTTGTATGCCTTGTGGTCCCAGGTGTCTGAGGTGTATGTTGCTTATGTTGTCTAAGCCACAGGCGGGTGAGTGCTTGAGATTGTTGATGATATGCTTTGTCTGGTGATTGGTGAAGGGTGTATAGTCAGGGTCTGTGGGGAATTGTCTCTTACGTCGGATGACACGTCGGTCGTCTTTGTGAGGTTTTAGGTGGCTGACATGTGAGAAGTGATTGATGAGAGTGTTTGCTTGTTGTTTACATGAAGGAGTAGAGTCTGTTGTTGTGATTGCAGCATGTGATTGTGTTGTGTTGCTGTTGGAAAGTGTGATGCTGTTTAGTGTTTTGTAGAGTTTTTTGGGGTTTGTTTTGTGATCAAGTGTTTGTAGGAAGTTATTCCAATTTAGTTTTTGTTGTTCTTGTATTTTGTTGTTAGTTTGGGTGTTGAGTGCTTGAATTTGTTGTGTGATGTCTTGTGTGTGGGGTGCTGGGGAGTGTTTCAGTGTGTCGCGTTGTCTGATGAGGTTTTGAATTTCTGGTGTGAAGTTGGGGTTGTGTCTTTTTCTGTTACCTCTTGGAATGTGTTTCTTGTCAGCGTTTTGGATAGTTTTATTGAGTATGTGTAGAGCATTGTTGATGTTAGTGATGGGTGTACTGTTTAGAGTTGTGAAGTGTTGTTCTGTCTCATTTGTAAATGCTTCCCAGTTAGCTCTTTTATAATTGGTGTATGTGTGTTTGTGGCTAGCTGGGGTGAGTCTGGTTTTGGTGGTGATAATGATCGGGAGGTGATCAGAGCCTAAGGTTCTGACCACCCTCCAGGATGTTGTGGGGGCGAGTTCTGGGGAGCAAAAGGTGATGTCTGGAGATGATGGGTTATAGAGGGCTTGGTGAGGAATATGGGTATGTTGATGGATGTCGTTAAGGATGATGAGGTTATCTGTTTGGTTTTGTAGTACCAGCCCTCTGTCTGTGTCGGGGTTGTCGACAAACCAGGCCGACGTCTTGGCGTTGAAGTCACCACCCAGGATGATGTGTGGGGTGTTTGTGATGTGTTGTAAGTGTGGTCTGTATTCATTTGGTACTGTAGGGGATGTTTGGGGAGGGATGTATGTGTTTATGATGGTTATGTTGGATTTGTTGCCAGTGCGTATTTTAATTGATTGTATTTCTGTTGTGTTATCATTTGGGGGGAGGAGGGATTTGGTTTGTACACTGGTTACTATGTATGATATTTCATTGTGTACCAGGGTGATGAGTCCACCGCCCCCACCGACAGCCCGGTCTTGTCTGATGGTGGTGAAATTATGAAATGTGGGTGTTTTTTGTGATGTGCGGAGTTTTGTTTCTTGTAAGATGGCAATGTGTATGTTGTGTTGTTTGATGAAGTGTGAGAGTTCGTGTTTCTTTGTGTTAATGCCATCTATGTTCAATTGGAGAATGTTAATGTTATGTGCACGATGTATGTTGGGTGCTGCTGCACGAGAATGGGGTGGGGGTGAGGGAGGGGCTGGAGGTTGGGATGGGTGAGGTGGGGGTGGGGATTGGGGAGCAGGAGATGGGGGTTGGAATGGATTAGGATGGGGTGTGGTGTGGTGTTGAGTGAGGATGTGGATGGTATGGGAAAGTTAGGTGGGTTAGGGAGGAGAGGTGGACGGGTTTTAGGGGGGGGAGTGGATGATATGGGAAGGCTAGGTGGGTTGGGGAGGAGAGGTGGACGGGTTTTAGGCGAGGGATTTGACTGGGAGAGGGAGGGGCATGAGGAACAGGTCCAGGTGTTCGTGTAGTGTTTCTTGGAGGCAAGTGTTGTACAGGTGAAGTGGGTCCAGTTCCTGCATGAATTGCAGAGAACTGAACCCTTAGTGTGGCGACTCGAAGTGATGGGTTTTGAGCAAGTTGGACATATGTATGTGTACGTGGGTCCTGGGTTGCTCTCAATGTCTCCGGCTAGAAGAAGTCTTCGAGAAATGACAGCCGGAGAGTCATTTCTCGGTGTAGGAAAAACTGTGTGATGTGTGTGTGGTGCGAGAGGTGTGGAAATTCCCGGTGCGACCGAAGCCACTCCAAGGACCCGTGCCCCCAGGGGGGGGGCAGGGGATAGTTGTGACGGTTTGGCTCCCGAAACTGCTCCCCGCGGCCGGCATCCGGTTGTCCTCCACTGGTCGATTGATCTTGTCTCCGGCCGCGGAGGGTCGGCAGCCATCCGCGGTTGGCAGCTCCGGGAGGTGGTCCCACGGCGTAGACGCCGCCACATCAGGACTTTGGTTAGTTTTAGGTATATCTAGCGATCCGCCTGCAGTCGTGTGTTTACACTGAGTAACGGATGATGTTCGAGTGTGGATCGACCCGCATAGATCGTATTTTATGCCTATATTACATCTCGTAACTACAAAACTTGACTAGTTTCCGTAGTTATGTACTATTCAAATAATTAAAGGTTTGGACAATGTGTTTTTATCCATATTCACTCGTTAAACATCTTAACCCCTCATTTTCCCTGAGCTTCAAAGCCATCGGGAAGGATGTAGTATCTGGGCATACAGTTGTCATGTTTACATCGGTCGACAGTCGATCGCCAGCTGTTAAGTTCCCGTCTATTTTGACTGCTATTTTTTCTGTTATTTACCCCCTGCTGGCAATAGATATGATGATGACAATAAGTCATGGGGGGGAGTCAACCTATTATTGTAGCCCACGGCAGTCAAAATAGACGGGATCGTGATCGCGAACGTCTGTGTTGTGTAAACAAGGCGGGCGGGATGCCCGAATACTGCATCATTGCCAAGCCCTCCCCACTTGTTCATTTTTTGTTTTAATATTCTTGGTGTAATGGGCCCGTATATTACGGATTTATAGGTTTTTACCATAATATTCTACTTGAATATACAGATACACCAGGTTTTTAGGTAAAAAAAAAAAACAAAAAAAACACTAAAACTAGCCAAAGTAACTAAATTTTTACCGATCATTTATCTCTTGATGAAATGCTTCATTATACATACTGTATGTGCTGTCCTCGATACTGGAGCTGCAGTGGGGCAGGCTATGAATATTAGGGAAACTATGGGGAAGGATGTAGTATCCGGGCGTACGGTCGTCATGTTTACATAGGTCGTGCGGACGCGGTTAAATTCCGTCTATTTTGACTGCTTTTATTCTGCAATTTTCCCCCTGCTGGCAAAATATATGATGATGACAATAAGTAATGGGGGGGGGGGGCTACCCTATTATTGTATCCCAAGGCAGTTAAAATAGACGGGAATGTGATTACGAGCCTGTGAGTAGTGTACAGTGGAATCTCCAATCTCGATCATAATTGGTTCCCACAAATACCGATCGAGATTCGAAATATCGAGATGCGAAGTTAACTTCTTATGGGAAAAAATACAATCGGTTCCAGCCACTTGCCGACTAACCTACATCAAATCTGTCAATTTTCACATTTGCCCCCCACAATCACATGCAATATATATAATATGTTAAAATAGATAAAATGAATAATGAAAGAGTTTTATTTTTACCTTATATTTATTGATAAAGAGGTTTGTGTGGTTGATTGTTGGTTCCGAGGCGAACGCAGTTAGGTTACTGCATCTCCGCACCCGGCGCACAGTCACCGTCATCAATTCTTGCAATTGCTTCCCTCACCCTGTCACCACTAGTACCGGCATTTTATGAATGCGATAAAAAAAGGTCCAAGTAGACGACTTCACAATACAAGTTTTCAAGCGAATGGCGGACGTGTGACTGGTACACCAAGTGGCCGCTAGATCTACCGACTTCAATAAGTTTTCCATGGTATAAAGTTTAATCAAGTTTTCTTTTGTCTTTACTATTATTATATATTAGATTTTCCTCATACAAATAATAATGTATATTAAAACATGGTAAAGTAATTTATATTACTACGTAAATAAAAGCGGCAGAGATGAGTCAGGTTAGACTACCGCCCGAAAACGATCGATACTAGCGGTACATTAGTATACAGGTGAACAAAACACAATGACTGTGAGGTTCACACATCGATTTGGTCAAGATTAATCTGTTTATATTAGTATATAAGCATCTAGCATCGATATTTAGCTATCGAGATTAACGTTTTTTTCATCGAGATTTGTGATTGGGGAGAGCTTGAAGGTGGCATCGAGATGCGAAATATCGAGATGAGATTGATCGAGATATGTGAGCCTACTGTAAACAAGACGGGCGATACGCCCGAATACTACATCTTTACCAAAATGTTGGGTAATTTAAAGACATAAAACAATGATAATACTTTAAAAATATAATGTTTGCTCGAGTTTTCTTTATTTTATTTTTTTTTTTTTTTTTTTTTTTTTTTAAGGAAACTCCAAAATTGGAGAAACCTACCGGTAAGTTTTCTCAAAACTTCACTCTGATGTACTGTACCAGTAATTTTTTTTTTTTTTCTTGTAAATCATTCAAATTTCACTTTCATACATAAAATTTAGTATAAATTCATGTGAGCCCCTGTATGAGGATATACTGTACTGTATTTTTTAGACATTTTGATTAAATGTAAGACTGTTGTAATTTAAATGTAAATTCAAACTGTTTAATTTTAATAATTTCCTAGGATTGTTGGTAACTAAATTAAAACATTAAATCATGTCAATACAAGTATACAGGTAGAATGACACTTATGAAATAAAAATATAATTAGTAAGAATTTGTTTTATCTTTAACCCTTTCATAGAAATACTAACCTATTAGATTAATGCAATAAAGAATATGTTCCCATTTTATTTCCCTTATGCAATTATCCTATAACACTGCATTTTGTTATAAGCACTTGTTGCAGGTTCTCAGAGCATTACGGGTGAACTGATATCAGCCACTGTCCTACGAGGACAGGTCGAAGAGTTCTGCGACAGAGTCCCAAATCGACAAAAAAGGTTTTGCATCCCAGGAGCTGGACTGGACGACATTGTGGAAGCCTTCGAAGATACCACAAAGGATGCAAATGAAAATGCCCTTTTTGTCATCCATGCTGGTTCAAATGACGTCATGCGCACCAGATCCGAAGAGTTGATGGAGAAATATCGCAAGATGATCCAACACTACAAAAACAAGTCGAGGAATATCATCATCTCAGGCATTCTCCCCAAGATCGACGCACCTGACAAATTCTACGACAAGGCCTTCAGCACAAATAGCCGACTAAAATATTTGTCTGAAGGAAGAAGTTGAATTCATCAAACTCTGGGATAATTTTTATAACCAGCCTACTCTGTTCCGCAAGGATGGCACTCATCTAAACCCTGTGGGTTCAGCATGCATGGGTCGTCTCCTACACGAAGCAGTCTGCAGCCATGGATCAAAAAAACGCCATCCGAGAAGAAGCAGCAGTGACATAAATCATCTAACGCCAAGCAAAAAACAGAGGCAACCGAGGACTACCAGCGATAAGGACCGAAGACAGCGAGGACTGAGGACAGCCATGAACATAAATGTAGATCCGACAAGAACCAAAAATATTATTAAAGAGCGTTCTGGGAGTTCTAAATTAACAAATTAAAAGGTTTTCTATGCAAACGCTCGTAGCATACGCAATAAATTTTCAGATTTAGAGGAGCTAGTGTTTACAGAAAATGATGAGGTGATTGGCATAACAGAATCTTGCCTCAATACAGAAGATAGAAACTTTTTAGCAGAATATTCACTTCCCAGTTATGTAATGTTTGAGAAAAGCCGAATAAATAGAAATGGAGGTGGAGTTTTACTTTATATCAAAGAAAGTCTTAACCCTACCCTCTTGTCAAAACCTCAACTTGTGAACGTCGACACATCTTTTGTGCTAATAAAGAATAATAAAGGTACAAAAATAATACTTGCGTTAATATACAGACCTCCAGCTCAATCAGTGCAAACTGACCAAGAAATTTACGAACAAATTGCAGATGTAAGTAACTCACAAGATACCGTAATTTTTGGCAACTTTAATTTACCTGTGACCAAGTGGGGCGATACTCTTACTTCACACTCCGGACATGACTTGTATACGAACTTGCAAGAGAGTTCGCTTTATCAATTTGTTCGAACGCCGACCCGTGGTAATAAGTTTTAATAACGTTCTTGACATTGTACTTGCAACAAAAGAAGAATTAATAGAGAATTTGAATGTTGGTGATGAATTCAGTAACAGCGACCATCGTACGATAACTTTCACTTTAAAGTTTACTAGTAACGAACCAAATAGTAGCATCGAAAAAGTCCCTAATTTCAAGAAAGCAAACTTTCATAAACTTAGAGCTATGTTTAAAGAAACTGACTGGATCTTTTTAATTAACAATAACGACATAAATACATCTTGGAAGTTATTCGAAACCACTTACCTAAATGCAGTGCAAGACTGCATACCATCGAAAATACGAAGTCCAGGCCATAATAATAAGCCCAAATGGTGGAATAAAGATATTTCAAACTGTCTGCTTGCTAACAATGTTTGCTAATGATAGATTAAAATCTTCGCAAAATGACGAAGAACGGGTGAAATTTGTAGAGCTACGACGCAAAGCCAAAAAGTTAATTAAGCAAAGTAAAAAGACCCTAGAATTACATATTGCGAATCAAAGTAAAACAAACCCGAAAGAATTCTATAGTTATATCAGAAAGAAAAAAGTAGTTACTTCAACTGGACTGTTAGTCGATGAAAATGGAGAATACACCAAAGACAAAGTACAAATGAGTAATGCCCTCAATACCTTCTTTGCATCAGTTTTTACAAAAGAAGACCTCAGTGATATCCCTACACCATCGCCAATTCAGATTGATAATTTAAATGTTCTAAGCAATATCACCATTACGGAGATTGAAGTATTGAACTGTTTAGATAAACTCAAGAGTAAATAAAATGCCTGGACCTGATATAATCTCCCCTAGAGTTCTAAAGGAAGCTAAGGATGAGCTCTCCAAAGCACTGACATTACTATTCAATAAATCCTTGCAGTCTGGAACTATGCCTGATCAGTGGAAGCTAGCCAACGTAACACCGATATTAAAAAAAGGCAGCAAATCCCTACCCAGTAACTATCGTCCAATTAGCTTAACCTCAGTTGTGTGTAAAATGCTAGAAACGGTCATAAGAGACAGACTCTTAAATCACTTAGAGGAAAATAACATACTGTACTTAAAGATACTCAACACGGCTTTCGTAAAAAACGTTCCTGTTTAACAAACCTCTTAGACTTGTTCCACGATATCCTCAACCTCTACGATGAGAGTGAAGCTGTTGATATTATATACCTTGATTTTCAAAAGGCCTTTGACAAAGTTCCCCACAAACATTTACTGCTAAAACTAAAAGCGCATGGAATACAAGACGGTGTGTTGAAATGGATAGAATATTGGCTCAGCGACAGAAAGCAAAGAGTAGTCATAAATGGTAAGGCATCTAAATGGACCAATGTAAGTAGCGGGGTACCACAGGGATCGGTACTAGGACTAATTTTCTTTCTAATTTACATCAACGACATAGATGAGGGTCTCGCTTGTACAATCTCAAAATTTGCTGACAATACAAAAATTGCAAATAGCATACTCTCAAAAGAACAAGTTGACGATATGCAACACAATCTAGATAAATTGTCATGTTGGGCCCAAATTTGGCAAATGAGTTTCAATGCGGATAAATGTATGAAGTACTACATATCGGATACCTAAATGAGAAAGCAAACTATTCGATGAATGGCACTCGGCTTAAGAATGTAAACAGAGAAACCGATCTGGGAGTAACAATATCAAGTAACCTAAAACCGAGTCAACAATGTTCAGAAGTTGTTATGAAGGCAAACAAAATAATTGGCTTTATAGGCAGGCCATTTGAGCATAAATCCAAAGAAGTTATCCTAACCCTTTACAATTCCTTAGTCCGCCCTCTTCTGGAATACTGCGTTCAATCCTGGTGCCCTTATTACCAAAAAGATATAAACAAGCTAGAACGAGTTCAACGTAGAGTTACCAAAATTATACCTAGCCTAAAGAACAAACCATACGAAGAGCGTCTTAGAGAATTAAATCTATTTCCTTTAACCCAGCGCAGATCAAGAGGTGACTTAATTCAAGTGTTCAAAATCATCAAAGGCATCGACAATATGAACTGTAGTAAGTACTTCACTATCGACCAATCTAATTACTCGCGGGGAAACGGTTGCAAAATTATTGGTAAATCTTTTAACTCACACGAATCTAAGAATTTCTTCTTCAATCGAGTTATCAACTTGTGGAATGGGCTTCCCCGAGACGTTATAGACTGCAGCAGCGTAATTCATTTAAACTCCGCCTAGACAAATATCTCGCATAAAACTCGCGACTGACTGCGTTTGTAAATGAATAACTTTATTTTATCCTCCCCACAGTTACTAACCCATATGTCCCCTACTAACTTCCTAATCCAGCCACGGACATTAGTTACCTTTCCCACTCTAAACCACTGTTTGGACACTTGATCCTCAGTGTTTTGGAGGACAAGCAGCCTAGAAGGGTCACTAGATCTGTTGTTACTTGATTTCCTTTGTACTTGTACTCCTTTGTACACTGCTGATATCTAGAATCTGCCCTAAGCAGATTCTAGAAAATGTTAGTGGGCTGTTAATTTAAACCCCATGCTTCAATAATCTACTGGGTATGTACAGTCGTGGTCAGAATACACCTAATACAGTACAAGACAATGAACGTTAACTAGTGAATCCCAGTAATTTGTCTGTGCGGTTCCAAGTCTCCCAATATAGTTAGGCTGTGCATTATAATTATCTCTATAAAAATTGTCCAGAAATTCATGACCACGACTATACATTAAGTATACGGTATAGCATAGCTTCTAATGGTAGTAAAATGTGAGACGTAAATATATACTGTATATATACTGTATACAGTATATATATATATATATATATATATATATATATATATATATATATATATATATATATATACAGTATATGCATGTTTCTATTTTATCTCTATGCCCAACTATAAACTTGTATAACTGGTGTTAGGTGAAACCCTATCCGTAATTTCAATGTTGTATAATGTACAGTACATTATATACTGATACTGTACTGTTTTTCACTTGGGGTTAAGAGTGTATCACCTGTATTTTTATATTTATGAATACCGGTACTACTGAAATAATATAAATATCTTTGATACTATTTTTTTCCTTCCCAGGAATACCCTACTAAAGGATGACCATGGTGGGAACACCTCCAGCTTTTTTTGTCCAGAGATGCCCCTTATGCCCATCCCAAAATGGTCCCCATTTAATATTTTGTTTTTTCACTTGGTCATACCCAGGTTATAGGTCAATCACTCTGATGTAATGCTGGAAAGTACAACTGATCAACAGATCAGTCATACTTTAAAGCAAATATTTTATTCTAAAATGTGTTGCATAATGTTTATGATGTGCATCACAGCCTACCTCACTGCAAAGTTTTACCTATAGTGTTATCTACTCTAGTGTTCCACATTTTCTAACAATAAGACAGAATAACATGCATATAGGCATAACATGCATATAGGCATACCATACCATCACCCTCCATCTTCTACTCATATAAGCTCCTTATTATACCACCTGACACATCTTTAGTCTTCCCTCTTCTAACTTGCTTTTCAATTACAGTACAGTACTGTATATAGTATGACTTCATATTGCACCATTTTATCCTTTAGCAGGGTCATCCTTTGAGTATACTTATCATAAGTTTTTTAGTACAGTACAGTATATAAATTCACGCTATAGTATGATGTCTGTTACTATCTGGTCAAAAGTTATATTTGTTTTCTTGTTCACCTACTTCTCTATATGTATAGCTGGTACAGAATAATAAGCATTGGCTAAAGCTACTCTAAAAATCTATATGCTAAGATGATCAAATTTGTTTATATCTGTTGTTTGCTATTTTGAAGAATCTGGTTTAGTCACAAAATTCAAACTTTAAACTTTGAAGGTGTGACAAAATATTGACATCATTATGTATATTCACTTCAGAAAAATTAAAAGAAAATAATTGTGATCAGCAGTACATTATGTATGATAAAAACATATTCTAGTTACAGTACGGTACTGTACTTTTAAAGGCATTACACTTACTCATTCAGTTTTCTCTTTGTATTTGTCCATATTGTTGCCTATAAGCATAGTAGACAGCCTGAAGATTCCACGGGCATAAGGCAACAGATCTAAACCCTGGATGATCAATCATGCAGTCAGGTATGGGTTCAACCTCACAACATTCTTTCCTGCTGATCTACAAGTACAGTATCCTGGCTACACCAACATGTTAAGAAAATACCCCCTATATCGTCACCAATTCATAGCATAAAAGATGCCCGACCATATTCAAAGATGCTGTGAACTACCGGTACCGTGATGAGTTCGCAGTCCGTGTTGGAGTCCATCAGGGTTCAGTGTTAAGCCCCCTCCTCTTTATTATGGTCTTGGAGGCGCTGTCTAGAGCTTTTAGAGGCGGACTCCCGTTGGAACTGTTTTATGCAGACGATTTAGTCCTAATAGCTGATAGTATGCAGGATGCGGAGGCCAAATTCAGAGAGTGGAGAGAGGGCATGGCGAGCAAGGGTTTAAGAGTCAATATTAACAAAACCAAGGTTATGCATTGTAGTTTGAGACTAGGCAATGTGGAAAAGAGCGGTGCATACCCATGTGCAGTGTGTGGAAAGGGAGTGGGCGTTAACTCAATTCAATGTAGCATCTGTCGATGTTGGGTACACCATGGGAGTAAGCGCTGTAGTAGAATAAAGGGGCCCCTGCCGAAGGATAAGTCAGAAATAGTGAAATTTGAGTGCGTAGTGTGCAAAGGCGAGCTTGTGTTAAGTGATGATCCTGTGGCTGTGAATTTTGGAAATGAGTCTTTGGAGCTGGTGAACAAGTTTTGTTACCTAGGAGATACCATCTCTGCCGGTGGTGGGGCCGAGGCTGCCACTGTTGCTAGAATTAGGTGTGGCTGGGGGAAGTTCAGAGAATTGATGCCAATCCTGACCATGAAAAGAATGCCTCTTCCCCTGAAGGGAAAGGTGTATGCCTCATGTGTTAGAAGTGCAATGACGTATGCCTCAGAAACATGGGCCGTTAAAGTAGAGGATGTCAACAGAATGAGCGTAATGAGATGAGAATGGTGAGATGGATGTGTGGGGCCAGGCTACAGGATAGAATAACAAATGTTGAGCTGAGGAGACGTTTAGGTATAAAGAGTATTAGCGAGGTGATGCGTACAAGTAGACTGGGATGGTATGGACATGTGGAGAGAATGGATGAACAAAATTGGGTGAAAAATGCAGGTCTGTGATTGTGGAGGGAGCTGCACCAAGGGGTGGACCGAGGAAGACCTGGGATCGGACTATACGCGCCGATCTCAAATCCAAGAACTTGACAAGTGAAGCAGCCCTTAACAGGGTTGCCTGGAACGCCGCCATTAGGACAAGAGCCTGAAACTGCACTTCTGTGTGGAACACTCAGTCTTAAAATTTTATGTATGTATGTATAGCTGCTCTCTCCAATCAAGTGACGTTTATAAATAAAGTGTCGTCATCTAGTGTTGTCAACGACAGGGTAGTGTAATGTCACCGTGGCTGTTTAATGGTGTGGTGAGGGAGGTGAAAATGAGAACTATGGGTAGAGGATTGGGTTTAGTAGGAAAGAGTGGTATATATTTGGAGTTCTACCAGTTGCTGTTTGCTGATGATATAGCATTGGTAGCGGATTCTGAAGAGAAACTGCAGCGAGTTTGGTGTAGTATGTCGGAGGGGTTAGTTAGTTATGTAGAGCAGATTAACCAGACCACTGAGCTCCATACGGAACTCTCATAGGTCTGGCCTATGTCTGAGGGGGAAGCTGAGATTGAACATCAATAAAAGTAAAATGATGGTGTGTAATAGAGGTGCTTGAAGGGTGAATCTAGATGCGAGACTGGATGATGAAATACTGGAACAAGTTGAGTGTTTTAAATATCTGGGAGGAATGATAAGCAAGGACACATGTGTGGAAATGAAAGTAAAAGAGAGAGTATGTGAAGGTAAGAAAGTTTTCGGAGCACTGGTAAGTATGTGGAAGGCGAGAAATCTCCGAATGAAAGCTAAAAGTGCAATGTATCAAGGGATAGTTGTACCAACAGTTATGTATGGGGCTGAGACATGGGCTTTGAAGGCAAAAGAGAGAAGGAAGTTGGATGTGATGGGAGATGAGCTACTTGAAGAGTATTTGTGGAGAGACTCATAGAGACACATTGAGAAATGAAGAGGTACGTTTGACAGTGGGACAGCAGAAACCTTTGTCGGCCGAGTGGACAGAAGGGTCCTGTGCTGGTATGGACATGTTGAGCGAATGGGAGATGAAAGGCTTACAATGAGAGTACTGTATACGAGTCAGATACAAGGGGAGGGAGGAAGACTTACCTCCGTTGAGATGGAGTGATTGTGGAGTACAAGCGTTGAAAGATACAGAGATGACTGTAGAACAGGCAAGAGCAGTGGTAATAAATAGGAATGATTAGAGAATACTTGTGAATAGTTGAGAGATAACGCGGGCATTGGGTCAGGCGCCAGTTGGACTAGATAATGTGTAGTCCATCAAGCGTCTGGCCCGGGGAGCCGGTGTATATGAAGGGTCATGTCTGGATGTGAGGTGGGCGGGCATTGTGGTGTGCTCCACTGCGTGTCGGCATGCTAAGACTGGAACCTCTCCGGGAGGGCTGGGGCCGGTGAAATGCTGGAGGCCCCTAGTGATCTTTGGTCTCTGGGTCTTTTCCTAGGCGATCTAGATGTGTGTGAATATATATTTTTGTTAGACCATCTCAAGCTATGGGGTATGTGTATGAACATACATCTATTGTGGCAGAAAGGAAGCAACAAACACCTTGAAGCTCCATTGTCCCCATCTCATCTAGTGCGACACATAAAGCACCCATCATCTCAAAGCTTCAATTGATAATCCTGGGGCCTCGTACGAGTTACAGGCTACTGAACAGCCTACAGTCCAGAAGTTGAGACATAGAAAAACAAAATAATAATATAATAACAACAAAATTTAATGATGACCCAGTCATTCACATACAGCATATACACTGTACAGTACTGTATAATCTCATTTCTTCTGTATGAGCAAAGGTAGCCAGGGTAACAAAAATAATATATACAGTATACAGTACTGTATATACCAGGTATATATACTGTATATACCGGGGTATATAGGTTTTCCCACCAAGTTTACAATGTTTTTTTGTTTTTTTTAGCCTACTCAGTACGGTACCGGTATATATTTGTGTGATTGACTTGGGATTTGTTTCCTACTTACTTTAATGATATCTCATTAGTGCCATAGTTTTTTTTTTTTTTTTGAAATCGCTTTCATATTGCCTTGATGACAGTAGGTCTACAAAATACCGCGAAAGGTCAAAAATGTACCCCCTGTCCAAAGTCACCCCACTTTACAATACTGTACCGTACCTGTCTTAGCAGAACTACTCAATACAGCAAATAAACTTTTTATTTGGTTCCAAACTTGCTAATCCTTTTAAAATATTACATACTGGCATAGTGAAGTTTCAATAAGTGTGAAGATATACTACTAAGTTTGTGTGAATAGGCCTATACTTAGGCACATATCCCATAGCTAGGGGTGGCCGACTCGAGACAGTTACTGTATATACCGTACTGTTGAAGTTATAACCAGGTTACCAGGGATGGAGTATTCGTTTTTGTTATTCGTATTCGAATGCATTCGAATACAGTAATTCAGGGTATTCGTATTCAAATTCTTATAAATAAAAGTAAAAGTACAGTATGTGCATTCGTATTCAAATATTTGGACAAATTATTTGTATTCTTAGAATAATATGGCGAATACAGAGAGCGAGAGCAAGAGAGAGCAGTCATCGTTCGTATCTCGTCATATTCACAAATTTAATACCATACCATATATCTAGTTACTACACTATAAAAGTTTAAATACCAGTATTGAATACAGGTAGTGTCTGTTATCAGTCATAAAATGGTTAACCATTGCATAAGCTACGGTAATTAGCTAGGCCTATAGTAAAAAAGTTAATTAATTTATGGAAAAGTACAGTATTCATGACTGCATTCATGAATACTTTCATAAAGTATTCGTATTTGAATACTGAACTCGATAATATTCAAGACCTCTTTCGCAGCCCTATTAAAAATAATTTATTAGGGAAAATAGGGACCAATAGACTCGCCATATTTTTCTCATTATAGTCCGCATGGAGGAATTTCGTTATCGACACTTGAAAAAACCCGATTACACTGAAAAATAACACTAAAATAATGTCCCGAACGTAAACAAAGCATTGCACCCAATGAATCCTTCGACCTGGAGCGCATTCAGTCTACCCTATCAGGCAATCTTGTTTCTGTTTGAGCAATCCTGTTTATGATCGTGCAGACTGAACGACATGATAGGCAAACATTGATTCTCGTCGCTGATTGGTCAGTGGCTATGAGCACGAAATTCAAATCTTGTTGGCGATGTCTGCTAAGGTTTTAGGCCTGTAACATATGCTTTTTCGGTCTATTAATTTCAATCAATACATTTTATTATTGGATATTATTATTCATCAATATAGACTATTGTCTAAGGTAGTCACACTGTCAGCTACAGTCAGCAGTGTGACGCTTCTGCATAGTAGCCACGTGCGCGCGCGTCGGCTGTCCAGCCGTTTAGAAACCGGCTGGCGGCAGCCGGCCGGCAGGCTTTTCCTTAGTATATATCCTACGACAACGTAACTAATGTCTGGGATATTCTTATGTTGTTTCACAGCTTGTAGCTGCCCTTATTCTTAACCAACGCATCTTAGTATATTTTATTCTCAATAGTTGATTGTTTCATTATAATATATAAGATGGAAGTCTAGTGAGAGTGGGAGGAGACGAGAGAGAGACCGGCTGGGGGACGTTGCTTCGCGCGGAGAGTCTAGCTTGGGACGAGCCTGATGTTGCCATATGCATTTGTTTGCAACGTTAGGCTTAGTTTCGACTCGCGCACGGGGTAGACGATTTTGACCCGGCAACTGTGTTGAGTGTTGCCAAGCCTGGGATGTATTCTGCATGCCTAGGGCGGGGTCCAGACAGATTCAAGACTCAGAGCTCACCTCACTGTCGTACCCTTCGGACCCCCTTGATATCTATCCCTCTCAACCCCACTTAGAAACTTTCTCTCTTACTTTGTATACCTTCCTTCCACTACTTCACCAATCTATACAATTATCCCATCCCCTTGATAGACCTTATATCTATTATTGTATTAACAACGAGCTCTCAGATAACTAGATAGGATTTTGGGCCTTATGCAGGAGATGTAATTGTTAATGAGACCTAGGAAGCTTTTTTGTTGTCTCATATTTGGTGGTTTCATGCTTGCTAGTGTGTTCTTGTGTCAGGTTAGCAGGGGCTAGACCGAAGGGGAGGCTTTTTGCGATCCTTTAAGTAAAGTCTGCTGGTGCGAGTCCTGTGGACCCGCACGACTTTACTAGGATACCCGTGGGAGTCTGGGGGCATTTTCTTGTCTGTGTCCCTGTGTGTCTAGTGTTGTGTTGTGTGAGGGCCTAGTCCACTCAGCACTGCGCTAGCACGTCTTGCATTTGTTTTAGGGTCGCCAGGAGAGAGTCAGATACTTGCGATCTGAGTCTCTCAAGAGAGCACCCTTTCAATTAGAGTAATTTGGCGCACAGACTTGGGAACGTCCCTAGGCTAGAGCAGGTGGCTCAGCCCGGGTATCCGAAGCCTATATCCTTCCAGCTAGACCTCTGCCACCTGGCAGATTAACAGCTAGGGGTTTATTATTTCTGTATGCTTGTTATTGTGCCACAGTTTACCGTTTTTGTGAGCATTGTGAGTCAGGGTGTGGCTTAGAGACTCTGTCCGAGCAGGCTTGCCTGACTAAGAGTGAGAAGCACACCTGTATGTGGTTATGTTGCGAGTTGCTGCCTTTATTTAATTATACCTATGCCATTATACACTGTATGGCCTATCACTAGTATTTATTCCTGCTTATGAGTTAAGAGTTCTCTAAATCCGTAACGTACTTTCTTTGCTAAGCATCAGATCCTACAGTAGCCGCATGCAGTTTAGAAACCTGCATCTTGTCTACCGGTACGATGTTTTGAGGACTGTTTGCTTTCACCTTCTTTCACCTTCTTTCACGCAGGGGTGATTAGTTGTATTAATTAACGTAACGTTAAATGTACTTTCTTCTAGTTTGTTATTAAATTGTTTCTGCAATTTAATTCCGTTATCTATCTTTTCCTTGAAGCTTTAAGTCAACTTAATTGTGTGATCTTTTATATAGCCTGCTTGACTATCAGAAGTCTATAGTGCGTGCACCCTGTAACCGAGTCATAGGATACCTTGTTGTCCAGGCAGGACTCTTGACGATTTAGGGTGGTTTGTTGCCTGGGTTTATAGATAAGGGTTGGATCTAGCGTTTTCCGTTGTTGCTTGTGCCACATACCTAGTCCAATAGAAGGAGCCCAGTGTTTATATATCCCAGGACGTAACAGCAGCCTTGTTCAAGCTCAAGACAGACGGTAGGCTAGGCTACCATCAGGCTTATTATATATTGTAATCTTATTAAGAAATGTTGACAAAGTTATTACGGTCCTTATCTGGCAAAGGTAGCTCTTTCTTCCCCGTGTAATTTTGAAACAATTCTCCGTTAATCTATTGGAGAAATAAAAAGTAGATGTTCTTTTCCTGGCAATGTAGGACTATGAATATGCTAAACAATAGGCCTATAGTTTATATATATTGGCTATGTAGCCAGGCTGAATTAAATAGTATCCTATATAGGCTATATTATCTCTTCCTGGCAATGTATGTATAGGCATACTTTCTTTTTCTGACGATCTATGTGTATAATATAGGCTATTTGCAAGCCTATATTTATGGAAGGTTCATTAATATTATTTGTTAATCATTAGATCCCATTTGAAAATTGAACTATAGCGTGGTTAGGCTACCCTACTAGACATAGCTTAACTGACCTAACATACTTCGATGCAATTATGCCTCAGAAATTGTTTTTAAGAAAGTAAATAGAGTAATCAATCAATAATATAGACAAGCGCCGAAAAACCTGTCCATCAAGTTAGGCTATAACCCGTAAAATATAGGCTATCATTGGCATAGTAACATTACTAATATATAACTATAAAAATTAATACAAACCGCATACAAAACATAATAATTAATCAATAATATAGACAAACGCTCAAAAACCTGTACAGCAAGTTATAACCCATTAAATACATTATTGGCATAGTAACATTACCAATATATAACGAAACAAATTAGATAAAAACCGCAAAAAAAAAAAAACATTAACTCGTCGAGCCTCGAACCCTTGCGAGTAGGCTTACAGATTTAAAGGCGAAGTCGTTACCGGCTAGGCTATGCTTACTGCGCTGAAGTCTAGACGAAGTAGCTGCGAGGGTTGCGCTCCAAGTTGCTTGTTTTATGTTATATATAGCAAAATTGTCATGATAACTATGATTTTTATAGGTGTGCAACCTTATAATTTATATTGCGACACATATATAACATGGAGGGAGGCTAATTAAGCTTAATTATGATAATATAATGTCGAGGTGAGATTTAGGCTTACTGTTATGATAGCTTCGCTAGTCACCTCCAGGGAGTGTTAGCGTGATCGCCGTCTGATTGCAAACAATCACAAACGTGATTCGTCGAATCAGAGGCGATCACGTTCAGTATCCCGTTTGCGCGTTTGGGTAGACTGAACGCGCTCCTGGATCCTCTTCTTCTTGTTTTGAAAGATGTGGTAAGTGCGATTCACCCAATAAATGGCTTGAACGTTACTCACAAAAACGATATTATATTATATTAGGGTTAGATTAGGTTATGTTAATCTAATATAATATTTGTACATTTTGAAAGCGTGCATGGCCTCCCCACAATTTTCCTTACCTACTGTAAAAGCGCAATTCACCCAATAAATGGCGCCATTTGACGGAGTATCTTCAGATTAATGAATAATGGGTAAGTTAATGCAAATCCTCCACTCAAACCATGAAAAACAACAATTAAACACTATATTCCTTGGAAAAAATATAAAGAAACTTGGTAAATAAGGTGGCTCTAGCTGTCTTGAATGTTACCCTGAACTCTTGTATTCACTCCATCCCTGGTTATAACTACATAAATGTATTCTTGAACATGAATTAAGGCGGTGCTGGTTGGGGGGAGGGGCGTCGACTGACTGGGGGCAGAGGTGCATGGGGGCGGTTCGTTCGTGGCCACCCCTTCGGGGATCACGGCGTCAGGCAATAGATAGATAGATAGATAGAATGATTCTTAAATTTATTATTTCTTGACAGCATTTACACTCTTCATCGGTGTCCATCACATCACAATTCCCACACAGACACTTGCAATTATCTAGAGTTTCAATGTAGTAAAAGAATGGTACAGTACCATATCACAAACTGCTAACAAGCTACCGTACCAGTACTTATATTACCAAACTATACCACGTAACAAAATATACTAGTTAACCCATGAACTTCTAGAACCTGTACAAAGAAAAAAGGTAAAGTTGAGGGGGGGGGGAGGAGGAGGAGTGAAGAATGTGGCATGGAGAGATGCCACTACTTTCTATGTGTCGCCCAATTTTGAGAAATTTCCCGGCACTGGCACAGTATTTGATTTCATGTACATGTTTAAATACCGGGCCTGGCGGAAGGAACATAGTAGTTCCTGGGTTAATAAGCTATGCAACTGTGGACGTATGTGTGGGGAGGAGGCTGATGGTTGCCACTTCTTCAGGCAGAGAAAGATAAAAAGGTACGGTACCGGTACACAATGAGAGGAGTGGAGAAGGGAAGTAGAGATGGTTGAACGAAATGTGCCGACTGATTTTATATGTATAGATGAACGAATGAGGTAATCTGTGTTTCATACTAGGGGGTATTTGGGGCAATGAGGGGATGGGGGTTGTCTGACCATAATGTGGTAGTAGCAAATATGTGAGTACAGACGAAGTGGGTGAGGAAAGATAGAGTAAGGCAGGATGGAGGAGGAGTCATGTAGAGAGGGAAGAGGTTACAGGAAGAGTTAAAAAAAGCAGTAGAAGACACCTAGATAGGTTTGACTTGAAGCGAATGGAGAAGGTGTAATGAGTGAGCTTTGTGTTTATTCTTACAGTTTCTTACAGTAGATCCTCTGGAAAAAGGCAAACTATGCCTGTGTATCCAGCTCAGTACCAGTACTTGCACTGCTGCGGTCGTTCACGGTGTTGGCGGCGGCGGTAGCAGACGCAACATTTTTACTATTCTGTATTTTTGTTTTATAATCAAACTTCAAATCTTGTCTTCCCCATGCTTTATCAAGATTACTTTCAAACTCCCTTATTGATTCGGAATCGACTACATACATATCTTATGGAAGAGATATGTGCAGCATCATGATAATGATGCAGTTTTTACAACCATGCACTCCCTGCTCAATAGCTGGACTAAGGTGGGTGCCCTGATGAACAGTGACTTCGGTGAACAGTTGCCACAGATTGCTAGATTGCACCCTCCACCAGCACTGGCGTCTGCCAATAACACACTGGATGGCCTGAGACTCGAACCCTTGACCGTGAGGTTTACAGGCGAGTGTTCTACCAACCGTGCTACGGCCAACATGTGAGGAGTTAGGAGGAGGGGAAGGAAGTGAAAGGATTAAACAGTATGGTGGACTAAGGAGGTGAAACAAACAGTTGAAGAGAAAAAGAAAGCATACAAGAGTGGTTGGGTAGTAGAGGGAATGAAAATTTGGAGAGGCAGAAAAGGGAAATGTAAGTGAAGAAAAAGAGAGTAGTGAGCCTGAGCACGAGAACAGTAGATGACAAATTTAGAAGAAATTGTTTTGGAAGGAGGTCAAGAAAGTTAGGGAGTGTGACAATGGAAGTAGGCCTAGTAAGGGCGTGAAAGATAAAAATGGGCGAGTTCTAGTGATGAAGCAAGCTAAGAAAGCACTTTAACCTGGGAAATGAAAGAGGGGGTTAGAATAGACCCATCACTGGTACTGTAGAATAGTGATGTAACAGAGCAATGAGTAGATGGGGAACAAGGTGGGTTTAGGAAGGGAAGAGGCTGTGTAGATCAGATCTTCTCCTTGTGAAGAAGTACCCAGTATCTGCAGGAGAAATGGAAGTTTATGCTGCCTTCATGGACTTGGAGAAGCCTAAGACAGTAGGTAGAGAAGGTGTGTGGAAAGTACTGAAGATATAGCAAGTACCGGTAGTTGGTAAGTTGCTGGAAGCAGTGTAAAGCATGTATGAGGGTGAAAGAGAAGCAATGCGTGTAGAGAATGAGCATAGCGATTTCTTCAATAAAGCATGGGTGTATAATGTCCCCATGGATGTTCAGTAGCCTATACAGCACATATTGTATGGATGGAGTCATGAAATAAATTCAAAGAAAAGCAGAGGATGTTAGAGTACACTAGTAAGGCGATGGAAGTTGCCTGTGCTATGGTTAGCTGATGATACTGCTCTTATGAGTGATAATGAGTGAGCGTTGCAAAGTTTGGTTTAGTAATTATGTTTAGAATGCTGTGTGAAAAACGGAACTCCAAGGTCAATAGGTCGAAGAGAGGGATGCATTCCCCCCCAAGGTTAAGGAGGCCTTCATCTTATGGTGAAGGAAGAAATGAATATACCCCATGCATCCTACTGCATGTTGTATAAGGCGACTAATAGGGGGCGTGAAGAATGAGTTGTGGACCAACAGCCATTAGTAGCCTATACAATAAAGCCTTGTTATTGGCACTCAGGCACTGCCTTGGTATGGCCATGCCGAGACTGGTAGAGTGCGGTTAGGTGCCACAAGGGACTCTACTAGTTTAACCTGGGCGCTGTTGGCGCAACGCCAGAGTCGGCAACAGTGTTACATGGTAGGGCAGTGTTGTGGCAGGATCTTGTTGTTCTAAAGTCCAAGTTGCCTAATGTACAGTAGAGTCTTGGTATGGTACCGTACTGTCTTGTTGTGGCACTGTTGAGGCTGGTATTGTTTGCAGATACTGCAGATGGACCTACTGTAGTTGAGTCTTGGGTAAGGGTTGTGTTAGCGGGTGTACCGTACCGTACTTTTTTTCTTTACATAGTGGCACGCTCGCAGTTACTGTACATTCGCGTCTAATTTGACTGCTGTTATTTGCCCCTGCTGGTAATATATATATATATATATGATAATAACAATAAGTCATGGAGGGTGGGAGGCAAAGCCTCCCTCAACATAACAATTACCTCTTTCTTTTCTAATGATGCACACTCCACCTTGAGCCACATACAAGATTTTGTAAAAATTGGAATGGAAACTTTTATTCCTCATCAAAAGTACAGTAAAAGATCTAATTCACCTAAATGGTTTGACCATAATTGTGCTAGAGTAACTGAACAAAAAGCAATAGCCTACAATGCATACACAAGATCAAAAACTCATGAAGCCTTTAATTACTTTAGAAACATCAGAAATCATGCCAAAACTGTATTAAACCTAACTAAATCAAACTTTCTCCACAAGCAGGCAAATAAACTTCTAAATAATCCAAATGATAACAAAATATTTTGGTCTACTCTTAACTCATTTAAATCCAACTTCACTACTGCTTCATCCATTCCACCATTAAAATCTCCGACTGACAATCTTGTAAGTGACCCACGAGGTAAAGCTAACCTTCTTGCGGATATTTTATCCACCAACTCAACCTTAGATGAAATAAATCAAGATGTCCCTGTACTTAATTTTAATTCGCCTGAAATTCCCTCACTTAAGATCCACACCAGACATGTCAAAACTATTTTGCAGAATCTCTCAGTAGATAAGGCTCCTGGTCCAGATGAAATTCCTCCAATAGTACTTAAGAATTGCTCCTTGGTGCTCACTCCTGTATTGGCAAATTTTTCAGTCTGTGTACTCATACCTCATGCTTCCCAGTACCCTGGAAAGAAGCAAACATCCATCCAGTTCCTAAAAAAGGTGCCTCTTCAGATCCATCAAACTACAGACCAATAGCTATAACTTCCACTCTTGGTAAAGTCTTTGAAATTATATTAAATAATCACATAATTAAGCATCTTGAGAATAATAAATTAATCAGTGATAGGCAATATGGTTTTAGACGATGTCGATCAACTGCAGACATGCTTTGCCTTCTTACGCATCAAATCAACCAAGCTACAGACCAACATGGTGAAACACATACAATAGCACTGGATATATCAAAGGCATTTGATAGAGTCTGGCATCAATCCTTATTGTCGAAGATGTCACACTACGGCCTTGCATCATTAGTTCCACTAATTTCTTCTTATCTTCATAACAGAAAAATATGTGTAATGGTAGATGGCCTTTATTCTCAATTTCACTCAATAAATGCTGGTGTTCCCCAGGGATCAGTTTTGGCCCCAATTATGTTCCTCATTCATATCAATGATCTCATATCTACCACTCATAATCCAATACATTCCTACGCAGATGACTCAACACTCCACAGTTCCTTCACATTTACCAATTCTTTCACCCAACCCGATCTTATAAATTCAAAAATAAACACTGCAATTTCTCTGAACCAGGACCTTTCTAGAATTAATGGATGGGGACAAAAGAATCTAGTTTCCTTTAATGCACAGAAAACCAAATATATTCAATTTTCTAACCGACAGAATCTCGCTGACTCCCATATATTTGTTAATGATTTAAATATTCCCACTTCCCCTAGTATTGACATTCTCGGTGTAACATTAACTACTAACTTGAGCTGGACACATTATGTTAGAAGCATTGCTAAGAATGCCTCTAAAAAACTGGGACTCCTGTACAGAGTTCGAGAATTCTTCACTGACGAGCAGTTGGCCGTGATATATAAAAGTCATGTGCGTTCTCAGATGGATTACTGTTCACCTCTGTGGGGTGGAAGTGGAGTGGTTGCATTGAGGCAGTTGGACAAAATTCAAAATAAAGCTATTAGATTAATCAATAACCCTGCAATCACACAGGACCTTCCTACATTATCCATACGAAGAAACGTTGCATCCCTTGCATTATTCTACAGATATTTTCACAGCAATTGTTCCGAGGAACTTGCTTCAATTGTGCCGCCTCTCCACATCTTTCCCCGTAGAACTAGGGCAGCTGAGAGCGCCCATGAATTTACACTTTCTCCTCCACAATGCAGAACTTCTGCTTATCAGAATTCATTTATCCCCAGAGCTACTCCTCTTTGGAATTCACTTCCCTCGAATTGCTTTCCACAAACTTACAATCTACAAATGTTTAAATCCAGTTGTTACAAACATTTTATGAATGGAGGATGCCTTTAGGCACATGGACCTTTTTGTTTTATCTGTGTTTTTCCTTCCTCCGTTCATAGTCTCATAAAAAAAAAAAAACAAAAAAAAAAAATGGTTAAATTGGATTTTAGGTCATGTATGTGTTTTTTGTATTACAGTATAATCCTTTTTTCTCATCAGTTTCTTCATTGATTAGTGTGTTTTAAGGTGTTTTTCCTTCTGGAAATTCATATTTACCCATTATTTTGCAATATTAAAACATGCCCCCTAAAACCATATTTTGTCATTACCCTAACCTAACCTGGGGGCTGCCGCCCCCAGACCCCCCGCAGGGTTAATATTGATATAGAATATGACAAAATACTAAAACTATGGTAAAAAAATTAAAAATATTAGTTCTCAGCTGATCCAAGATGGCTGCCATCACCCTTATTTAACCTGACAAGCGCGATTTGACAGTAGGTGCTAGGGTAGTTATTTGTGCATTTCTAGCCCTGGATTCTGACAGAATTCGTTATATTTACAATATAAACCATTATTTGTTTTCGGTATGCTTTTATTTTACATATATGATGTATATATGAACCTTCAAGAGTGCTAAAATAAGTGGGAAAAGCATTTGGGTGGTGAAAAACGAAGATATTGGCCACCCGGTCATAATCTCAGGCGAGAGAGAGAGACAGGCAGCCTTCCCCTCTCGCTGTCTGGGAGTCAACTGAGGAGAGCGGGGCGGTGTGTGCCGGTGTCTGGGTGTTGCATAACGATCTTTTATGCAACCCACTTGTGCTACATTATCGCGGGAGAGAAAAATAACCGATAAATGATGATAATAAGAGGAAAAATAGGTGATAATTCAGGAGGGGAGGGAGGGGGGAATAAGGTGGGGAAGGAGGGGAGGGGGGTGGGTGAGATTTACATGGATGAGTACTGGAGGGGAATTATCTCACCTAGAGACAAATTCCTTTGTTTTGATAGGCCCTTTTTTTTTATGGAAGTCTTTTTTTATGGTCCTGCTTCCGTGAGGCCTATCGCGTTCCCTATAGGAAGCCTTCCGTGAGGCCTATCGCGCTTGCCGGGTTAACCCACAAAGTATAAGGAAAAATAATTTAATATGCAGCAGTAAAGACATATATTATGGTGACTAATACTCTATGACAAAGCTATAGTATACATTTAGAACATTATATCCAATACGTGACCTAAAATCCAGTTTGTCCTAACAATTTATCCAACACCTGGCCTTGGGATACAATAATGGGTTGAGGGGGGCTTTGTTCCCCTCACCCCCCATGACGTATTGTATCTTCATATACAATACCAGCAGGGGCAAATAACAGCAGTCAAATTAGACGCGAATGTAAATGCGAGCATGCGACTATGTAAACAAAGCGGCCGGTACGCCCGCTAACATAACCCTTATCGAGTCTTGCTGCGGCACGGTTGCACTATACAGTACCAACATCAGCCAAAGTGCTGACATACGGGTCACCCCTTGCATATTACATATACAAATTATCCACCGTCCACTGCCTTTTATTATTCCTGGGGGAAAGTGACATAGGCCTAGGTCTAGTCAACAGTGTTTGAGAAGCTTAGGGACGCGTCTTGCACGAGAGGCAATTTTTTACATATTCGATGAAAAACCTAGCCTACTTAACCCATTAAGCCCCAGCTGATTTAACCCGTTGAGCCCCGGCTAGTTATAATATTTTGTTCACCCCAGTCCCAAGCCATTTTCACTTCTTATTTTTGTTTGCTAAAATGGAAGACATGGATGAGAAATGAAAAAAAAAAAAAAAAAATCACCTCGGATATTATTTTTTTTGGGGGGAGGCCCTCAAAAAAATGTGTTGAGCCAAAATGGAAGAGAATGGTGAGAAATGAAAAAAAAAAATCACCTTGGTCATTTGGGGGGCGGGGGGGGGGGGTCGAAAGTTCGTCTCCCCTGCATGACCACCCGCCCGGGAGCACTAGGGTGAAAACTGAGTATGGCATTGTACGGCATACATCCTAAGGAGTGTCTCACATAAATCTCAAGCCTATAGCTCCCATACGACCGGAGTAATGAAGGTTCAAAGTGGCGGTGAACTAAGGGTGTAAAGTATCCCCACTAAGCCCACCACCACCAGCCGCGCGGCTGTCTTGGCCCGCTCACACCTACCGGCCCGGCTCCCACACACACTACGGTACCTCCCCCTCCTATTCTCCTGCCATTTCCTACCTTACGAGCCACGTAACTGATTTTAATATGTCGGACGCACGTGATGCGTCGCTGGGAGTTGGTGATCAAACACTGCCGACGCATCACGTGCGACGCTGGGTCTCACTGGGTTAATAAAAATGCACACTCCAGACCCAGCCAATTGTCAATTTTTGTTTTCCTGAAAAGACATGGGATGGGTTAGTAATAAAGGAAAAACCACAAAAAAGCGCTCACTTAGGTAATTTAGGGGTCCTGGGGGGCGGCGAAAAGTCGCAATTAACATGGGGTGATGGGTAGGCAAAATACTGGAAAATCACTCCAGCGTGCACGCGGCTGGACTTAGGGGGCTGCCAACCATCGGTATTGTTCCGTGGGATCCTAAAGCAGTTCCCATACAAATTTGAACCCTCTACGAACCTTCTATCAATGTTCAATTAGCGCCGTCGGCTATACGCTGGTACTGACAGGGATTTACAATGCCGTCGACTCACGTCCGACGCTGGTGTCCACCTGGTTAATCTGTATCTAGGCCTACTTGTATTTTATTGTGTTCACGAGACATGAACTAGTTTTCATAACGGGCGAGGCAAGCATAAGAGCGAGTTCAATAGTTGATTATTTTTTCAAAGAAAAAATATATTTACATGTGTTGGCCTAACCAGGCATAATCTTCACAATGACCGTTTAAACTGTCAAACATGTCTTAATTAAAAAATAAATACCGTAGATACCGGTAGGCTTATTTCTGCAGGAGAATGACGCCACTTTACGATACATTTGCTGTGAAAATATACACATACAGCATAACTCTTCGATAAAGCTAGTTATACTACCCCTATTTTGTCGCTATTCTGTTGGTGCTAATGGGTTAATATTATTAGTACAGTAAACTTCCGTTAATCCGAAGGGCAGCGGACCGGCCCTCGTTCGGATTAGTGGATTTTTCGGATTATCGGACTTTACCCCTATGAACCTGTGTATTAATGGCCTGCCGAAAACATTGAGGCATTAGGCCACCCAAATGACACACACACATATCATATGTTCATGTAATCACTTCAAAAGTTTACCATTGTCATTGTAACCTATTACCTACTTCAGTGGCACTGGGCTGGTCTATCAGAGTGAGACCTGAGCGATCTCTGCCATACCCATAGCTTACTCTGACTGTTCCTTTTACTTATATATTTTCTAGATCTCAAGTGACGGCGTCTCTTCCGTGGATTGACCTCCCAATCTACCAAGATTGGAAGCTAAAGCATCACATATTTCCCTTGCCCCTCAACTTTCTCTTCATAATTGCTGAGGGGCACAGGGCCCTGGGTGAGTCTTTGGTTTCCCGGGCGTTTCCGCACCCTCCTCAGCTCCCCGCCATGGAGTGGCTTCGGTCACCCAGGCTTTATTGTGGTCGGCAGGGCGGGTTCTGTGGGGGCGCTCGTTTATGGCCTTGGCCTTACTCGGGGCCTTGGGGCTGTTCGGCCAGGCAGCTTGGGGAACAACAACATTACCTACTTCAAAACATTCAGATTAATGGTCAAAGGAATCTGCTGATATAAAAGTCTTCTTCTTCTAAACACCATATGTCCGCATCGTCTACTAGTGAGTTTGTCTTGCTCTTGAAGATCAGATCAGATGTGGTTCGGGAAGTAATGCCTTAACAACGGCACTTCCCGGAGAGGTTCTTGTAATTTTCCTTTTGTGACGTGCTCCGTTATATTATATTGTATTGAAAGCACCCTTGTCTTGTTGTCTTGAAAGCACCCTTGGGACGCTCCGATCACTGAACTATAAATAGTAGCGTATCGGAACTTCCAAAGGTGCGTTTTCAAGCTCAAGACTAATACGTCCAAAGGTGCGTTTTCAAGCTCAAGACTGAATGCGCTTGCAGAAAATGCGGTGCAAGCCAGTAGCGCATCGGAGCGTCCCAAGGATGCGTTCAAGAGCAAAACAAACTCTCTAGCAGACGATGTGGTGTTTAAGTTTATATCAGTAGCTTCCTTTGACCATTAATCGGAATGTTTTGAAGTAGGTAATAGGCTACAATGACAATGGTAAACTTTTAAAGTGAATTCATGAACATATGATATGTGTGTGCTCCATTATGTGTCATTTGAGTGGACTAATGCCTCAAAAAGGGGACTTTGGGACTTCTTGAAATTCGGACCATCGAGTGAATTCGGATTTGGCCTCAAATTGAAAAATTCGGACTATTGGGAGATTCGAATCATCGGTCGTCGGATTAACCCCTCCAACCCGGAAGGGCTCTTGAACGCCCATAACAACCTCGGCCCGCGCAACCCGGAAGGGCTCTTGAACGCCCATTGCTTGCATGCGTGCTTTCGAATGCCGCGCGTACATTTTTGGTATCATGGGACGGTAGGTGGCGCCACTCGGCGTAAACGACGCCACAGCAACAGTATCTACCCCGACGCCATCATGGACAGTACGCCAAATAGTGATTCCGCTGTGTCCGATACCGTGCTTCCTACGACGCCCTTGCTAGTTCGTCGCGCCTTACCCCGACGCCATCGCCTAAATGTGTTATCTCCCGGAGGTATTGAGACGACATTGAGACTATATGAGCGTGCTGATGCCAAGTATAGTGTTGATGATATAGTCAGTGACGACTCCAGTAACTATAAGTCGAATGATTATGGCCATGAGAGTGAGAAAGAAGAGCAATTCCTGGGATTTGCGAGAGAACATGACAGTGATGAGAGTGATGAAGGTGATGTACCAGTTGTTGAGGAAGCTGGTTTACCTATAGACAGTGAACTTGAGAGAGTGAGTGGGAGAGTTCAAGGTCACTCACCAAATTTCGCATAAGTGACACGACTCCAAGCCCTTCCCCAGGTAAATCGCCTTTCAAGCTACACTTGTATAAGCAGAAAATACTTGAGAAGGCGGCCGCGGCAGCTAGGGAACAAGCAAAAATACTTGGTGAGGAGGAGGCTGTGAGTGAGGGTCAGCGTGGTGACCCTTCTCGTCCGCCATTGTCTCCCTTATCTACCCACGCCACCCAAGATGACCCGGATGCCCCGCATTCTTCCCCACCACCCCCACCATTGCCAAGGGTTGAGGACCCCCCACTTTCGACCTATTTGCCTCCTAGGTGCCCCGACAGGAGACATACTGCTTCCGAAAAGGGGAAAGGTAGGAAATATACCAAAAAAAATTAAGAAAAGTAAGAGAGTTTTGTTCGAGGCTCCCGCGGCGTCCACCCCTGCCGGCCCCAGCCATACGTCCCCGCAACTTTCCCCACGGTCCTCCCCACCTCTCCCGCCTTCAACATGTCTTCCTGAAGAAGTCTTTGAGCTCGGATCACCAATACCTGGGCCTAGTGACAGTGAAACATTGCTTTCTGTCACTCGTCGCAGGCCAAGGAGCCCAGGACCTCGGGGGGACACAGCCTCACCTGCCACTCCTTCCCCACCTCGCCCACCCGCACGCCGCCCACGCATCACTGGTTCCCCGCCAGATTATGTGGGGGCCACTGATGATGAAGGGCACCTCTCTGAAGACTCTGGCCATGATTACAGAAGTCCACCATCAGGGCAAGATGACCACTCTGATGATGACTATATGGACATCGACGACCCTCGACCCATCCGCTTGGCCCGGCGTCGTGCTGCCCGTCGTGCTGGCCGACGCCCTCGCCGCCCTAGGGTGCGCGCCTCCCGAGTTGGCCGTGGGCGTGCTGGGCCACCAGCTGGAGCTCCTCGTCAGCGTAGACAAGACCCATTCTACGTTTTTCAGTGGCAAGACGTAGTTGATGGGGATGGATACAACCCTGATGTGCCAGCTTTTGATGAGGTACTGGAGGGTTCATGCATTACCCCCAATTTTCCTGCAGGCCCCAATGCTCCACCACACAAACTATTTGAGGCCTTCTTTGATGAGGAGGTGGTAGGCTATGTTGTCAAAGAGACAAATAAGCAGCACCAATTCCAGGTCCACTTTTTGGGCAAGGTGACCAAGGGCCACATGAAGCAGTGGACCCCAGTGACTCATAAAGAGTTCATAATGTTCCTGGCACTCACCATGCTAATGCCTCGTGTCAAGAAGCATAGGTTGCCTGACTATTGGATCACCAATGATCTGATATCCACCCCTGCCTTCGGGAAATATATGTCTCGCGACCGGTACCTTGATATCCTCGCAGCGCTCCATCTTGTCACCAACACCGACGTCCACCTCGGTGACAAGCTGTGGAAGATTAGGACGTTGTACGAGATGATGCGAGAACGCTTCACCTCCTACTTCAAGCCCTTCCGCAAGGTCGTCATTGACGAGTCTCTTGTGCTGTTCCGGGGAAAACTCAGCTTCCGGCAGTACATCCCCTCAAAAAGACATCGCTTTGGCATAAAATTCTTTGTGCTGTGCGACTGCCAAACTGGCTATGTCCTGGACTTCCTGCTCTACAGCGGGAAGGAAGGGGACTTGCTTGTGGACCCCCTCATTGGCTTTGGCGGAGCAGTGGTGCAAGCCATGATGGACCGCTACTTTCACAAGAATCACGTCCTCTACACGGACAATTATTACACGTCCCCCACTCTCTCACAGTACCTGCATGAGCGCAAGATGGGGACTGTAGGCACAGTACGAGGGAAAAGGAAGGGCATGCCACCTTTCCCTCCAAAGACCAAAAAAGGTGATGTGTTCAAGAAGTCGGGGCCCATTCTGGCTATCCACTGGCACGACCAGCGGAAGGTCAACCTCCTGACCACCATCCACAAGGGGGAAATGGTGAAGACTGGCAAGGTGGATCGCCGCACCCAGGCCAGGGTGACCAAGCCCGATGCTGTCCTGGACTACAACATCAACATGAGGCTGGTGGACAAGTCCGACATGCAGATAGGCTTCATTGACTGCCTGCGTACCTCGTGCAGATGGTACAAAAAGTTCTTTCTGCATACGGTGGACATGTCAGTTCTGAATGCCTACAATATATACAAGCTTCGGAATGTGAACACACCCATGAAGTTCAATAGCCTGCGGAGGTTCCAAAAGCAGGTGTTGACGGAGCTCCTGGAGAAGTATGCTACGCCACAGAGGGCAGTGGCACATCCTGGGCCCGCCGTTATTGACCGCTTGCAGTGTGCTCAATACTTGATTAGGCACAGGCTTGGTTCCCTGCCTCAGAATGAATCAGGAAGAACACAGCAGAAGCGGTGCCATGTCTGCTACAACAGCAGGGTGAGGCCGAGGCCAGGTAAAAAGTCAACCATGGAGTGTGTGGAGTGCAAGGTGGCACTCTGTGCTTTAGAGTGCTTCTTTGATTACCACTCCAAGCTGGAGTTCTAATAATCATAGTGAAAGTGCCAAAGATAGTGACAATATGTACAGTATATATATAGGCAAAAAGTGGAAGTAAACCAATTTATTGTTATACAAAAGTCATGTATTATGATAAAATTGATACAAATACAATTACACCATAATAATATGTGAAAGTGACACATATGTATATACCAAGTGACATTCATATGATTAGAACCTATAGAAATATATAAATCAGTGAAAAAAGACAATAAATTGTATATAAAACGTTTACAAATCATATAACTAAGTGAAAGTGACACAAGACCTAATATTTGATGGCCAAAGTATAATAAACACCTGTGATAACGAATAATCAGTGCCTAATACAACAATAACCTACCTCAATTACTAATAAAATGTACGGTATCGAGTGAAAATGAGCATTATCAGTGACAGTGACAAAAGACCTAATATTTGATGGCCAAAGTATAATAAACACCTGTGATAACGAATAATCAGTGCCTAATACAACAATAACCTACCTCAATTACTAATAAAATGTACGGTATCGAGTGAAAATGAGCATTATCAGTGACAGTGACACTCTCTAAAGCATATTTGTCAAAGTGAAAGTGACAAAAGACCTAATATTTGATGGCCAAAGTATAATAAACACCTGTGATAACGAATAATCAGTGCCTAATACAACAATAACCTACCTCAATTACTAATAAAATGTACGGTATCGAGTGAAAATTAGCAATATCAGTGACAGTGATACCCTAATAAACATATTTTATATAATTGGCCTCAAAATAACTAGAAAATATCAAATAAACATCACATTCTCAATATCAAACACTAAAATCGTCTAAGGGAGATAAATACTTTGGCGCGACGAGCGGCTAGGTGCGTCGTAGCCATGGCCGGGGCGACGCGTCCGAACGCGGGAAGAATTTGCCGCCGAAAAGCACTCTTCTTCCCGCGCTCACCATTATGCAACCAGAGGGGCTAGAGACCTCTACTCAACGCCATTCGACAGAGGAAGGTTTGTGGAACATAATTCTTTTTTATTCACAACATTACATGCCATATTCATTGACTTACAGAGTAGTTAACATAGGCCAAAGATCGTCAAAACACCCGGTACCGCAGCACAGTCGCAAGCTATAGCCCCCGGGGCTGGAGGGTTAAAGGACTTTTACTGTAGTAGACTTAGCATGGTTTGATGATGCGCGGAAATGTATATTTGACTTGAAATAGATACATTGAAGTATTAAAAACTTTTGCGAACCCATAAACAGGGAACGTGAGCTGGGTTTAGACCGTCGCGCACCCATAAACAGGGAACGTGAGCTGGGTTTAGACCGGTCGCGAGACAGGTTAGTTTTCGGTTATGTTAGGTTAAGTTAGGGTAAATCTACAGTTATACTACCCCTACCCCCTTCAAAACACACCTTTTAGCGTGTTTTTGGATGGTTCAGCAGACGCGGAAACTGGAAAAAACACTTATTTTGATAACAAATTATCACCAACCAGATAAGAGTTTTTCAGGTAATTTTGTTTTATTTTTTTATTTGATATACAGTGTTGTTTAATACCGAGGACCGTCGCATTTTAGTATTTTTAACATGAGCCTAACCTAACTTAACCTAACCTAACCGAAAAGTAACCTGTCTTTGCGACGGTCTAAACTCCCCCTCACGTTCCCTGTTTATGGGTGCGCGACGGTCTAAACCCTGCTCACGTTCCCGGTTTGCGAAGGTTTGTAATACTTCAATGTATCTATTTAAAGTCAAATATACATTACCACGCATCATCAAACCATACTAAGTCTACTACTAATAATATTAACCCATTAGTACCAACAGAATAGCGACAAAATAGGGATAGTAGGCTATAACTGTAGATTTATCACGTTTTTTTTCCAGTTTCTGCGTCTGCTGAACCATCCAAAATCACGCTAAAAGGCGTGTTTTGAAGGGGGGAGGTGGGTTTTTTTTTTGTTTTTTTTTATATATATATTCCTCTCGGGCATAGGCTGAGAGCCTTAACATTCACCGCTTTACAATGAACAGTGAAGCCCGTGAGGTCTTGTTCCAGTCTAGGGAGTGAGACATGTGAAGCACGTAGAGTACAACGAGCACCTGCCATCTTGCCTTCACATGAGGCACGGTGATCACTCATGGCCCGAAACGACCCCATCTCTGAAGCCACCTCGTTCCCGTGCTTCACTGTCTCACCCCCTACACTCGGACTCTCACACTTACACAACGCCACCTGTTGAGCAGATAACTACGGTGTATATTGGGGGGGAGGGGTAGTATAACTGTAGATTTACCAACTCTTCTCTAAAACATAAACCTAACCAAACAACCTAACCTAGTAGCCTATTCATGTAGTAATGAGAATACTAGGTTAGGTTATTTTTTTTTTGGTAGGTTAAGTATTTATAGATGATTTATGTTGTAGGCTATGTCGGTAGAGGTAGTGGTGCGCCCGATAACACAACTCTTACCGAGTTTTTTGTTTTTACGGTAGGCCTACTTTATATAGCCTAGCATAGTGCACATAAAATATATCTCCGGAGGTTGAAAGTTGAAACACATTTTAATATGATCTTTGCAACATCCTTATTCTATAATAGCCTTCAAATATCGAGAAATAATTAGCGGTAGTTTCGGTAATAAGTACCGTACCCCATATAAATAACAAATCCAAAACAATAAGATAATCTTCAAGGACATTAGGCTACATCCGCCTTATTAGAAACAATTGGAAAAACTCAATTTTTCTGTCACCAATTTTCCCATAGACTTTTTTATTTTTCCCTGTTAGTTTTCATCAATATATAGTGTTTGGAAATAATTACAACCCTCTGAGAAACCGTTTTCCCCATTATACAACGATCTTAAGACACGCCGCCCGATAGTGGGGAGGGCTATGAAGTTCAGGGAAAATGAGGGGTTAAAAGCGTAACAAAGACATTAGCCTAAACTAACAACCTTACCTATCCTAGTATTATGGGTGGGGGCTGCCGCCCCCACACCCCCGCTGATTGGTTAACAGTGCAAAAAACACAGTATTATGGGACATACCCTACTCCGCCACCGAGTGGCAGTGGGAGGGCCGAGAGGTTCACAACAATAACATGGACGCAGTGTTGCCATATTCTAAATGCAGAATTATCGTATTGTGACCACAAAATTATGGAATTTGCACCAAAATTATCGTACACACTAATATATATATATATATATATATATATATATATATATATATATATATATATATGGTCAATATACAGGAGACAACAATATAGGTAGCAAATTTCTAATGGTAGTTTTGGGTTCCTATCATATGCTTCATTTCTATATACTTTTTATCCCCCGGGGGGGGGGGGGGGGGGATTTTTTTTTTTTTTTTTCTTGGATTTTTTTTTAACCTAACCAAAAAACCTAAATGTATTTGGGGGTTATTAGGCTAGGTTAGGTTAGGTTAATGACAAAAAAAAAAAAATCCCAAGAAAAAAATTAAAAATCCCAATTTTTATTTGTTTTTTCCCCTGGGTATAAAAAGTATATAGAAATGAAGCATATGATGATAGGAACCCAAAACTACCATTACAAAATTATGTGCTACCTATATTATTGCATCTCCTGTATATTAACCATATATACAGTATATACAGGTATATAGGGAATGTTTGTTCTAAATGGCGTGTGTACGAATCGGTGCCGTCTATAGGAAGCAAATTGACAACCATGTTACGAAAAAATTCCATTTTAGTACCATATATTTTTATTAGGTTTTGCCGAGGGTTGAAACTAATTGTAATATGATGCTTAGAGCATTATAGATTCCATATCGGTCTTCAAATATGTCAAAATAATTGGGGACAAATAAATGGAGTTAGGCCTATACCGAGGATTTTCGTTATTGACAAATTGAAAAAATACCCTTTTCACAGAAAAATACACCAACAATCTGCCAAAGATGTCTAATAGCGGGAGGGGGGGGGGGGGGGGCAGCCCCCACCCATAATACTAGGATAGGATAGGTTAGGCTAATGTCCTTTCAAAGGGGTATAGGCTAGTAAACACTAGGATAGCTTATACCCAGTAAGAGGTAAGAAGAAGAGTCCTGATGTAGTGTCCTTGAATGCTACCAACAATAAACCCTTGAAAATTGTTGTGGTCCGGCTCCTTTATAGGCCTATTGACCCAATTTCTCATTTATTCTCGTAAAAAAACACATTAAATAAGTTATTTAAGTTTCTATTACCAGTATCAGACCAGAAAAGGGTGTAGGCCTAGGCTGTTGATGGAGGCATGGAAACCTAAATGAAATCTCCAATAAATACGTGGTGGTAGGCTACCTGTCAAATGCGTGTCCCTTTAGTAAAATGCTTCCATAGCCTATATTGCCTACATGCTTTAAGAGTCTCCCCGCAGTCCGCCGGGGGAACTCTTAAGTCTCCCTGCAGCTCCCGGGTTAAGAACATAAGAACACGAAAATCTGCAGAGGGCCTACTAGCCCACATGAGGCAGATCCCTTTCACATCCAAGCAGGGTGTCAAACGACGCTGTTTTTTTGAGTGATAACGCAAATGAACTTTTTGTATAATGATAACAGAAACTCTCCCAACCCTTTTTTTTTTTTTTAAGAAACAAAAAAGGTAAATTGACACAATTTTGGTCTCCATGTTCCATCTTGATTGCCTTTAGATTGCAGGAAATGCTGTTTTAGACACCTAAATTCTCAAAAAAAATACGGGGGAGCATGCCCCCGGACCCCCCTAGAGCTCGCGTCTTCGCCGCTCCATCGCGCGCTATAATGATAACAAAATAATAAACCATAATGATAACCCAATCATATTTTGTGGATTGACACCCTGCAAGTTAAATTGGGTTAATATACAGGAGACGCAACAACGTGTTTTTCAGGTATTTTTTTTGGAATTTTGATTTTGTTTTTGGTGTTTTAGTCTAATCTAGTGATGAAATTGAATGGGAATTAAGCATTTACCCATTATCCATCAATCTAAAGACACGCCCCCCGATAGTGGGGAGGGCTATGAAGATCAGGGAAATTGAGGGGTAAAAAGCGTATAGAACACTATAGAACACGATAATACACATTTGTAACCCAAATTTGGCTCGGGTTTGTTCAATTTCCAGACCCATAAAACCTGATTTTTTTTAAAACCCGAGCCAAGTTTTGACGAAACTTGGCTCGGATTTAACAAATGTAAAAATGAAAAAAACACAGTAACCTTGGTAAAATATTGGCTCGGGTTTTGTCAATTTCCAGACCCATAAAACCTGACTTTTTGAAAACCCGAGCCAAGTTTTGACGAAACTTGGCTCGGATTTAACTAATTTTAAAATGAAAATAACACAGTAACCTTATTAACATGTTGGCTCGGGTTTTGTAAATTTCCATACCCATATAACCCGACATTTCGAAAACACGAGCCAAGGCTCGGATTTTACTAATGTTCATGTTAAAATTACACAGTAACCCTAATAAAATCTTTGTTTGGGTTTTCATAAGGTTAACATTACCCTAACCTAACGAAGTAAGAATGGGGTTAACATTAGCCTAACCTAACAACCTTACCTAACCTAACCTAGTAAGAATGGGGTTAACATTAGCCTAACCTAACAACCTTACCTAACCTAGTAAGAATGGGGTTAACATTAGCCTAACCTAACAACCTTACCTAACCTAACCTAGTAAGAATGGGGTTAACATTAGCCTAACCTAACAACCTTACCTAACCTAACCTAGTAAGAATGGAGTTAACATTAGCCTAACCTAACAACCTTACCTAACCTAACCTAGTAAGAATGGGGTTAACATTAGCCTAACCTAACAACCTTACCTAACCTAACCTAACCTAGTAAGAATGGGGTTAACATTAGCCTAACCTAACAACCTTACCTAACCTAACCTAGTATTATTGGTGGGGGCTGCCGCCCCCACACCCCCGCTGGTTGGGTACTGGCTGAAAAACTTGTTGTCTTACAGTAGGCCTATGTATTTTATGTTATTTTTGTTCTCCCTTATAATACATTTCAGCTCTTAATGACATATATAGCAATGATGTATAGCCTATGCTCTACCGGACCTATTAGGCCTAAAAGATCGATGGGCTAACTGTCGGTCCAAAACATCAGTATGGTAACCAACTAGCCCTTGCATGCCAGTTTAATCCTATGCGAAAAAATCTTTTACTTTATGTTACTTTGCGATGACCCATTAAGATTCCCTAGCTAGCTGTGGTCCGGCTCCTTTATGTTGTCCCAACCAACCAACTAACCTTAATGAACAGAGGAGGTACTGGGCTGCCTGGCTGGCCGCTGGAGGCTCGATCACCACTCATCTTGGTCAACAGCTGATGGATTTTTGTTTCAAATTTTTCCATGTAAAACAAGTGTATGTGCATTTCAAAACCAGCTGTCCTCGTCAGCTGTATTTGGAACACTGGTTATTGCACTTTGGACAGTTTACACTTATTGGAAGGCGAAAAGGTCTTAAGCAGCCTCAGTGTTTTTAAAGACGGTGGAAAAAGCTTTGATCGGCTCACACCCTCTACACAAGCTGGCCAGAGTCAAACTGACAGCTTATATCCTGGGCCACCTGTTTTCCAAATCATGGCATCACATGATTGGTCGATAGACATCACGTGTCAGTGAACTCGAGTACTCTTGGCATGAATTAGGTAGGGTGATTACTTTGGCTAGACGCCACCAGTATAGTTCATTGCATTCGCCACCAGATGTCTCAGTTGTTGACTGACAGTCACGAAAAAGAAGTCTCCCAGATGAAGACGAAAAAGAAGAAGTGTAAACAAACCCTTAAGCAGCTCCCGGGTTAAAACGTAAATATCCATATAATATGTATTATGTTAGTTTCCCGGGAATGACACCTACATCAACAATTTGGAGAAAAATCGCTTAATCACATGCTATTGAGCTTAATTTTTTACCAATATTGTAGCGCCTCCTGTATATTGACCTTAAATTGTCATAGGCAATTGCTATAGGCCTACCTTGCATGTCAGATGTTCAGTCTTCACTCAATTCACACCATGGTATAAAGACTAATATTAGCCTAGTCTTTATACCATGGTTCACACAGACAGCTTATCAATCAAGCAATGGCAGCAATTATAAAGACTGACTGCACGGACGTGTTTACTGAAGTTTTTATGCTTACACAATTTACATTTGAACAATTTAACAAGTTAGCCTAGGCCTATTTACGGAATTTAAAAAAAAAAAAATCGGGAAGTGTAGGCCTATAGGCCTATTATCCTATAGAGTAAAGTCTTCATGTACTATTGAAGCGGATAATAAGCATAGACACACCACGGCTAGCTGCACTTAAATATGCCTCCGTCACATTTGTATAACTGCGTTATGTTACTAACCCATCTGTCCCCTACTAACATCCTAATCCTGCCACAGACATAAGCTCCAGGGCAGTAGTTCCCTTTCAAATTTTCCCTTACCCACTGTTTGGCCACTTGATCCTCAGTGTTTTGGAGCAGGGTGTCAAACGACGCTGTTTTTTTGAGTGATAACGCAAATGAACTTTTTGTATAGGCTAGCCTAATCATAACAGAAACTCCCCCAACCCTTTTTTTTTTTTTTTTAAGAAACAAAAAAGGTAAATTGACATAGCCTAGGCCTAATTTTGGTCTCCATATTTTCCATCTTGATTGCTTTTAGATTGCAGGAAATACTGTTTTAGACACCTAAATTCTCAAAAAAATCACGGGGGGGCATGCCCCCGAACCCCCCTAGAGCTCGCTCCGTCGCGCTATAGGCCTAATGATAACACAATTCATATTTTGTGGATTGACACCCTGCTAGTGATCCAAGCAATATAATTCATGTGACTAGGCTATCCAAAGTACTATTGAAACTTAGGCTACCAAAGTTACCACGGTTTCTGAGCTGATTAAAACACTAGGCAATCTATCCCACATATCGACAACTCTATTTCTATACCAATTGTGATACAAATACCTGAAGCTTCTTACCTTGCAGCGAGAAATCCTTGATGAACGCGGCACTTCAACAGTCAGTTAGGCTAGCAGACGCCAGCACACCAAGGGTGCTGGACAACTCGTACCGCGCACACCAAACCCTCCCTGCACCACAACCAGGCCACCTACAGCTGCAGCCCGGCCCAGAACGAAGTACCAACCTCGGCCAAATCACTTGACCCACCACATAAACACACAGCAAGACGGTAGCAGCGGTAGCTCCCTTCAACCTGCACACACCTCGTCCACACCGTGCCCGCCTACTGAGGCTGAGGCGGACTGACTGTCCCACTCTCTGTGTTGGTTTGCTGGGGTGAGTTGAACGAAGCTTATAAACAACCCCTGGCAACCAACAGTTATTGTCGTTATCGAGTACTTGGAACCCCATCACTTTTTGATGGATAGCAACAACAGATGGCGTTAGCGTCTATATAGTAGGCCTTAGGGCAAGCTCTAGGGAGTCTAGGGCATTTACACTATACAGTCTGGTTCCTGACCAGTGACCACTTATTGCCTCCTGGTACACGAAATACACACTTGCATTTTCGGTCCTTTGCAGACAAGGACAATCGGATTTGCCATTGTTATAATTGACTTTCTATTGCAAAATAATTTATATTGAGGTTGGAGTAGAAATAAGGGTTATGTATTCAATGGTATACAATTATTATGTGGTATTTATTATGAGATAGTTGCCAATTTTACCCGGAATGCCTGAATATGTTAAAAGCCGAACTATAAAAAAAATAGTTATAGTTATACTTTTTTGTATAGTGATCAGCTTGCAAAACAACACGAAATAGCTACTGGATTTGTGAAAGACAAATCAGTGTTTTTTGTATTCTAAGTCAATCAGTAATCTTCCATTCTTCCACTGGCATGGTCTGAAAGCATTGTTGCTGTGACATAATATGCAATATTGATTGATAATTTCAAGTAAATCAGCTGGTAAATAGTCTATTTTCACTGGCTCCGGACACAAATCAACTCGTTCCCTAGTCGTTTCGCTATCATAACACGATTGATTCTTTAAATAACTTTAATAAGCAAGCCATAACCAACCATATCTTAGCCTACGCTATTTTATATTGGGATAGGCCTATGCTTATCCTCTTATTCCGACAGTAATAGTAGGAAATCATGAAAGAAAGGTACGGTGATGTCATTTCCCTGAATACCGATTTTCGTTTATATTCCGCAGGGAAATTGAAGAACCTAATCAATCTAGTTTGGGATAAGGTAGGATAGCTACATGTCCTCTCTGATGATGTATGGATCAATTTTATTTGTAGTCGTTGCCTTCGTCCAGTGGAAGAATGAAATATATATTAATCGAAAAACAGGACGAAATAAAGTATATTGAGTATGTTGTTTTTATTTGTCCTTGATATGTAATGTAGGCCTATATACAGCTAAGGCCATGTGGTGAGCGTGCATTATTGCATGGAATAATTATTTTAGTTGGTGATGTGCGCTCAAACAATGGTTTTAATTATATAATATGTTATTTTACAGTATAATATATATATATATATATATATATATATATATATATATATATATATATAGTTCGTTCATGTCAAAGAACATTACTTATGTATATAGAAGTTGTAACAGGATAGATTAGAGGCTACATAATGTAGGTCTTGCCATTATGTAAAATTTGTGATTACTATACAATACATACAGTACTGTGGAGTGCACTAATGAAAGAGAAGTGCGATCCCGTAGAGTGTTTTCACTATTAGTTGTGGATAGCAACAACAGATGGCGTTATTTTGTGGTGGCATCTGGCAACCTTTCGGAGCACGATTTTATTAGTACATTAGATAGCAGGTTTCCCATCTAGTATATAATCTCTGCTTATAAACCTTGTTCACTGAAGCTTATGAACCTGGATCACTGAGGCGAGTTGAACGAAGCTTGTAAACCTAGAATGACTCCTGTCATCCCATTAGACATCGCTCATAGGGAATAGGTCTACGTATTCATAGTGTGCGCGTGTTAAACCGATATCATCTTTTTCCCTCAACATTTATCCTCAACACTGGTCTGGCAGCTTATGAGGTCAACATTTATACTATTTCGGTCACCTAAATTCCTCTACCGTCAGTTTCCGATACCAGTGTAAAATATTCCAAAAATATTGCTAGAAAATGTTTGATAATCGAATGTTGACTATAAAAGCTCTCGTGTGATACCGGTTTTAGTTCCGATTTATCTCACCAGACGGCGGGGCGTGTCGTTAGCCATGGTCCCTAGTAAATAAACACATTGAACTCATTGAAGTGTTATTGAATCGGTTTCTACTGTATATGCTTTTTTATTGTATATGAATTAGAGAAACTATGAATCATCACAAAGTTTAGCCTACCTGCGGAGATGAAACGCACTTTCATATTATATACCGTACTAGGCTATAATTGAGAAGACCAGATCTTTAGACCAATTCATATACATTAATATGTAGATAAGGTATGTAGCCTACATACTGTATACGGTACCCGTATATAATTTTGCTTCAAACAACAAACTTCATGATAAATCGTAGCCTATATTCTCCTATTATGGAAAATCACAAATTTATACAACGGACTTTGTTTAAACCTTCTCAAATAACCCGTTAGTTAAGTTAATTCTTAGGTAGGTTTGGTGGGTTTGATATTGTTGCACGCAAGTGGTTGGTAAAAGAGCCAAGTTCAGATTTTTTATAATTTTGCTGCATTAAAATGGTAAGACTGATGAATTTCGCTAATATTTCCAACGAAACTACTTAATTTAGTCTTAATTTCGCTGCATGTATAGACGAAATATATTCAACACGTAAGCATATTGTATAAATGATCTACAGTAGCCTATTCACAAAATTAACATATGTAGCCTATATTTTTTATTTATTTATTTTTTTGTCTATGTGAGGGAGGAAAAAGGCAGAACTGCCTATAGCGAGTGCCTCCCCTAAAGTTGAAAGAGTGACAGGGCCAAAATCAAGGGACGTTCGAGCCAAAATGCCTGGACACACGGAGTTTGAAGCAATTTAAGTCATAGGAAGAGGGAAAGACTGATTCTGGGAGAGTTCCAGAGCTCAGCTGTTGAAAAGAAGAAAGACAGTAACGTTTCACTCCTGGGTTGGAGAGAGTTGCACAGAGTAGGGGTGGGATTGTGTTGCAAGACGGGTACCACATGCCCTACGTAAAGGAGGTGGTATACACTGGGAAAGCTCTGAGGAACACTGATTATTATAGTAGCGATAGAATAGCGAGAGAGATGCAACATTGCGGCGAAGAGAGAGAGATTGCAGAGTTGGTGAGTGGACGGGAGTTAATGATACGAAAGGCCTTCCTTTCAATTTTGTCTAGGAGAGCGGTGTGAGAGAAACCTCCCCACACATGTGAACAATACTCAATACAAGGACGCACTATGCCCCTGTACAGAGCAAGAAGCTGTGCAGGGGTAAAGAACCCCCTAAGGCCAGCTTCTGGGAGGCTGCCTTAGCAAGACTGGTAATATGGTCCTTCCAACTGAGAGCAGAAGAAAAAGAGACACCAAGAATATTGAGAGAAGATGAAGGATTGATTTTTGTATTGTTGAAGAATAAGGGATAGTCCGCAGGGAGTTCCTGACGGTAGATAGATGGAGAAATTGGGTTTTGGAAGCATTAAAAGTAACAAGGTTTTCTCTGCCCCAATTGGAGATAGTAGTTAGATCAGAATTTAAGTGTTCTATGGCTTCATTCCGTTTGTCGTTGAGGAATTGCTGGTTTGGGCGTTCTGAAACACTAATGGAGTAATGTAAGGTTGAGTCGTCTGCGTATGAATGGATGGGAGTTGAGGTACAGTTGAGAATGTCATTTATAAAAATTAGAAAGAGAATAGGAGATAGGACAGAGCCCTGAGGAGTAACCGTGCTTAGCAAATTTTCTATGTAATTATATACCTTAAGGACTTCTGGAAACTGTGCTAAATTTCATTAGTGAAAACGGAAAGAAAGTTACTATAATTATATAGTACTGCACATTGCTAACTCATTATCAGTAATTTTTCTACCATAGTTTTAAGGGGACCTATTACATCTCTATCTTTGGATTTATGCAGTTGGTAAAAAACCTTTAGGGTTACCGTATGCTTTGAGTTGTTGGCTACCTTGATATCCTAATATATTTGTTCTTTCTCAATTTCCATTCTGATGGTAAAGAAGTATGTGATTTTCGCCTTTCATAATTTGAGTAGGCCTACAGTATATAGCCTATACCTCTCTTTTTTCCTAGATCTATTAGTCTATTAATCATCCATTTTGACTGGTTCTGTATCAGTCGAAATCTTCTTTTGGGGATATATATATATTGTAGGCATTGTGTACTACCGCAATAACATTTTCATATGTAGCTGCCAAGCTTAACTCAAGCTTATCCTGACAGGTGCCCAAGACAGTGTACATTCATCAGTATACCTGGATCGACTTACTTGTTTAACCATAGGTCCTTCCTTAGGGCTAGCTTAATATATAGACCGGTATTTAAAACGGGGCCGGGAAAAATCTATTGAGAACTGACAGAGCAGTAAACAAAATCCGAGCAGGAGGAGACGCCCAAGAAAAAAGTGGAAGAAAACGGGAGCTGGCGGTGCGGGGGGAGACTAAAAAGGCCCCATCCAGGCATAACAAGAAAAGCGGCTTTGGCACTCTTTGCTTCACTATAATCCCTCCACCAGACACGCTACTCCTTACACGCTTGGGGGAGTCAATACATGGAGCGAGTACGGGGGGGAAGTGAGAGAGGGAGGCAGGGTGAGGGATGGAGGGAGAGCGAGAGGGAAGGATTGCTATGAGAGAAAAGGGATGCACGAGAGAAAGAAGGAGGGAAGGAAAGAGAGGGAGGGATGGAGAAGGATTGCTATAGGAGAGAGGAGTAAACGAGAGAGAGAGAGGGGGGAATGGGGAAGGAGGGAACGGAAGGGAAGAAAAGAAAAGTGAGGGAAGAAGATAGAGGAAGAGAGGTAAGGAGATGGAGGGAGAAAAGGAGGTATAGATGGCGAGGGAGGAAAGGGGGAGAGGGTGCCCAAGAGAAAGATAATAATAGATAGGATAGGAAGGAAGGATAGATGAGGATTGAAGGGGAGAGAGTGAGAGTGAGTGAGCGGGAAGGAAGGAGAGAGGGAAGTAATTAAAGAGGAGGGAAGTGCAGAGAGCTACTCTTTTCCTTTTACTTAAGTTACCGGTGCTTTATTCATATATACTGTATTATATTTTAACTAACTTATATTATATTATCTACCATAATTAAATATATTATTAGGTTAGTGTATTGTATTTAACTACTTTCATTTGTTCGGCTCTTATTATAATATTCCATTTAATTTTCTACTATACAGTAAGTGCCTTATTATAGAAGTTTTATAAATACTTTATATTTTATACCATAGCTAGTCTAGCATATTATTACGATATTTAGGGGGGTGACCTGCTTTTGTTTCTCTCCTTTTCGCTCTTTCTCTGGCTTGTATCTATTCGGCCCATTCAGCCGACTGTTTTAAGACGTTTATCCCCATCCAGGTGTCGATTTCTTCCTGACGAGCGAAGACGTATTTTAGCTTGTGTCCTAAGCTAACATAAATGCCTTCCCAGATTTCCTGCAAAGTAAAATCAACCTAAACCCCCTTCAAGCTAAGTTTGTACATTTTTCAATAGAGAAATATTCCGGCCAAAAGCCTATTTCTTTTAAATAACAGGCTTGATATCGCTCGCCCAGAAAAAGATCGACACTTGATCTTCGTGAAGTGTCTTATTATCGCCAATTCAATAGGGTGAAACGTCTTCAAATCTCCAAACTAATGGAGCGAAACAGGGGACCAAAAAGATCCCCCTCAGACCAAATAGGGTTAAGGGATTGTAGCAAACATTTAGCTATACACACAGATATTTTAATTAGTTATATACAATATTTTGAATACACATGTCGATTTTTACCCGTTTATTTAAACCATTTGCTACAGTTAAAAATAAAATTACTGTGTACACTATGCAGTATATATAATTCGTGTTTAACTGCAGCAAATATGGTATGCGTTAATGTATATTGTAATTATGCGCTCAAACTATTACAGGCAAACTACCATATTCAGAACAATGTGTATGTGTAGCAAATGGTGTACATGTTAGCAGGATATCACAACTACCACTACCACTAACATCATCTCTATCACAGACACTACCACCACCACTATCACTATCACATACACTACCACCACTAATATCACAACCAACACCACCACCACTAGCACAGACACTACCACCACCACTACCACTATCACCACTATCACAGACACTACCACCACCACTATTACCACCACTATCATAGACACTACCACCACCACTATCATCACTATCACAGACACTACCACTACAACCATCACCACCACTATCACAGACACTACCACCACAACCAACACCACTACCACTATCATCACCACTATCCGAAATTCACACCACCTCAACCACCTCCACTACCGCCAACCCTATCATTATCACAACCACCACTACCATAACAACCACTACCACTACCGCCAACCTTATCATAATCACAACCACCACTACCACTACCGCCAACCCTATCATTATCACAACCACCACTACCATAACAACCACTACAACCAGTACAAATCGACGACTAGCCAAACTCTGCAGGGAGGAGGACATCGGCTTTGTCGACATGACACGTGGGATCATTTTTACTATGATAAATCTTTGTTTTCAGGAGATGGTGTACATCTCAATGAAGTAGGAGCTGCACGTCTTGGTCGTCTGCTGAACGATGCAGTCAAGGATTTCCGTTCATAAAACGGGGTCAACCGGGGGTATCCGGGGGTAGTGTAAGTCAAATACGAACTGAAAATTCAGACAATGCACAATCAGTAACATCCAACTCTAATACTCTTAAGGTGTTTTATGTAAATGCTCGTAGCATACGCAATAAATTTTCAGATCTAGAGGAAATCGTGTTTACAGAACATTATGATATAATCGGCATTACAGAATCTTGGTTAAATACGGAAGACAGAGACTTTTTAGCCGAATATACGCTTCCTGGTTATACAATGTTTGAGAAAAGTCGGATCAATAGAAATGGAGGAGTTCTGTTTTTTATAAAGGAAAGTCTTAATCCTGTCTTAATGTCAAAACCTCAAATTGCGAATATAGACATATCTTACGTACTATTAAATAATAAACGAGGAACTAAAATAACACTAGCTTTATTATACAGACCCCCAGCTCAATCAGTGCAAACTGACAGTGAAATTTATGAACAAATTGCAGAAATAACTAACATACAAGATACCGTAATTCTTGGCGATTTCAACTTACCCGTGACTAAATGGGGCGATATTCTTACTTCACACTCTGGACACGACCTCTATGCTAACTTGCAGGAGAGTTCACTTTTTCAATTTGTACAATCTCCGACCCGTGGTAATAATGTGCTTGACCTTGTACTCGCAACAAAAGAAGAATTAATAGAGAATTTGAATGTTGGTGATGAATTCAGTAACAGCGACCATCGTACGATAACTTTCACTTTAAAGTTTACTACTAACAAATCAAATAGCAGCATTGAGAAAGTCCCTAATTTCAAGAAAGCAAATTTTCATAAACTTAAATCAAAGCTTAAAGAAACTGACTGGAGCTTTCTGACTAACAATAACGACATAAATGGAAGTGTTTCACAACCACTTACCTTAAGGCAGTGCAAGACTGCATACCATCGAAAATACGGCGTCCAGGCCATAATGATAAGCCCAAATGGTGGAATAAAGATATTTCAAACTGTCTGCTTGCTAAAAAATTTGCTAATGATAGATTAAAATCCTCACAAAATGACGAAGAACGGGTGAAATTTGTAGAGCTACGACGCAAAGCCAAAAAGTTAATTAAGCAAAGTAAAAAGACCCTGGAGTTACATGTTGCGAATCAAAGTAAAACAAACCCGAAAGAATTCTATAGTTATATCAGAAAGAAAAAAGTAGTTACTTCAACTGTTGGACCGTTAGTCGATGAAAATGGAGAATACACCAAAGACGAAGTACAAATGAGTAATGCCGTCAACACCTTCTTTGCATCAGTTTTTACAACCGAAGACCTCAGTGATATCCCTACACCATCGCCGATTCAGATTGATAATTTAGATGTTCTAAGCAATATCACCGTTACAGAGAGAGAAGTATTGAATTGTTTAGATAAACTCAAGGTAAATAAAACGCCTGGACCTGATACAATCTCGCCTAGAGTTCTAAAGGAAGCTAAGGATGAGCTCTCCAAACCACTGACATTGCTATTCAATGAATCCTTGCAGTCTGGGACTATGCCTCTTCAGTGGAAGCTAGCCAACGTAACACCGATATTAAAAAAAGGCAGCAAATCCCTACCCAGTAACTATCATCCGATTAGCTTAACCTCAATTGTATGTAAAATGCTAGAAACGGTCATAAGAGACAGACTCGTAAATCACTTAGAGGCAAATAACTTACTTAAAGATACTCAACACGGCTTTCGTATAAAATGTTCCTGTTTAACAAACCTCTTAGACTTCTTCCACAATATCCTAAACCTCTACGATGAGAGTAAAGCTGTAGATATTATATACCTTGATTTTCAAAAGGCCTTTGACAAAGTTCCCACAAACGTTTACTGCTGAAACTAAAAGCGCATGGAATACAAGACGGTGTGTTGAAATGGATAGAAAATTGGCTCAGCGACAGAAAGCAAAGAGTAGTCATAAACGGTAAGGCATCTAAAGGGACCAATGTAAGTACCCCAGGGATCGGTACTAGGACCAATTCTCTTTCTAATTTACATCAACGACATAGATAAGGGTCTCACCTGTACAATCTCAAAATTTGCTGACGATACAAAAATTGCAAATAGCGTACTCTCAAAAGAACAAGCTGACGATATGCAACACAATCTCGATAAATTGTCATGTTGGGCCCAAATTTGGCAAATGAGTTTCAATGCGGATAAATGTAAAGTACTACATATCGGATACCTAAATGAGAAAGAAAACTATTCGATGAATGGTACTCAGCTTAAGAATGTAAACAGAGAAACCGATCTGGGAGTAACAATATCGAGTAACCTAAAACCGAGTCAACAATGTTCAGAAGTTGTTAAGAAGGCAAACAAAATAATTGGCTTTATAGGCAGGTCATTTGAGCATAAATCCAAAGAAGTTATCCTAACCCTTTACAATTCCTTAGTCCGCCCTCTTCTGGAATACTGCGTTCAATCCTGATGCCAAAAAGATATAAACAAGCTAGAATGAGTTCAACGTAGAGTTACCAAAATGATACCTAGCCTAAAGAACAAACCATACGAAGAGCGTCTTAGAGAATTAAATCTATTTCCTATAACCCAGCGCAGATTAAGAGGTGACTTAATTCAAGTGTTCAAAATCATCAAAGGCATCGACAATATGAACTGTAGTAAGTACTTCACTATCGACCAATCTAATTACACGCGGGGAAACGGTTGCAAAATTATTGGTAAATCTTTTAACTCACACGAATCTAAGAATCGAGTTGTCAACTTGTGGAATGGGCTTCCCCGAGACGTTATAGACTGCAGCACCGTTGATTCATTTAAACTCCGCTTAGGCAAATATCTTGCATCAAACCCACGACTGACTGCGTTTGTAAATGAATAACTTTATTTTATCCCCCCTCAGTTACTAACCCATCTGTCCCCTACTAACTTCCTAATCCTGCCACGGACATTAGTTCCAGGGCAGTAGTTCTCTTTCCAATGTTCCCTTACCCACTCTAAACCACTGTTTGGACACTTGATCCTCAGTGTTTTGGAGGACAAGCAGCCTAGAAGGGTCACTAGATCTGTTGTTGCTTGATTTCCTTTGTACTCCTTTGTACTACCACTACCGCCAACTGTATCATGATCACCCCCACCACTACCCTAACAATCCACTACCACTACCACCAACCCTATCATCATCATCCCCACCACTACCCTAACAACCACTACCCCCACCACTATCATAACCACTACCACCAACCCTATCATGATCACAACCACCACTACCATAACCACAGCTACCACCACCGCCACCACTACCATAAAAACCACTACCACTACCACCAACCCTATCATTGTCACAACCACCACTACCATAACCACAGCTACCACCACCGCCACCACTACCATAACAACCACCACCACCACTACCATAACCACAGCTACCACTACCATAACAACTACCACCACCACTACCATAACCACAGCTACCACCACCGCCACCACTACCATAACAACCACCACCACCACTACCATAACAACAGCTACCACCACCCCCACCACTACCATAACAACCACCACCACCACTACCATAACCACAGCTACCACCACCGCTACCATAACAACCACCACCACCACTACCATAACAACAGCTACCACCACCCCCACCACTACCGTAACAACCACCACCACCACTACCATAACCACAGCTACCACCACCGCCACCACTACCATAAAAAACACTACCACTACCACCAACCCTATCATTGTCACAACCACCACTCCCATAACCACAGCTACCACCACCGCCACCACTACCATAACAGCCACCACCACCACTACCATAACCACAGCTACCACTACCCCCACCACTACCATAACAACCACCACTACCATAACCACAGCTACCACCACCGCCACCACTACCATAACAACCACCACCACCACTACCATAACAACAGCTACCACCACCCCCACCACCCCCACCACTACCATAACAACCACCACCACCACTACCATAACCACAGCTACCACCACCGCCACCACTACCATAAAAAACACTACCACTACCACCAACCCTATCATTGTCACAACCACCACTCCCATAACCACAGCTACCACCACCGCCACCACTACCATAACAGCCACCACCACCACTACCATAACCACAGCTACGACTACCCCCACCACTACCATAACAACCACCACTACCATAACCACAGCTACCACCACCGCCACCACTACCATAACAACCACCACCACCACTACCATAACCACAGCTACCACTACCCCCACCACTACCATAACAACCACCACCACCACTACCATAACCACAGCTACCACCACCCCCACCACTACCATAACAACCACCACCACCACTACCATAACCACAGCTACCACTACCCCCACCACTACCATAACAACCACCACCACCACTACCATAACCACAGCTACCACCACTACCATAACAACCACCACCACCACTACCATAACCACAGCTACCACCACCCCCACCACTACCATAACAACCACCACCACCACTACCATAACCACAGCTACCACCACCCCCACCACTACCATAACCACAGCTACCCCCACCCCCACCACTACCATAACAACCACCACCACCACTACCATAACCACAGCTAGCACCACCCCCACCACTACCATAACAACCACCACCACCACTACCATAACCACAGCTAGCACCACCCCCACCACTACCATAACAACCACCACCACCACTACCATAACCACAGCTAGCACCACCCCCACCACTACCATAACAACCACCACCACCACTACCATAACCACAGCTACCACCACCCCCACCACTACCATAACAACCACCACCACCACTACCATAACCACAGCTAGCACCACCCCCACCACTACCATAACAACCACCACCACCACTACCATAACCACAGCTACCACTACCCCCACCACTACCATAACAACCACCACCAAACCAGCACCTCCAATAATGTACAGAAACAATATTGATGTCAACAAAAGCCACACCTCTTCTACCAACAACCGGTATAACAATAATAAGTACGGTATATTAATAATAGCAACCACATTAACAACAAATGTTGCCACAACTATACTACCACAACTACAACAACAACAAACAAAAACAACAATAGGCAAAAACACGAAGATCACATACTAAGCTCGCTCCTACAACACAAACAACGATAACAACAACAACAACAACAACAACAACAACTGGACTATTAACACTCTCTGTACCGTGATGTCTTATTAATTTGATTTCAGCTACATTTAGAAGAGTTTATGAAGCTTAGAGAGGATATATGCTAGCTAAAAGAATACATTGAGATAGTCTATAGCCTTCTAATGGGTAGACGTCCTTCCTAAGTTGAATACAATCGTTTAATAGTTACCATAATATAATGGAAAAGACGTTGCGGTACAGAAGGGGTTAACAACAATAGCAACCAAACTAACAACAACAACAGCAAGAAACACGAAGATCACACGATAAGGGGGTATTACTCGCTTTTTATGGACCTCCTTCTCCCTCGAGTTTAGCATATTAGTTTTGAGATTATAAGACGTTCCTTCCATTAGTTGGCGATTTTAATACCTTTCGCCCCATTTAGGTGTCGATTTTTTCCTGGCGAGCGAAAGCGAGCCTCTAATTCTAGAAGGAATCGGCCTTCGGCCGGGACAATTTTCTATCGAAAAATGTACAAATTAATCTTGAAAAGGGGTTTAGGGAGTGTTTTTCTAAGCTTGATGGAGGTCTAGCGAGGAAAGTCAAAAATATATTAATAAATAAATATATACAGTATATACATATATATTTTTTTTGTTTTTTTTTGTTTTTTCTATATTCCAACTTACTTCCTCTCGGGCATAGGCTGAGAGCCTTAATATTCACCGCTTTACAATGAAGCCCATGAGGTCTTGTTCCAGTCTAGGGAGTGAGACATGTGAAGCACGTAGAGCACAACGAGCACCTGCCATCTCGCCCTCACATGAGGCACGGTGCTCACCCATGGCCCGAAACGACCCCATCTCTGAAGCCACCTCGTTCTCGTGCTTCACTGTCTCACCCCCTACACTCGGACTCTCACACTTACACACACACAACGCCTCCTGTTGAGCAGATAACTCGCCAGGCATTGCACCCCTATAGCATATTTTGAATATGGGAATATTCATACAGTGCTATTTAATCAGGGAACAATGAGGGTATTTTATTGGCGTTTCGGTGGGCTTGTGGTAATGCACTGATACTAGGTACAGCACAAATTCCATCCCAATAATATCTTCCCATTGATACATCGGGATTTGAACCCGGGACCTTTGGATTACCAGGCCAGTGGCAAGACCACTCCACCACACCTCCCCTAACAACAACCGAGCACTACCCCCTTAATTCAGAGGAATATTTGAGTGTTAATTACTAAGGTGCCTGTATATGAGAGTTCACTGTCTAAAGGCTCAACCAGAACATACTTGTAATATTGTATACCATTTTAGGTATTATGGTTGGCTAAATAAAACAAAAAATGCAATTACAACAATAACATTACTAAACTAACAAGAACAAGAACAATAGCCAGAAGCATGAATCCAGCACAAACAACAACAACAACAACTAAAACAAAAGCAATAACAGCACTGTCATCAACAACTCAACTATATAACTGTAACAACAACAACAATACCCAGAAACACGAAGATCACACACTAAGCTCGTTCCTCCAACACAAATAAATGCAACAACAACAACAGTAAGACAATACCACCAACAACAACAATAGCTACCTAACGAAGATCACATACTAAACACCCTCCCCAAACACAAATAACAACAACAACAACAACAACAACAATAGCAAGAAACACGAATAGCACACCTTAAGATCGCTCCTCCAACACAATTAACGACAATAAAAACTGTTATGCCAGGTTTTTGCTGGGGTTAACTGGACTATTTAGGTAGGTTCTTACTCGACTGGAGAAGTTGAAACCTCATGGAAACATGCACAAAGGTAATAGAGGATAAATATAATACAGAGTACAAGCATAGAGTATCTTATTCAATGTAACTATAATATTTATACAGAGTTACAGTCAGATATGGATAGGTATATACACAATTTTCTTAGCACGATCGAGGATCCACAATAGGTTCCAGGGGGATGACACTATGCACTTCCGGTGATGTTGCACTTCCGTGGCACTTCTGACGAGGTTCTTGGGCCGTGGTGGTGGTCCTGTCGTGTGGTGATGACAGCAGGATGGAAGATGTTGTAGAACTCTTGGGTTTGGAGTCTTAAATGAATACGTTACGTTCTACCAGTTTTATACGTAACATGTCATCGGATTAACATGAGGAGAAGTTATACCAGTATTATACTGTCTCTCTCAACTATCCTGACCTTTACAAAAGTCGTTAATCAAGAACCTTACAGTACTCTTGGGTTTGGGGTCGTAAATGAATACGAGTCTGTTCTGCCAGTGCTATACATATCGTATTATCGGACTAACGTAAGAGGGTTGGGATGCCTGTGCTCTCCAACTTCTCTTAACCCCTTCTGTACCGCGACGTCCTTTTATCTTTATTCTGGCTACTGTTAGACGATTTTATTAAGTTAAAAATGGGCCTCCATTAATTAATAGGCTTTGAACTATCTCACTTAACCATTTTTACTACCACAGATCCTTCTTAAGCTACACAAAATCGACTATATATAGGTACAATAAAATCGACATCAATAAAATCAATAAAAATGGCGGGTGCCCAACCCCGAAAGGGGTTGAAATAGGGGAGCTATCCCCTCGCCAAAGGTAGCTTTCTAGGGCCTTTCCTAGCTGATGCTGAGAGGATTAGGTTCTAGTTATGTGGTGATGGCCTGGTCTATCAGAGTGAGAACTGAGCGATCTCTGCCATACCCATAGCTTACTCTGACTGTTCCTTTTACTTATATATTTTCTAGATCTCAAGTGACGGCGTCTCTTCCCTGGATTGACCTCCCAATCTACCAAGATTGGAAGACAAAGTGTCACATTCTTCCTTTGCCTCTCACCTTTCTCTTCATAATTGCTGAGGGGCACAGGGCCCTGGGTGGGGCTTTGGTTTCCCGGGCGTTTCCGCACCCTCCTCAGCTCCCCGCCATGGAGTGGCTTCGGTCACCCAGGCTTTATTGTGGTCGGCAGGGAAGGTTGTGTAGGGGCGCTCGGTTATGGCCTTTGCCTTGCTCGGGGCCTTGGGGCTGTTCAGCCAGGCAGCTTGGGGAACAACAACAACAACAACAATAAAATCGAAAAGACGTCGCCGGTACGGAAGGGGTTAACTGTCCTGACCTTTATAAGAGTCTTTCAAGGACTTTGGATGGGTTTGTTTTGGGCCTTTTACGAATACGTGTATTATTGCCAGTGCCTGGGACAGCATACCGTAAGTACTCTATGCAAAGTGCCGTTATGCCAGTGCTACGGTATCTCGAGAGCCCTGACTTAGAAAGAAGCCAATTGCCAGTGCGTGAACAAGCCTTACTACGGTATGGTTTACTACCACTAAAGTGCACGTCAGTACAGCTTTCTTTAGCGACAGTTATTCCTGATGATCAAGGCGAAGAATTAATATTGAGCGACCACCATGGCGATTCAATAACAATTCCTTTGTAGAGCCAAGATCTAAAAATCCTCAATAAACAACTTATTTGCCAGTGCTTTAATTATTTATTGAGTATTAGCCCAAATCTTCCAGCTCTTAAAAAACCTTCCAGTGAAGTGTATTTTTAAGAGCTTTCCAACTGTACTGATCTTTATTTGTCTGGCATAGTCTTACCAATGGCAGCGTTTCTCCAGGTGCTCCTTCTCTGTGCAAGAAGGGCAGATGTGCTGGGAGGAGGGCTTAGGGCAGCTGGGGTAGCCCCTCTGGTTTTCCCTGTCACGGTGGTGGTGCTGCTTGGAGCAAGAAGGGTGCGTGGTGGTGTAGGACTTATGCAAAGTCTTGCTTGCTTTTCCTTCTTTTCGGTCGTTTTTGTTCTTGTTGCTGCCAGGATTTCTGATGGTGACTATGATGTCCTTTCCTGGTGTTGGGGGAAGTGCGGGTGTGATGGGGGCGACTTGGGCGTACTCTGGTGGTGTGGCGCTTGGGACTTCTTTCCTCGGGGTGTGGTGGCAAGGGTGGTAATGTTGGTTCTTGGTGGTGGTGTGTTTCCACCCTCTTTCTTCGTTAATTCAAAAACAATTATCAACAACAGTAATAATAACAACAACAATACCAAACAACAACAACAACAACAACAACAACAATACCAACACCATCGATAACAACAATAGAACTAACAGAAACAACAACAACAATAGCCAGAAGCATGAAGATTACACCCCAAACTCGCTCCTCAAACAACAAGAACAACATCAACAACAATAACAACACTAAAACCGTAATAATAGCACTAATAATAACAATTATATTAACAACAACAACAATACTAATACCGTAATAACATCACTAACAATAACAAAACTATTAACAACAACAATAACAACACTAATACCGTAATAATAGCACTACCAATAACAACATTATTAACAACAATACTAATACCGTAATAACATCACTAACAATAACTACACTAATACCGTAATAATAGCACTACCAATAACAACATTATTAACAACAACAATACTAATACCGTAATAACATCACTAACAATAACTACACTAATACCGTAATAATAGCACTACCAATAACAACTCTATTAACAACAACAAAAATAACAACACTAATACCGTAATAACAACACAAACAACAACAACAACAATATTAACAACACTAATACCTTAATAATAGAACTAACAATAACAACACTATTAACAACAACAACAACAACAATAGCCAGCAGCACGAAGATCACACACTAAGCTCGCTCCTCCAACACAAATAAAAAATTGAGATCCCCAAGGAATTTACGAGAACCAAGGAAAGAATGAGAGAGAGAGAGAGAGAGAGAGTAGTTAAGAATCCATATGTGCCAATTAGTATATCATTATCAATTATTACTATCGTCGCCATAATCACCATTTATATCTCTATCATCATTATCATCACTTTATACATGGTTAATATCATCATAACTATAGTTGTAGTTAGTGGCACCCCTGTTGATCTAATTCAAGCAGTAATCCCACCCTTCTCTCATTTACCCCCCCCACCCCCCACCCCCCACCCCCTCTCTCTCACTTTCTTATGCCCAAAATCATAATCTCTTCTAAGTATGTACTCTCAGCCCTCTCTGGGCTTAATACTACATCAAGGAGTTTGGAGCAGAGTCGCTAGGAGTGTCGAATATGTGATACTCTGGGAGAAAGGGTGCAGATTGCAACAAATTAATAGAGTAAGATGGGGTAGAACAGAGTAAGTCAGACTAGGACAGAGTAACACTCTGTCCCAGTCTGTTTCCTAACAAAGTTTGCTAGGGGTTTGATGGAGTGCAGTCGGTTATAAATGCAGAGTGCAACAGAGTACAACAGAGCCAATCAGAGTATATAGGAATGTAAAAGAGTACAGTTCTGTTCGCGTACAGAGTAGTACAGAGTGGCTTACCGACTTCAATGAAAATGCCTCAGGAGACATATAATATATAATAATAGTAATACAAATAATATATACAGTAGATTTAAATATTGGCAGCTCAATGAACTGAAAAAACATATTTTACAATCTAGTGGATGAACATGAGAAATATATATATGAAAATGGTAAACTCAGCTTACAATGTATTAGTATAATATAAAAAAAAAAACATAAATGCAATAAAGATAACGAGTGAAAGTGTACCATACAAATTAACTTAATTAGCCAAGAGTCTAACTGATATATATACTGTATATGTTGTCTGCTTAAGGCTGGACACTTTGTTTTGTTATTAACTTTAATAAATAAATAGCTCAAAAACCCATACCTATCAGTACATTATATATATATATATATATGGGGTATGCTTAACCCCTGTCCAACGGGGATGTTTGTAACTTCTACTACCTGGCAGGTGGGCATATTTATCCTAAACGAGCTTCATTCCATGCTCTTTTTCATGCATAAACAAGAGTCAGAGCATAATACAATTATGTATCCGTGAAAGGGCGATAATGATAATAGAGCTTTCCAATGACACCTGAATCATCCTTGTACGACCACGGGTTCTCTTGCAACGATCGCGCAACACGAGGGGAAAAACCCTAAAATACGGTAATTTCCCGAGTTTTTTCCTGGTCTCGCAAGGCCGTGGGTGTGGAATGTTGCAGAGGTGGTGTCAGTTGCGGCACGAGGGCCGTGCCGAGCGGTCAGAGCCCGCCTATCGTCCTCCCAACGCGTGGACTCTCTCTCAGAGCCGATAATGTGCTCAACATCCCTTGCGACATATGTCGGGCCCCGCAGGGGTGGCCATGGTTCTCTCACACGACATATGTCGGGCTCCGCGGCTTGAGTGTTAACCTAATGTCTGAACACACAAGTGTTTTGGTATATATTAATATAAACGCAATGCACATATACTGTACATACACACTCACGTATACAAACGTACATACATACATGCAATACACAACTACACACGCCCATTTACATGTGCACACATACATATACATGTACCTTCGCAGCAGCAGAATGTTTATATAGAAATATTGCTACAATGAGAGGAGAAAGTATTGGATAAATTGTACGTTAAAAGAGGGAAGCATTTCGTTTGTGTGTGTGCAGGTGGGGTCAGGTAAGGTTTATAATAGGTCAATCCTCAGGCGAGATCAAATGAAGGATTGAAAAGGTCAAAAGTGGAAACAGCTTAGGGGGGATTATAGTATTAGAGGGCATTCTTTTGTATAGGTGTGTGTGTGTGTGTGTGTGTGTGTGTGAGACAAGGTGAAATGTGGAAAAGTTGTACATTCTGTTTAAAAAGGTTGAAACACATAGATGATAATACACTAGCAATAATGGAAACAAAAGTAACCGTAATGATAAAACAACAATAATAATTATACATAGATAGAGGCATGTATGAGCGACCCATGCCACAAAAACCAAGTTCCCCTCCTCAAAATCGATTTATTAGTAAAACTCTAATCCATTTATTAGTATACCTCTTTGACCATGAGAACCGCAGAACATGAAAGTATTACCTCATATTGAAATGTTCTATCCTATTTCTTTACAAATAAACTGTCCCTGTCTCTAGTAGTATTAAGGGGAGATCTCCACTTGAGGGATTTTTTTCTTGACCACTTTCTCCCTCATGTTTAGCCCCATTGCTTTTGATATTATAAAAAGTTTGCCCCATTAGTTTAGCAACTTTAAGATCTTTCACCCCATATTAAGACCTTTCATGCCATTCAGGTGTCGATTTTATCCTGGCGAGCGATAGCGAGCCTGTAATTTAAGAGGAACCGCCCTTCGGCCGGGACATTTTTCTACCGAAAAATGTACAAATTTATCTTGAAAAGGACTCAAGGGGGTGTAATTTTAAGCTTGATGGAGGTCTAGGGAACAAACTAAATACCCCCTCTTAAGGCCGGACCACCTAGTAGGGACTGCCAGTTCTGTGTAATCTGAGTATATGTGTGTGTAACTCTCTTTCTGTCTTTCTCTCTCTCACTCACTCACTCACACTCGTTCTCTCACTCTCTCTCTCACTCACTCACACTCATTCTAGCTCTCTCTCACTCACTCACTCACACTCGTTCTCGCTCTCTCTCACTCACTCACGCTCGTTCTCGCTCTCGCTCTCTCTCTCTCTCTCTCTCTCTCTCCCTTGCACATCTTATAAATTGTTGCTCACCTCTGTGTCTCTCCCCCCGCAGTAATCGCATTGTCTTCCCGGCCTCTCCACTTATTCACGACTCCTTGCCTCGATTTCACTCTTCTCAGTTCAGTTTTCTTCGCGGAAATTACTTCGATTTCGCTTTTTTCCCAGGCTTTTCATTTCGATCGTAGCCTTGTTCGTGGATTTTTATACTTCGATTTCAGTGTTTTTTTCGGGCTTTTTTACTTGGATTGCAGTGTTTTTTGTGGGGTTTTTTACTTTGATTTTAGTCATCTTCGTGGATTTCTCCTTCAATTTAAGTTTTTTTAGCATACTCAGGAGACACATAATAAACAGCCTCAATACAACAGACACTGTGACAAACTAATACACGAAGCCGTGATTCACAGAACACACAACCCCAGAGAATTCTGGAAAAAAATCTCCTGCCTCAGAGGCACAGAAAAAACGAACAAATTCGAAGCCCTACAAATTAACGGCAAGAGAATCACAGACCTCGCCCAAGTAAAACAAACCACGAAACAACACTTCTTCCGCCCACAACCCCCTTCTCAACACCCAGCTATCCTAAACCACATAAACATCATTCTCAACCCATACAACCAACACCAGACACCAATGCCTATCAAACACTGGAACAAAGTCCTAGGAATCAACTTCGACAACTCTCTCACTATGGCACATCACATATCTGCAAAAACAGCCCAAACAGCAAAAACACTAAGTTCCTTGTACATATTTAAATCCGCCTCAATCAAAACAAAACTGTAAGGTACAGATGTTGTGGATGCCATGTAAGTAGGCAGATGAGTACAATGTGAATAGGTGTGATAGTATGTATATACAGTAGATAGGTTGATTGAAGACTCTGGTAGATTCTGGTAGACACGTCTGGGAGACTCTCTTATTCTTCCATATCTTAGTAATAAAATGCTGCCACCGTTTCCCTAGTTACCATAAATACAGTGAAGACTATTATTTAGGTAATGGGATCAATTTAGCCATAGTTAACCAGCCAACTTATTCTTTATTTAAGAGTTGCAGGGGAATGTGATTTACACGAACAAATCTCGAATGCAGGAACAGTGTGTCTACAGGAACTTGATAAGTAGTTGACAAGTAATTGAAGTATAGTAACAATCTATTTTGAAATAGTATTATATCATTAACAAAGAATATTCCCCAAGTAGGGAGAATATATCAACGCTATCTTAATGGCCCCAAGCTTTCTGTCTAAGTGTAAGTTACAGACACAATTCACCTCAAACCTCACGTTAACTTCCGGTCAAACTGACCCCTAGTGATAACACAAACAGGATACAACTCAATCAGTTGACACAGCCATGATCTGGGTACAAGGGAGCTGGTCTTAACTTGAGAGTGGCCTCTAAGCATAGAGGGGTGTACAGTTGCCTCTTAATAAATATGGACATTACTATATTACTACAAGCATATTACCTTAAAATATATGAGAGTAGTAGTATTTATTCTTATATATAATCCCAAGTATAACGTGTAATACTGCAAGTATATAATCAATACAAATATTAAGATCTGTATAAGAGTAAACACACCGATACAAAGCTCCTGTCAGACCCCTACTAACTTACGCATCAAACCCACTCACATTAGCATCACAAACAAACATGAAAAAACTACACGTCATACAAAACAAAGCCTAAGATTCATACACAACACACGCAGGACAGAATTTACGAGAAACGAAGCATTACACACCAGAAGCAACATACCCCCGCTAAACATTTAGTGGAGGCAACTTGGAGACAGACAGGTCAACAAACTAAATGAGATACAGCCTCACTGGCAACAATTCTTGGACAACACACTTCCACGCAGGCTAAGAAACCACAACCAGGCCACTTTCAGCAGGCCACAAAACCCTTATCCCCCTCATGTATTTTAACATGCACCCCCATACTCAACTAAACACTGATGTATACAGCACTTCTCACAACCATTAACTGTCAATACTACTTGTCCCTACCACAAAAATAAATTTTCCTGTCGCTACCCCTAACAAGTTTCGAATTTCCACCTTTCTCTACCAACATTAACCTCTTACTATACCTTCAAGACCAAAATATATCCTCTCGTAGACTAAATTCCTCTCGCAACTACTTTCTCTCCAACTAAAAGATATCTCACCACTACTTATCCCTAACACTAAAAATTATAGTTGCAGCAGTACTGATAGGGACTTGTATGGCCTTGGGGGTGCTCGAAGAACCTTGATCAATTGCCTGTAAACTTGTTCACTTAACTTTGAGGTTAGCTCCCAAGTTATACCAAATCAACTCATTACTTATATGACTAAGAAGTCTTGCCGAGTTTAGCTATTAGCAGGTAGAGCCCTCGATCATAGTTAGCGGTGACGAGATTGAAGCGGTGGACGTTAGGGGTCATTAGCTTAGTAAATGAGTTAGCTTGCAAAGAGAGAAATAAGTCAATGTTAGGATCTGTCCCGCCCTAAGCAGACGGATAGTAGGAATTATCAACAGAGAGTAAACGAGCCTAGGTTTGACAACCTATGTTCAGGTTAGTTGCCTGCCCAATAGGCATATAGGCTATAGGCTCACAAAAGAAACCTGGTTCTTCGGAACAATTATTAAAGTATCTCCTATCATTCGTAATCAGAGGGTCGATAGACTGTCCATTGCATGCACGATAATAGATTTGATTTTTGTTGTCATAATTGTTTAGTATTCTATCATTCGTAATCAGAGGGACAATAGACTGTCTATTGCGAGCACGACCAATCCCAATCTGCACCCCTTTTAAGGGGAGATGAGCCGTTTTTCTGGTCCCCTTCCTTCCTCATGCTTATCCCCATTAGATTTTGAGATTTGAATACGCTTTCCCCATTCGTTTGTCGATATCAAGACCTTTTGCCCCGTTTATTTGTCAATATTAAGACCTTTCTTGCCCTTTAGGTGTCGATTTTTTTTTCCTATCGATTTTTTTCCTGGCGAGCGTTAGCGAGCCTGTAATTGTGGAGGAACCGGTCTTTGGCCGTGATATTTTTCTACCGAAAAATGTACAAATTAATCTAGTAGGGGTATCTAATGGATATTTTTTTTTTTAAGTTTGATGGGGTTCTACGGAGGAAACTAACAAATAATGAATGAATATATAAATAGACCCCCTAAAAAACCCACTGTCCCCTTAAACTCCCCCGGCCAACACCCCCCACCTCCCCCAAATCATGCCTTCCCCAACATCGAAGGCTCACGTACCGGCCTAGCTCCCCCAGGACTAGTAAAGTGTGCCCTAAAACACCATCACAGAGAACGGGTTTATAGCAGACCCGGGACAAGGTTCACCACACACACACACACGCTGCTCACTCTTTTGTTACTGTATCTTACTTAATTTATATAATATTTTATCATTATTTTTGATGATTTTGTTTGTTTTTGTCATCTTCGAGCAATGTATTTTAGTTTGTCCCCTAGGCTAACAAAAACGCCTTCCCAGACTTACTTCAAACTAAACATCTCCTTCAAGCTAAATATGTAAATTTTTCGATAGAAATATCTCCCAGCCAATGGCCGATTTCTTCTATGTTACAGGCTCGCTATCGTTCGCCCAATAGTCCATTCGCTGTAAGTAGGTGAGAAATCATGACCTTTATCCTCTGTAACTCAAAAAGGGCTAGAGCAAATTGGCTGTAAATTTCCACATCTATTCCTTGACTGACTCTTCCCAAGTGGTAGACATATTAGCTCGATTACTCTAGTCGTTTTTGAGTTACAGAGGTTAGTGGTCATGATTTGTCGCCTACTTGCAGCGAATAGAATATAGTATAGTGTGCCTTAAACCGTCATCACAGAGAACGGGTTTATAGGGTTCACTATAGATCCTATAGTAAAGCAGCAACTAGCCAACCCAGTCTTCCCAACATTGTGTGTTCTATGAACGCATTCAGCATTTATGAATCCTTTTATTTTGCTTTTGTATTGATTAACACAATATCTTAAAATGTATTGTGAGTGTTGCAGAAAAATCAGTCATAGTTACTGATTTACAGAAGTATGTATGATCAATTAATTAATGTTGAAATTGCATACTGTGAATAACTATTCTGCTTACATGAATTATTAAATGTATTTACAATATAAAGTGTGTCAGATTGGTATTATATTTTAACAAATGATGGTTTCCTTGCTTATGCTGAACCATAGCTGGACTGGACACGAAAATGGAACTTTGCAGTAAGGGACCCAAAATTGGAGAATGAACCCGCAAGTTCGAACCTCGAAACACCGAAAATGTGATATTTTCGCGGTTTCGTCGAACTTGCGGGTTCATTCTCCAATTTTGGGTCCCTTACTGCAAAGTTCCATTTTCGTGTCCAGTCCAGATCTATTGTAATCTATGGCTGAACCCAAAGTTTAATATATGGCAGTTCTTTTATGTTTTGGCTTTATACATGGTTCAATATTTTGAAGTTGCCCCTTTAAAGTTAATTTTCTGTAAACACAATGAACCTATTTGATAAGAGACTAAATCATATGTAGTCATATTACTGTAATCTATATTTTGTTCTATGCACTTTATTTTATAGCCTAACTATAGACTTTTATTAGTTTACTAGCTTACCCAAACATATAATAAGTAGATAATTAAAATTAATAACAATATTAAGTGCAATTTATGACATTGAAGTCTAGAAACAAATGACAGTCACCAGGATACAAAATTACATCCCAAGTCTGCCAGCCAATCACAGACTGGCTCCTTAAGACAAATGGCCAGTCTCTTACTTACTATAGGATCTCCAGGGTACACCACAGACACACATACACACGCACACACACTGCTCCCTCCTCTGTTATCTCTCATTAGGCCTATTATTCTCACTCTATTGATCATCTTTATATATTATACAGTAGATGCAACCAGGGTGTCAAAACGGAGCCATTTTGTTTCAAGATTTGAATGAATATGAAAAAGAATACTGGATATTTAACGTCAAACTGCATTAAGGTGGTATCACACGAGCGATTTTTTCGTCAATTTTTATGGGCAATTGTATCCTGAGAGCTTCAAAATATAAGTTTCACAAGAATTACTCTACTTAACATAATCTAACTTCGATCTAGTATCCGATTCCAATACGAAAAAAGGCTCAAAATAGTACGAGAACAAAATGTTCATCAAATAGTGCCGGTAAATGAGCTCGTGTGACATCACCTTTATTTTGGCCAATTTATATGTAAGAACTATAGACCATATCTCTAACTTTACATACACTATAACAGAGACTACAGAGAAGGACATTGGTTATAGTTTGACACCAGAGAACTATAGACCATATCTCTAATTTTACATACACTATAACAGAGACTACAGAGAAGGACCTTGGTTATAGTTTGACACCAGAGAACTATAGACCATATCTCTAACTTTACATACACTATAACAGAGACTACAGAGAAGGACCTTGGTTATAGTTTGACACCAGAGAACTATAGACCATATCTCTAACTTTACATACACTATAACAGAGACTACAAAGAAGGACCTTGGTTATAGTTTGACACCAGAGAACTATAGACCATATCTCTAACTTTACATACACTATAACAGAGACTACAAAGAAGGACCTTGGTTATAGTTTGACACCAGAGAACTATAGACCATATCTCTAACTTTACATATACTATAACAGAGACTATAAAGAAGGACCTCGTGGTTGTTGTTGTTGTTGTTCCCCAGGCTGCCTGGCCGAAAAGCCCCAAGGATCCCGAGCAAGGCCAAGGCCATAAACGAGCACCCCCACAAAACCCTCCCTGCTTACCACTAACAAAGCCCGGGTGACCGAAGCCACTCTAAGGCAGGGAGCTGAGGAGGGCGCGGAAACGCCCGGGAAACCAAAGCCCCACCCAAGGCTCTGTGCCCCTCAGCAATTATGAAGGGAAAGTTGAGGGGCAAGGGAAAAATGTGATGCTTTGGCTCCCAATCTGCCAACTTTTAGGTTGGCAGTAAGGAGGTCAATCCACGGAAAAGACGCCGTCACTTGAGATCTAGAAGATATATAAGTAAAAGGAACAGTCCGAGTAAGCTATGGGTATAGCAGAGATCGCTCAGCTCTCACTCTGATAGACCGGCCCATCACCACACGACTAGAACCCAATCCTCTCAGCATCAGCTAGGAAAGGCCCTAGAAAGCCACCTTTGGCGGGGGGATAGCTCCTCTATGTTAACTCCTTTCGGAGTTGGGCACCCGCTTGGACCTAGTGGTAGTTTGACACACCAGAGAACTATAGACCATATCTCTAACTTTACATACACGATAACACATACTATAAAGAAGGGACTTGATGGTAACTGTATTATGTAACACTTTTTTTGTGACGTAAACCTGTGACAGAATTATGGAGGTTCTGGTGAAGGTGGTGTTACACAAGCAGTTTATTCGCCGTTTTTTACAGGAGTCTATGAGTGATCGACATTTTCACTTGTAAGATCTTTCGTGACATATGGGTGTCAATTTTGTCCTAGTCAGCGCTAGTGAGCCTGCAATTTAAGATGAACCAGCTTTCGGCCGGTGCATATTTCTACCGAAAAATGCAAAACAAATTCTGGAAAGGGGGTCCTGGAGGTATTTGTTCCATTTGTTTTGAGATTTTAAGACGTTCGGTTTAACCTCGTTATTTTGGCGATTATAAGACGTTTCACCCCATTTATGTATCGATTTTGTTTTGCACAAGCAATAGCGAGCCTACAGCTTACGAGAAAAGAGGCCATCAAAAATTTACAAATTAAGCTTAAAGGCGTCTAGGGGAGGGGGTTGGGGGGGATTTTTATAGTATGCAGGAAGTCGAGTTAGGCGTTTTTGCTAGGCTAGGGGGACAAACTAAAATAATTACAAGAAAATGACAAAACCAGCAAAATCTTCAATAATTATTATACATAATATCATAAAAACCCACAAGACGTCGGACCAGATAGTGTTGATATAACTCGATTACGTTTTGTGGGTGGTAGCTATAGTCGATTCAATATAATTAGGCCAAAAATCTTGACCATTAATCTCTACAATTGAATAAAGACTAGAGTAATCAAGCATATATGTCTACCATTTAGGACGAGTCAGCCAGGAAATAGGTGTGTGAATTTACAGACCATTTGTCCCAGCCCTTCTTGAGTTACAATCTGAGGGTAGTGGTCAAGATATTTGCCCAATTATAATAAATAGACTATGGTTTGAACAATATTGCGTAATATTCGGACCTCCACGTACGAATTGGCTAGTCTTACCTATGCCGTTTACTAAATACTTATGAGCTAAGTTTCTCTTCATTAATATTCGCTTGCTGCCTCCTTACATTTGCAGCTCCATTTATCTTCATGGTATGCATATTTCCACACTCATATCTTAACCCCTTGAAGCTCTGACGCGTTTTATCAGTTTATTTTGGCTATCATTAGACGATTTTATGCAGCTTAGGAAGGATCTGTGGGTAATAAAAGGTTAATTACTATCTCGATCAACCCTTTAACTTTCATATAATGTTACTAATCTGAATAAAATCTTCTAATAGTAGCCAGAAAACAGAACAGAAACGCGTATTGGAGCTTGAAAGGGTTAATTCTCTGTTTTTCTGCTCTTTATCCATATTTATTTTGTCTATGTTTGTGTTTCCTGCTACTATACATCTTTATCATAATTGTATAAATATTTCCAAATTCACACCTCATGTTCTTTTTTCCTTTTCTGTATCCATATTCACATTCACGTTGTCCATGTTTGCCTTTTCTCTCTAAATAAATGTATCTAACATCATCAATTTATACATACTTCTACGTTCACAGCTTCATTCTTTGTTTTCCTTCTCATTATCCATATTCTTGTTGCTATGTTTTGTTTATCTTTTTCTTGAATTTAACTAGCTCAGCTTATACATATTTTCCACGTTCAGAACTTAATTTTATCTTGTATTAATTTGTATCCATATTTTTGCTATCAATGTTCCGTTTTCCTTCTAAATTCTTATTAATAACATCTTCAATTTATACATATTTCCGAATTCACATCATAATTTGTTGTGCTCCTTCTCTTTATCCATATTCGTGTTGGCTATATTTGTTGTGCTCCTTCCCTTTATCCATATTCGTGTTGGCTATATTTGTTGTGCTCCTTCTCTTTATCCATATTCGTGTTGGCTATATTTGTGTTGGCTATATTCGTGTTGGCTATATTCGTGTTGGCTATATTTGTGTTGGCTATATTCGTGTTGGCTATATTCGTGTTGGCTATATTTGTGTTGGCTATATTCGTGTTGGCTATATTCGTGTTGGCTATATTTGTGTTGGCTATATTCGTGTTGGCTATATTCGTGTTGGCTATATTTGTGTTGGCTATATTCGTGTTGGCTATATTCGTGTTGGCTATATTCGTGTTGGCTATATTTGTGTTGTCCTTCTAAATTCGTATCGTTATATTCTTCTGTTTCACATTTGTATTTGTCCTTTATTTCATGAATAGTTAAATCACTTAACCTCTCTTTAACTGTTAACATATAATTATATGTCTCATCAAAATATCACCTAACTTGCCATCTTTCATGTTTTCATTATTATTCTGAATCTGTGGATGATGTCGGTGGTTTAAGCCCGGCTGAGAGTATAAACACGTTTACTATATATATATATATATATATATATATATATATATATATATGTATATATATATATATATATATATATATATATATATATATATATATATATATATATATATATAAATATATATATATATATATATATATATATATATATATATATATATATATATATATATATATATATATATATAGATACATAGATAGATAGATAGATATTTATATATGTATTCATTTATATGAGATAGAGAGAGAGAGAGAGAGAGAGAGATAGAGATGTCCTGGAATGAGATAATACTCATCGTTTGTATGATTTTATTATACATAGTTTTGTTTCATTTTCGAATTATACTGAGTCCTCTATCTTCTATTAATGCGGCTATCCTTCATAGTTCTCGTTTATTTACTCATCCTTATGTATTTGTATAATCCCTACTCCACTAACTTATATTTCATCATTGCCATCCATTATAAATAGCCATCAATATTGAGAGTAAACCACCTCCACTTCTCAACACCGTTCAGAAATAGTATCTTCATGGTGATGGCACAGTACATTCATAAATTATGTTCCTACATATTTTATGAGCGTCGCTGACACCAGTCAATTAATGATAGATGTGGTGGTGGTGGAGGTGGAGGGGCTGGGGAGGAATTTTGATATTTTCATATTTTTTTAATTTATCTGGGGGATGAACAATTTATAATTATCAACGTTTTTTTGAGGTGGAATTGGTTATAATATGAGCTAGAGGAAGGAGACAAGACAATTACGGTCAGGGACGGTCTTGCCTTACTAATTTGCTTAGTTTTTTCTCAGAGGTATATGAAGCAGTAGATAATGACAAGTCATATGATATTATATATTTAGATTTCAGTAAAGCTTTCGACAGAGTCCCTCATGAGAGATAGATGAGAAAGGTTGAGGCACATGGAATAGGTGGGGCGTTGTTAGGATGGATTAGGTCATGGCTAATTGGTAGGAAGCAGAGAGTCAGCATAAATGGTACCAAGTCAGAATGGGGAGCAGTCAAAAGTGGTGTCCCCCAGGGATCGGTATTAGGTCCCCTGTTGTTTCTTATATACATAAATGACCTAGATTTAGGTATAACTAGTAGGATAAGTAAATTCGCAGACGATACTAAAATAGGGAGATCAATTGATTCAGATAGCGATATAGAGTGCCTCCAAAGGGATCTAGATACCTTACATGAATGGTCAGTAAATTGGCAGATGAAGTTTAACATTGACAAATGCAAGGTATTAAAGATAGGGAAGATGCAAACAAATTTTAAATATAAACTAGCTAATTTAGAATTAGAAAATTCAGACTGCGAGAAAGATCTAGGTGTGTTTGTTAGCAATGATTTGAAGCCTAGAAAACAGTGTATAAGCGTTCGTAATAAGGCAAACAGGATTCTCGGGTTCATCTCTAGGAGTGTGAGTAACAGAACTGCTGATGTTATCTTAAAACTTTACTTGTCATTAGTGAGACCCCACATGGATTATGCTGTCCAATTTTGGTGTCCTTATTACAGAATGGACATAGATTCATTGGAGAGAGTACAGCGTTGAATGACAAAAATGATCCATAATATTAGAAATCTTTCGTATGAAGAAAGGTTGAAGAAATTAGGTTTACATTCGTTAGAGAGACGCAGAGTTAGAGGGGATATGATAGAGGTGTTCAAGTGGGTTAGTGGGATTAACAAAGGGGACATGGCAAATGTACTAAAGCTCAGTGATAGCGAAAGAACTCGTACCAATGGTTTCAAATTAGATAAATTTCGTTTCAGAAAAGATATAGGCAAGTATTGGTTTGGTAACAGAGTTGTAGATGGGTGGAATGGACTACCAAGTGCTATAGTGGGATCTAAAACTGTAGGGAGCTTTAAGATAAAATTAGATAAGCATATGGACGAGAAGGGTTGGGTGTGAAGGGGGATCAGCCGGGTTGGGCCAATCAGCGCTCTGCAGACCTCCATAATCCTGCGTTAATCTCTAACCGTTTTGGTAAGATGATCCTCAGGGTATTAGAGTGTGAAGCCTATAATTGGGCTTTGTAATTGAATTGGGGTTGTGTGGGACAGGGATCTGCCTTGCTTAGGCCAATCGGCTTTCTGCAGACTCCCATTTTCTTATGTTCTTATGTTCTTATTACCAGGTAGGGTAAACCCCGATATATTGACATATCATTCTCTTTACAATAATGAGAGACAGAGTCCTGGGTTACTGACAAAATATCACTGACGTCGTTATTGGCTCGCATGTACAGAAACAATGACAGTAAATAGATGAATAGATAGAAAACAAGCGTTGCAAAGCACCAAAGGCCCCTCTATCTCTCTCTCTCTCTCTCAAACAACTCTTTTGTGTGCTTTTCTAATTCTTTAGAGGATAGAGGTAAATATATTAAGGGAACCCACCTCGCGTTTTTTCTCTTTCTCTCCCTCTCTCTTTGGCTTGTATCCATTCGGCCCCATTCAGCCTACCGTTTTAAGAAGTTTACCCCCATCCAGGTGTCAACATTTTCCTGGCGAGCAGTAGCGAGCCAGCATATATATATTTTTGTTTTGACAGCAAGCTAAATTTGTACATTTTTCGATATAAACATTTCTCCGGCGAAGCCGGATTTCTCCATACAATACTGGCTCGCTATCGCTCGCCAGGAAGAAATCGACACCTAGATGGGGATAAACGTCTTAAAACAGTTGACTGAATGGGGCCGAATGGATACGAGCTAGGGAAAGAGAGAAAAGGAGAGAAAGATAAAACAAAAAAGCCGGTGACCCCCCTTAGCCTTCTTATAATATATGGAATGTAGTATTACAATGCAGGATAATTGAGGTGATGATGAATAGATGATAATAGTGTCCAAAATAAGAACATAACAACATTGAAAACTGTAATAGACCTTTCCAAATCAGACCCATGACAATCATATGGCTATTCGGCTTATGTTAACCCTATTTGAGTCCGAGTGGTGGTGGTGGGGGGGGGGGGGGAATAGAGAGAGAGAGAGGGGGGGGGGAGAGAGGCTTTTTGGAACTTCTCCATTAACTTGGCGATATTAAGCCTCGTCACCCCAATAGTTTGGGGATATCAGACGCTCTTTCCAATTCAGCTGATGATTTTTTGGGGGGCGAGCGATAGCGAACCTGTGACTTAGAAGAATGTGTAAGGTGGAATATTATAGCAAGAATCAGTAACAAGCTCAAAATACAATTGCCCGTGGGATAAAAGTCTTGTGATCCAAAGTTACCAGGAAGGAGTACCAGTGTGAATCTGTCTTTATATTCAATATCCCATACTTTAATCCTCACATTCAAATATCTACACTTATTCAGATATCTATCCTTAAAATGCATAACTTATATATGCCACAATCTCTCTCTCTCTCTCTCTCTCTCTCTCTCATATTTAAAAGCATAGTGAGGCCCCTTCTTGAATATGGCGTGTAATTTTGGTCTCCTTATCTGAACAAGGACATTGAGAAACTCGAGTCAGTGCAGCGTAGAGTGACAAAGTTGATACCGTCACAGAAAAATAAACCATATCATGAAATAATTAAAAAAAAAAAAAAAATAAGAAAAGGAGATTGCGAGGTCAATTAATTGAGTGTTTCTAGATATTAAAGGGCTTTGACAAAATTGAAGTAAATTCGCTGTTCAAATTTAACAATAGTGCATCAACTCGGGGAAATGGACAGCAATAATAACCAGGAGGGCGAATCTTGATGTCACGAAGTACTTCTTCATCTACAGTGTGGTCAACGAGAGGAACAAATTGCCAGATAAACTGGTACAATGTAATACTATTGACACATTCAAAAGGAGACTAGACATTCATTTCGTGGAGGTTGGAGTAATATTGGCAACAACAACAAAATAAATAAGTTAAGCATCAGTAGCATACACTATTTCTCAACTTCATTCTTTACTATGAATTTACCAGTGGAAATATTCTCATTCTGCTGGGGGCCTTGTTTCCCAAACTAAATTTCATGCCGACCCAAGGTCGGAGGGTGTGGTGGGTGGGGAGAGAGTCTTCACCTTACCTTCCACTTTGTAGCAAATTATATGTTAGCATTAAGTCCGGAGGACTGCCTAGTAGAGACCAAAAAAGTATGTGCGGTCTGTGTTTTAGGTTTATTTGTAAGTTAATTGGTGGGTTGGTGAATAATTATGAATGTATTAATAATGTTCAGGAGTAATTCCTAGTGAGGCCTTCCATTGTGGTTAAGTGCCTCATCAATTACCCCTTCCATTCGTCTAATCATTAGGCTAAAAATAGCGCAGTTGGGTATATGTAAAAGCTCAGATTAATATTCAGTATTCGAGAATGAATAATATGTCGTAGGTTTGTGCATAAACCTTTAACTGTCTTGGTAGCGTAATGCTTAGTGCCTCGAATTCGGTGTGAGTATCCTCGGCTCCAGTCCTTGGATATATATTCATTAGTTTCATTGATTTCATAAATTAGGTTTATTTGTAAGTTAATTTGTGGGTTGGTGAATAAATATGAATATATATGTGACTCTATCTCTCTCTCTCTCTCTCTCACACACACACACCAATCTGTTCCACAATCCTACAATCTAATTTCCAACACGTCCCCACAAACCCTCCAATCTGTTTAATCTGATTAGCTCACAATCCCACAAACTATCACCACCAATCTGTCTATCCCCTCGACGGACTAGCACCACCATCATCTCTCCCCCAAGATCTGTCCTACAACCCCATAAACTTATGTTCTCTATCTCTCTCACACACCCAAAACTAATATTCTCTATGTCTCTCACACACCCAAAACTAATATTCTCTATCTCTCTCCCACACACCCACAATAAAGTAAACCTCTCACTTCCCTTTGCCTAATCCCGCTCCCAAACCCCACGAACTAAAGCCCCACAATCTACCTCCCTCACAATCTATAAACAAGTACACAATCTCTCCCAAACCACACAAGCTAACGTCTTTACTCGCTCTCACACAAGAACACCCACATAATCTCTCACACAGCCCCACACATTAATACTGCTAATCTCTCCCATAAGCCCATAGCCAAATAGCCCCAACGTCTCCTTCTATATAACATCCCCAATCTCTCTCTACCACCCCACCACAAAATAACGCCCTATATTTGTACCCGTCACACAAGCCCACAAAATAAAACAACCTCTCTATCTACTATAGTCTATTCGCTGTAAGTAGGCGAGAAATCATCTTCTGTAACTCAAAAAGGGCTAGAGCAAATTGGCTTTAAATTTCCACATCTATTCCTTGACTGACTCTTCCCAACTGGTAGAAATATTAGCTTAATTACTCTAGTTGTTTTTTAGTTAAAGAGGTTAGAGGTCATGATTTATCGCCTACTTACAGCGAATAGACTATAGTATGCTTCGCACACAGCCCCACACACTACCCTCTTCAGTCTCTCCCACAAGCTAACATTCTCAATCTCTCTAACACCCCTAGTCTTTCCCACAGCAAACATCCCCAATGTTTTTCCCCATAAGCTAACATTCTCAATCTCTCTAACACCCCCAGTCTCTCCCTAAACAAACATCCCCAATCTCTGTCTACCACCCCACTACAAAATAACACAAAGTATATATGACCCTCTGACAAGCCCACAAACTAACCCCAATCTCCCTCCCCCCACAGGCGCCCACAGCATCCGGATCACGGGCGTGCGGGTGCCGGAGACTGTGGAGGTGGGCGGAGGGGCGGATTTGGACTGTACGTGGGCTGAGGACACTGACCAGATGTACTCCATCAAGTGGTACCAGGGGGCCAAGGAGTTCTACCGGTACACGCCCACCTCCTCAAGTCCAATACAGATCTTCGACTTGCCCACGCTCGATGTTGATGTGAGTAGTAGTAGTAGTAGTAGTAGTAGTAGTAGTAGTAGTAGTAGTAGTAGTAGTAGTAATAGTAGTAATAGTAAACCCTTCTGTAACAGCGACGTATTTTTTATATTAATTCTAGCTATATTTAGACGATTTAGGGTAATTTAAGAAGGATCTGTGGTCGTAGAAAGTGCCAATTAAGATAGTTCGAAGCCTGTTAATAGCTGGAGGCCTTTTTTAAACTGAATACAATCGTCTAATAGTAGCCAGCATAAAGTTAGAATGGACGGTACCGGTACTGAATGTGTTAATAAATATTTACTGGAATCTTTTCTATTGTAACACTGTTTGGGGCGCCGCAAGCAGGGAGGCACTCAACCCCCTGTTTTTTGTATACAAACGAGTGGTGAGAATAATCGAAGGATTAGGAAAGAGAGAACATACCAATGATCCCTTTTTACATAAGAACATAAGAAAATGGGAGTCTGCAGAAAGCCGATTGGCCCAAGCAAGGCAGATCCCTGTCCCACACAACCCCAATTACAAAGCCCAATTATGGGCTCAACACTCTAACACCCTGAGGATCATCTTACCAAAACGGTTAGAGATTAACGCAGGATTACGGGGGCCTGCAGAGCGCTGATTGGCCCAACCCGGCTGATCCCCCTTCACACCCAACCCTTCTCGTCCATTAATTTATTTGAATAATAAATTAATAAAACTTCCTGGCATAAATAGTATGACTTGCCAAATCATTATTAAATCTATAATATGAATAATATATACCAGATGAGAAATAACAATAACTTAAGATTGCCTTTTGTTCCCTCTTCCCAGTCTCAGACTCACATCAGATACCATGGAACCAAAATATACAACAATCTCCCTAATGACATCAAACTCCTACTTACTGTAAACATCTTAAAAAAAAAAAAGGCTTCACTTAAAAAAATAATATACTTACAAGCTATACTAACGGCTGAGTCATAAGGAATTGATCAATTTTTTCATAAACTATTGATCACAAGTTTCATAAATTATCGATCAAATTTGTTATAAACTACTGTTAAATTTTTTCATAAACTGTCAATAAAATTTGTCATAGACTATCAATAATTTTTATAAGCTATCAATAAAATTTCCTTTTCTTCATCTATGACAAGTAAACTGGTGACAAAAACAAAGGCTTAACCCGGGAAAGGCAACGAGACTCTTAAGAGGTTTTACTGGGTGAAAATGCCGGGACTCTTACGAGGTTAGGCATAAAAAATGCCTTTCAAACCACCCCACTGGCACTCAAAGCAAAGCAATATGTGATTAAGTGAGACAATTCCCCTCCATACCTCCTATAACTCCTCCACATGTGTCCAAACCCACCCACCCTTCCCCCCCTTTACACCCCCCTTCAATTATCACCAATTTTTCCTCTAATTCCCCCTTTTATCGGGTAATTTTCGGCGCGAATTTCACACCCGCGGTTTCAGGGTCACATGGCAGGCAGTTAGAGATCCTAGCAACAGAGAGACTTCACTTGCAAGACGTCAGTATCGATCGGGAAGTGAGAGAGGGAGGGTATAAGTTGCGCCGGCTCTCCCCTCCTGATACTATCGGTCGGCAATAATACGTCTTTTTCACCACCCAAATACTATTCCCACTGTTTTATTGCTGTTACATGTATCTTCATGTTAAATGTAAAATAGGCTCATATGAATAAGTAATAACAATATTTATGGTAAAATGACGATTTTCGTCGGGAATGAACCAAAATACCTTCGCCTGGCGGGACGTTTCAAATACCATAGCTACGCACTTCCCGGGTTAAAGCGGAGATATTTTGTGTTTGTTAACCCCCTTCTCACTCATGTTTATTCCCATTAAATGTGTAATTTTAAGACGTTCTCACCATTCGTTTAGCGATTTTAAGACCTTTTGCCCCATTCTTTTTATCAATATCAAGACCTTTCATGCCATTTTGATGTCGATTGCTTCCTGGCAAGCAAAAGCGAGCCTGTAATTTAGTAGGAACCGGCCTTTGGCCAGGACATTTTAAACATAGGAACATAAGAAAATAGGAGTCTGCAGAAAGCCGATTGCCTCACACAAGGCAGATCCCTCTCACATCCAACCCTAATTAATGCCTAATTATAGGCCCAACTCACTAACACCATGAGGACTGACCTCACCAAAACGGTCAGAGGTCAGAAAACTGGGGTCTGCAGAGCGCCGATTGGCCCACACCCGTCAGATCCCCCTCACCTCCAACCCATCTCGTCCATATGCCTATCTAATTTTATCTTAAAGCTCTCTATCGTTCTTGATCTCACTATAGCACTTGGTAGCCTATTCCACCTATCTACAACTCTGTTACCAAACCAATATTTGCCGATATCTTTTCTGAAACGAAATTTGTCTAATTTGATACCATTTGTTCGAGTTCTTTCGCTATCACTGAGCTTTAGTACATTTTTCATGTCCCCTTTATTAATCCCACTAACCCACTTGAACACCTTTATCAAATCCTCTCTAACTCTGCGTCTCTCTAACGAATGTAAGCCTAATTACTTCAACCTTCCTTCACGTGGAAGATTTCTAATATTATGGATAATTTTTGTCATTCTACGTTGTACTCTCTCCAAGAATCTATGTCCATTCTGTAATAAAGACATCAAAATTGAACAGTATAATCCATATGGGGTCTCACTAATGACAAGTAAAGTCTTAAGATAACATCAGCAGTTATGTTACTCGCACTCCTAGAGATGAACCCGAGAATCATGTTTGCCTTGTTACGAACGCTTAAACACTGTTTTCTAGGTTTCAAATCATTGCTAACAAACACACCTAGATCTTTCTCACAGTTTGAGTTTTCTAATTCCTTATTAGCTAGTTTAAATTTAGCATTTGTATTCATCTTCCCTATCTTTAATACCTTGCATTTGTCAATGTTAAGCTTCATCTGCCAATTTACTGACCATTCGTGTAAGATATCTAGATCCCTTTGGAGGCACTCTATGTCGGTATCTGAATCTATTTTTCTCCCCATTTTGATATCGTCTGCGAATTTACTTATCCTACTAGTTATACCTAAATCAAGGTAATCTATGTATATAACAAACAACAGAGGACCTAATACAGATCCCTGGGGTACACCACTTTTGACTGCTCCCCGTTCTGACTTAGTACTGACTTTCTGCCGAAATGTTTATACAATCTATCTCGAAGGGGTTTGTTAGGGGTGTTTTTTAAGCTTGATAGAGGTCTAGGGAGCAAACTAAGAAAAATCATATATTCATAAAAAAAAAAATCGAAATTAAAAATAAAATACGCCTCCCCCCTCCCCCCCTTAAGGGGCTGTTTAAAAATCTATATTTCATAGGTATCTTCCCAATGGGGCACTATTTCAAGACAGGTATTTTCCCAATAGAGCAATATTTCAGGATTTGCTCTCTCTCTCTCTCTCTCTCTCTCTCTCTCTCTCTCTCTCTCTCTCTCTCTCTCTCTCTCTCTCTCTTTCTCTCCTGCTATGCTATCCTTTTCTTTCACTTCGCTTTACTTGGGGCTCTTCAATCTCTACTAGAATCAACCCCCGTATTTCCAAACTACAATTAAGGGGGTGTTACTCGCTTTTTCTGGACCCCCTTCTCCCTCATGTTTAGCATATTAGTTTTGAGATTTTAAAACGTTTGTTTCATTAGTTTGGCGATTTTGAGACTGTTCGACTCATTTTGTTGTCAATATTAAGACCTTTCGTGCCATTTAGGTGTCATTTTTTCCCTGGCGAGCGATAGCGAGCCTGTAATTTTACAGAAGGTCCCGGCCTTTGGCCGGGAAATTTTTCTACTGAAAAATGTACAAAGTTATCTTAGAAGGGGGTCTAGGAAGTGTTTTTTAAGCTTGATGGAGGTCTAACGAGGAAACTAGGAAATAAATTAATAAATGATTTAATGGACCCCCCCCCCCAAAAAAAAAAAAAAAAAAAAAGCCTATCTATCCTCTTAATGAATAAACCACCAGGTCACTACATATTATCTGGGGTTCTGCATCACATTAAGAGTCTAGTGCTGCCATGATTGACAATGTATTACGTTATTAATATATGACACCACAGCTCGGTAACCAGGAGAGACTTGACAATATCTCACCCAGTTAAGGGGGGTCACCGGCTTTTTTGTTTTATCTTTCTCTCCTTTTCTCTCTTTCCCTGGCTTGTATCCATTCGGCCCCATTCAGCCAACTGTTTTAAGACGTGTATCCCCATCAAGGTGTCGATTTCTTCCTGGCGAGCGATAGCGAGCCAGCATTGTATGGAGAAATCCGGCTTCGCCGGACACATTTTTCTATCGAAAAATTTACAAATTTAGCTTACTGTCAAAACAAAAATATATATATGCTGGCTCGCTACCGCTCACCAGGAAAATATTGAGACCTGGATGGGGATAAACGTCTTAAAACAGTAGGCTGAATGGGGCCAAATGGATACAAGCCATAGGGAGAGGGAGAGAAAGAGGAAAACAGCGAGGTGGGCTCCCTTAAGATCAATAAAAACAATGCGATGATATAGGTGTCATTTCATTGAAAGGGTTAACCCGTTCAGTACCAGGAACGTCCTATTCCACATATGCTGGCAACTATTAGGCGATTTTATTCAGCTTAGGAAGGACCTCTAGCCATAATACGACTACAAACTATCCCAACCAACTCCTTTACCTACTACCACAGATCCTTCCTAAGCTGCATAATATCGTCAACATATCGCTAGAATAAAACATAACACACGTCGCTGGTACTCAAAGGGTTAAGGGGATATGGTTCACTGTTGGGTCGATTTGTTCATGTATTTATCATTTGTTTGTAGTTTCCTCCCTAGACCTCCATCAAACTTATAAAAACATCCATTAGATCCCTCTTCTAGATTAATTTATACATTTTTCGGTAGGGTCGGTTCTTCCAAAATTACAGGCTCACTATCGTTCGCCAGGAAAAAAATTGACGTCTAAATAGCATGAAAGATCTTAATATTGACAAAGAAATGGAGCGAAAGGTCTAAAAATCGACACACTGGTGGGGCAAACATCCTAAAATCTGAATACAAATGGGGCTAAATATGAGGGAGAAGGGGGGCCAGAAAAACGGCCCATTCCTCCTTAAGTTTAGCCATTTCAGTAGACGAGGGCGCGTTTTGTATATACACTCTGGCTACCGTTGGACGATTTTATTCAGTTTAGGAAGGAGCTTTGGGGATCAGAGGGTTAATTGTGATCGATATTACCCCACTGATTCTTAGAGTACCGATACATGCCAAAAATTACAAAAAATCGTCTATTATTGTCTATTAATTCATTTATTCATATATTTTTTTTAGTTTCCTCCCTAGACCTCCATCAAGCTTAGAAAAACACCCCCTAGACCCCCCTTCAAGATAAATTTGTACATTTTTCGGTAGAAAAATGTCCCGGCCAAAGGCTGGTTCCTCTTAACCCTCTCACGTTCTTGACGCAATGTTGAGCCTATTAGGGATAATTTAAAGCCTTTGTTACCATCAGGGGTATTTAGAAACCTTTAGTTTAGTTACTTCAACCTCTGCAGTTGTCTTTGAGTTAGCTGTGGGCAGAAAACTAATTTTGGAGAGGTAATTATAAGAGTGAGAGAACTCTATTTAGTATTGCTAATCTGGCAACCTCTGCGTCATATGGTCGTGAGAGGATTAAAATTGCAGGCTCGCTGTTGCTTGCCAGGATTTTTTTTTACACCTAAATGGCACGAAAAGTCTTAAAATTGACAACGAAATGGGGCGAAAGGTATTAAAATCGCCAAACTAATGGGCCGAACGTCTTACAATCTCAAAACTAGTGGGGCTAAACATTAGGGAGAAGGGGTCCAGAAAAAACGGTCTGCCTCCCTTTAAGACTGGAATGAATGTATATATGTATGTATGTATATACAGTATGTATGTACACAGGCACTGGCCCCAGTTTTCCTTTTTTTTTCTTATTTTTGTATGGCCGACTCGAGACAGAGCTCGAACATGGATATCACACACATCAGAAAAACCAAACCAAACCAAACCAAACACATAATCACACACATCTAGGTCTTCCAGGAGAAACACCCGGAGACCCAGGGCCATTTTGGGGTCCCCAGCTAAAGATTCCCAGGTCCCAGATCCCCCGGAATGAATAGGAGCCTGAGACCATGAAGTTACCCTGTGTTGGCCATTGTGTCACTGCCAAACACACACTTCGGCTTTTGGTATCCTTAAGGGGAGGTTTTTAGTGTGTTCCCTAGACCTCTATCAAGCATACAATTACACACCCTAGACCCCCTATGAAGACAAATTTGTACATCTTCGGTAGGAAAAAAAGGTCGGTCCTTTTAAATTACAGGCTCGCTATCGCTCGCCAGGCAAAAATCAACACCTAAATGGCACGAAAGGTCTTAAATTTGACAGAAATGGGGCGAAAATTCTTAAAATCGACAAACTAATGGGGCGAACGTCTTAAAATCTAAAAAAAAAAAAAAATGAGTCTAAACATGTGGGAGAAAGGGGTCCAGAAAAAAATCCCTCCAGTGGAAATCTCCCCACGTTAGAGCAGTTTCTTCTGGCTATTAATTATTAGAGGATTTTATGCAGCTTTGGAATATCCTCTAGCAATCAAAGGGGTAAAGTCGATCTCCATTAAATGTTTGACTCATGCAAAAGTGGTTATTTGGTTGGTCTATTTTGTATCTATTTATCTATCTTATAGTCTAGACCTCCATCAAACTTAAAGAAAATACCCCCTAGGACCCCCCCTTCAAGATAAATTTGTACATTTTTGTGGTTGAAACATTTCCCGGCCAAAGCTCCTAGAATTACAGGCTCGCTATCGCTCGCCAGGATAAAATCGACACCTAAATGGCACGTAAGGTCTTAATATTGACAAAGAAATGGAGCGAAAGGTCTTAAAGCCGCCAAACAAATGGAACGAACGTCATAGAATCTCCAAGTTAATGGGACTAAATATGAGGGAGAAAAAGGAACTACCTCCCCCTTAATAAAATCGTCTAGTATGAGTCAGATTATACAGTCTCTCTCTCTCTCTCTCTCTCTCTCTCTTAAGGGGAGATATCCACTTGAGGGACTTTTTTCTGGACTCCTTTCTCCCTCATGTTTAGCCCCATTATTTTTCTAATTTTAAGACGTTTGCCCCATTATTTTGACGATTTTAAGAATTTTCAACCCATTTCTGTCAATTTTAAGACCTTTTGTGCCATTTAGGTGTCGATTTTATCCTGGCGAGCGATAGCGAGCCTGTAATTTAAGAGGAACCGGCTTCCAGCCGGGACATTTTTCTACCGAAAAATGTACAAATTTATCTTGAAAGGGGGTCAAGGGGGTGTAATCTTAAGCTTAAAGGATATCTAGAGACCAAACTAAAAACCTCCCCTTAACCCATTCAGTACCGGTGACATCCCGTGTATTATATTCTGGGAACTATTCGACGATTATTTCTAGCTTAGGAAGGACATCAACCAATTAATAAGGCTACAGGCTATCTCAATTAATAAGGCTACAGGCTATCTCAATTAATAAGGCTACAGGCTATCTCAATTAATAAGGCTACAGGCTATCTCAATTAGTCCTTCTAGCTACCATATATCCCTCCTAAGCTTCACAAAATCGTCTAAACGTGGCAGCAATCCAATATATAAGACGTGGCCGGTACTGAAAGGGTAAATGATAACAAACAAAGACAGTCAGTAGCCAAACCCAAGTGAGGCCGAGGTAGACCGACAGGTAGAGAGAGAGAGAAAAAGAGAGAGAGAGAGAGAGTGTGATAGAGAGAGAGAGAGAGAGTGAGAGTGAGAGGGGGAGAGCCAAACACAGACAAACCAAGAGAGAGAGAGAGAGAGAGAGAGAGAGAGAAAGAAAGAAAGAAAGAAAGAGAGAGGGAGCCAATGTTTGTGTTTGTGGGAACGAGAAAGTGAGCGAGCCAGGTAAAGCGAGAGAGAGAGAGTGTGTGTGTGTGTGTGTGTGTGTGTGTGTGCTGGTGTAAGAAGCTGGTCGTGTGTTAGTGGCGATATAATGCGTTGTTTTCCTTTTACTTCACCTCTCTCTCTCTCTCACTCTCTCTCACTCTCTTGGTTAGTCTGTCTGGCTCTCCCCCCTCACTCTCACTCTCTCTCTATCTCATGATTAATCTGACCCTTCCCCCCCCTATATAATCTGACCCTTCCCCCCCTATATAATCAAGTATACTATTACTGCCCCCTAACCCTTACATAAGGTAGGTGTGGTGGATATGCTGTACACAACTAGAGGGGCACTCGGTAGAGCGCATACCTCCGACTACGCTGGCTGATTTGTTATCATTAACCCCTACTGTACAGTACGATACAGTACTAAAAGTCCCCCCCCCCCCCAGTCCCAAACAATGTGGCCAAAATGGCAAGATAGAACAACCTTCCACCTCAAGAGATGAAGGAAGACTGGCTCGCTCAGCATTCAGAGGGTTGGATATAAGCTGAGAAGTGTTGCCATATCGAGAGCAGTGCTCAAACGGTCGTGGTACCAGGCACAGCCTGATACAGGCAGTTACAAGGAAAGTACATTACTGATGGCTCCCAGCCTTCGCTGGGACTGGGGAGTGACTTATCTACTGACGGCTGGTAGCCGTCGCTGGGATTGGATTGGTTAATATCATAGGCCTAAAATTTCTTCTGGATCTGGGTCCAGGATTTTTTTTTAATTTTCTATGTGGATGAGGGAAACAAAAGGCAAAACTGCCTGTGACAAGTGCCTCCCCTGGAGTTAAAAGAGTGACAGAGCCAAAATCAAAGAATGTTCGAGCCAAAATGTCTTGACACATGGAGTTTGAAACAATTTAAGTCATAGGATGAGGGAAAGATGGATTCAGGGAGAGAGTTCCAGAGCTCAGCTGTTGCATAGAAGAATGATTGGGAGTAACGTTTCACTCTTGAGTTGGAGAGTTGTACAGAGTAGGGGAGGGATTGTGTTGCAAGACGGGTACTACGTACCCTACGTAGAGGAGGTGGTATGCACTGAGAAAGCTCTGAGGAACACTGTTATTGTAGTAGTGATAGAATAGCGAGAGAGATGCAACATTGCGGCAAAGAGAGAGAGATTGCAGAGAGTCGGTGAGTGGACGGGAGTTAATGATACGAGAGGCTTTCCTTTCTACTTTGACTAGAAGTGCTGTGTGAGAAGATTTTCCCCACACATGTGAACATGTGCAATTTGTTCCATAATTTGACTACTCTGATTAGAAAAGAAATATTTCGCTTCATGTGAATGAAACACGTACCTGTCCAACAATTTTATAACCATTACTTCTTGGGTAATTTGTGTTATCTATTGTGAAGTATTTGCGGTCTTGTTGTCATGGCCTTTGATCATTTTGATAATTAGATTAGGTCCCTCTTAATCTGCGGTATGTCAAGGTGAACAGGTTTAACTCTTATAGTCGTTCCTCATATGGTTAATTTCTTAGTCGGGGAATCATTTTAGTTACTCTATGTTGTACTCTCTCCAGTTTTTCTATGTCCTTCTCATAGTATGGTGACTGAAACTGAACACAATATTCTAAATGCAGACGAACCAATGAATAATATAAAGTGCGTATAACGTTTTCGGATATACAGTATATACAAAAGTTCTTCCAATTAAGCCAATAATCTGATTTGCTTTGTTAACAACTTCAGCACATTGTTCAGCAGGTTAAAATCGCTAGTTAAAATTACTCTAAGATCAGTTTCTTTAAGGCGGCCCACCTCGTTTGTTTTCTCTCTCTCTCCCTCTCTCTCTGGGTTGTATCCAATCGGCCCCATTCAGCCTACTGTTTTAAGACGTTTATCCTCATCCAGGCGTCGATTATTTCCTAGCGAGCCAGCATATTTTTTAACAAAAAATGTGACAGCAGGCTAAATTTGTACATTTTTCGATAGAAAAATTTCTCCGGCAAAGCCGGATTCCTCCATATAATGCTGGCTCGCGAAGAAATCGACAGCTGGATGGAGATAAACATCTTAAAACAGTAGGCTGAATGGGGCCGAATGGATACAAGGCAGAGTAAGAGAGAAAAGGAGAGAAGTAATGCAGGTCACTCCCCTTAACTTACCTTATGAGTTGAATTCAAGTAGTTTCCTCTTGCATTACTACTACCAAAGTTGAGCACTTTGCATTTTCTGTATAGAAGTACATATGCCATGACTGAGCCCATTTTCTGTATAGAAGTACATATGCCATGACTGAGCCCATTTTCTGTATAGAAGTACATATGCCATGACTGAGCCCATTTTCTGTATAGAAGTACATATGCCATGACTGAGCCCATTTTCTGTATAGAAGTACATATGCCATGACTGAGCCCATTTTCTGTATAGAAGTACATATGCCATGACTGAGCCCATTTTCTGTATAGAAGTACATATGCCATGACTGAGCCCATTTTCTGTATAGAAGTACATATGCCATGACTGAGCCCATTTTCTGTATAGAAGTACATATGCCATGACTGAGCCCATTTTCTGTATAGAAGTACATATGCCATGACTGAGCCCATTTTCTGTATAGAAGTACATATGCCATGACTGAGCCCATTTTCTGTATAGAAGTACATATGCCATGACTGAGCCCATTTTCTGTATAGAAGTACATATGCCATGACTGAGCCCATTTTCTGTATAGAAGTACATATGCCATGACTGAGCCCATTTTCTGTATAGAAGTACATATGCCATGACTGAGCCCATTTTGACAGGTTGTCTAGAGCATTATAAATCTCTTGTAGGTGTGATGGAGAATGTCCTTTGTTTGCAACTTTTGTGACATCAGCGAATTTGGAGATTCTGCATGATAGTCCATCATAAATATCGTTAATATAAATAAGAAATATAATTGGACCGAGAACTGAGCCATGGGGTACACCGCTTGTAACATATATTCAATTTAAGGCTTATACTTACTAATCTCATTTTACTGAACAATAAAGGCAATATCATAATTATGTATTCCAGTGTAATTGGGCCTTTAACCCTTTCAGTAAGATGACGTTTATCATTGTATTCTGGCTATCATTAAGGGGGGTCACCGTTTTTTTTTTATCTTTCTCTACTTTTCTCTCTTTCCCTGGCTTGTATCCATTCGGCCCCATTCAGCCAACTGTTTTAAGACGTTTATCCCCATTCAGGTGTCGATTTCTTCCTGGCGAGCGATAGCGAGCCAGCATTGTATGGAGAAATCCGGCTTCGCCGGAGACATTTCTCTATCGAAAAATGTACAAGTTTAGTTTGCTGTCAAAACAAAAATAGATATATGCTGGCTCGCTACCGCTCGCCAAGAAAATATTGACACCTGGATGGGGGTAAACGTCTTAAAACAGTAGGCTGAATGTGGCCAAATGGATGCAAGCCAAAGAGAGAGGGAGAGAAAGATAAATTAAGCGAGGTGGGCTCCCTTAAGCTATTTGTTGCAGTCCAGCAATGACCAGTGGGAGACACAAGGTTAAGGGGGGCTTGTTCTGGACCCCCTTCTCCCTCAATGACCAGTGGGAGACACAAGGTTAAGGGGGGCTTGTTCTGGACCCCCTTCTCCCTCAATGACCAGTGGGAGACACAAGGTTAAGGGGGGCTTGTTCTGGACCCCCTTCTCCCTCAATGACCAGTGGGAGACACAAGGTTAAGGGGGGCTTGTTCTGGACCCCCTTCTCCCTCAATGACCAGTGGGAGACACAAGGTTAAGGGGGGCTTGTTCTGGACCCCCTTCTCCCTCAATGACCAGTGGGAGACACAAGGTTAAGGGGGGCTTGTTCTGGACCCCCTTCTCCCTCAATGACCAGTGGGAGACACAAGGTTAAGGGGGGCTTGTTCTGGACCCCCTTCTCCCTCATTGTTTAGCCCAATTAGTTTTGAGAATTTAAGACGTTCGCCCCATTCAGTTTGATGATTTTAAGACCTTTCGCCCCATTTCGTTGTCAATGTTAAGACATGTTATGCCATTTAGGTGTAGATTTGTTTCTGGCAAGTGAAAGTGAGCCTGCAATATTGGAGGATCCACCTAGCTATAGTCGGGGAATTTTGCACACATTTATTTCGGAGGGGGGGGGGGGGGTCTTTGGGGCAGTTTGTTGTGGTTGATGGAGGTCTAGGGAGGAAACTAAGAACACATAATAATAATAATAATGATGATAATGTTGATGATGATGAAGATGATGATGATAATAATAATAATAATATATTGTCCGGAACATCGTATCTGGATCAAGTGGTCTATGCATATATTTAACACATCCTAACTCTCTATCTCTCATTCACTCTCTGTCTCACACACACTCTCTCTCATTCTCTCTCTCTCAGCAGTAAGAGGAGGGGGCTTTAACACTCAGCACCTGTTATTGCTATCTTTCACGTACACACACACACACACACACATTATTTATATTTATTTTGGCACATACACACACACACTCACTCTCACTCTTCATATCTATTTTGGTACACGTATACACACTAACATACACACACACACTAGCTTCATATATATTTTGGTAGACGCACACACACACACACACACACACACACACACACACACACACACACACGCACACTCACACACACACACACACACACACACACACAGATCGCCTGTATGGTTCATCCTCCTTTCGGGACCTTTTCTATTGAAAGCCTTGAAGCCTTGAAGGCCTTCGATAGAGTCTGGCACAAATCTCTAAGTTCTAAACTACCCTCCTTCGGTTTCTATCCCTTCATTTGTACCTTTATCTCTAATTTCCTTTCTGGCCATTCCATAGCTCCAGTTGTGAACGGTCATCGCTCACTTACTCAACCAATCAACTTCGGTGTTACTCAGGGTTCTGTCCTGTCTTCAGTTCTCTTGCATTAGCCTCTAGTCCCATCCATTCATATACTGATGACTTTACCTTACACTATTCAACTACTTTTTCACAACAGCCCAGTATGCAATCACTTCAAAACTCATGTGATGAGGCCATAGCACGCCTATCCTCTGATGTATCAACTATCTCCGATTGGGGCAGAGAAAATCTTGTTACTTTCAATGCTTCCAAGACCCAATTTTTCCTTGTTTCTACCCATCACAATCTGCCCCACGACTTTCCCTAATTCTTCAACAATACACAAGTCAACCCTTCATCTTTTCTCAGTATTCTTGGTGTTTCTTTTTCTCTCAACCTTTCTAGGAAAGATCATATTACCACTCTTGCTAAATACTGTAGCTTCCCAGAAGTTAAGTGTGCTCAACCGTCTCTGTGGGTTCTCTCCCCCCCCCCCCCCCGCCCCCCCCCCACACACACACAGCTTCTTGCTCTGTATAGGGGCACAGTACACCCACATATCGAATATTGTTGGCATTTGTAGGAGGATCCACCTATACTTCACTTCTCGAAAGGGTTAATAGTATTTTGTCTCATCAACTCACTTCCTCTAACTAGTTCCCTACAATCTCTTTCTACACGCCGCAATGTTGCATCTCTTTCACTATTCTATCGATATTACAACAATCGGTGTTCTTCAGAGCTATTTTTCTAAAGTTTGATGGAGGTCTAGGGGAGAATATAAAATAATAATAAAAATTATATATATAAAAATAAATATATCTACTTTCAAGTGGGTCAATAAATATTGTTAAACTTTCTAATAACAATGTTAGTTTCAAAAACACTAACATAGCCAAGTAGATACGAATAATTCCATCCGGTACACACGGTAACACAAACATTATTTATATATTGAGTGGAGAGAGAGAGAGAGAGTGAGTGAGTGAGTAAGTGAGTGAGTGAGTGAGTGAGAGAGAGAGAGAGTGAGAGTGAGTGAGTGAGAGTGAGTGAGTGAGTGAGTGAGAGAGAGAGAGAGAGAGTGAGTAAGTGAGTGAGTGAGAGAGAGTATGAGAGTGAGTGAGTGAGTGAGTGAGTGAGAGAGAATGGTGTCCCCTACTTTATTCCCGTGATAAGGCCAACGTTCATAAGACACGATTATCCCTATATAACCCGCCTCCCCCAACTCCCTCTACCCAAGCCCAGTTACAATCCCTCCTTTCTTACTCTCTCTCTCTCTCTCTCTCTCTCTCTCTCTCTCTCTCAGTATCTCTATGTATCTATGTGTATATCTACCAAATTTATCTTCATTCTTCCCACCAATCTCATCTACCGGTATTATGTCCACTCCTCAACCAACAACCACTCCCATCTCCCATTTTAACCCCTTGAAGCTCTGACGCGTTTTAGCAGTTTATTTTGGCTATCATTAGACGATTTTATGCAGTTTAGGAAGGATCTGTGGGTATTCAAAGGGTAAATAATATCTCAATCAACCCTTTGACTTTCCTTTACCGTTACTAATCTGAATAAAATCGTCTAATAGTAGCCAGAAAACAGAACAGAAACGCGTATTGGAGCTTGAAAGGCTTAACCCCTTCTGTACCGTTGGCATCACCTACAGTCTGTACAATATTCTTTAACTTTTCCATAAAATGTCGAATGTCAGTGTTAGGTCGCCTATAAATAATGCCAACAACAATATTGCCAGGTGAACACTTTAAGGGGGGTCACCTGCTTTGTTTCTCTTTCTCTCCTTTTCTCTCTTGCTGTGGCCCCATTCAGCCAACTGTTTTAAGACGTTTATCCCCATCCAGGTGTCGATTTCTTCCTGGCGAGCGATAGCGAGCCAGCATTGTATGGAAAAATCCGGCTTCGCCGGAGAAATTTTTCTATCGAAAAATTTACAAATTTAGCTTGCTGTAAAAAAAAAAAATTATACTGTATATATGCTGGCTCGCTACCGCTCGCCAGGAAAATATTGACACCTGGATGGAGGTAAACGTCTTAAAACAGTAGGCTGAATGGAGCCGAATGGATGCAAGCCAAAGAGAGAGGGAGAGAAAGAGAAAACAAATCAGGTAACCCCCCTTAATTCAACAACTACGTATACGGCTTCCAGATAGATTACGTTGACTGTAAGGTTAAGGTCAATCCTTTCAATTATGTTGTACTTTGTGTTAATGTACAATGTTACGCCTCCACTTTGAGAACAGCGAAAATTGGAGATCATAACATAATGATTTTCAATATAAAAGATGTGCTATTTCATCGGTAAGTTTGGTTTCACAAAATCCCACGATATCAAAAATGTGATTCATTGGTGTAATAAATTGATCTAGGAAGTATCAAGGTTGCGGGGAATGCTGTTAATATGTAAACCTATTACTGACAGTATATGTTTATCAGGAGGCTCAACAATATGTAAACCTATTACTGACAGTATATGTTTATCAGGAGGCTCAACAATATTTCTTAGGGAGATATCTGAGAAGTAGTAACTACTGTTTGGGTTAATTAAACACCCAAGGAGTTTTGAAGAAAAGTATCTGGATCCATGTCATTGAAATGATTGGAATTATCATTAGGATTGATAAAATTATTAAAAGTCCTTTCTTCTAAGTTTTCTACGGCTAATGGTATGATACATGTACGTATGTAACAATGTCATTGTATAGGCCGAGGGACCCTTCCACTGTGAAGTCTCCAGGGACTGTGTCTCATCTTCAACTGTCTCAAAGCCTTCACTAACAATTTGATTTCACCTACTCTCTCAACGCCTGTACAGTGGCGCTAATAAGTCATGTCTCAGCTGGCATTACGTTTGGCTCGCTCTGTGTTGTGTTAATGTCTGTCAGATGTTGAATAGGGTGGGTAAGTGTAGGAACATGCTTGTATATCTCACTCAAAACGAATAAATCAAGTTTTAGAGATTGCTGATACCAACTATTGATCAAAATATACTTGGTGCCGAGACATCACTTATTAGGCCGGCTATATACTCCCAATACTCTCTCAATTTCTAATAACACTCCCTACTTGCACTCCCTCAGATCAAGAAATCCTGGGGTGGCAGTGTTCGTATAGCCAACGTGACCTTAGCAGCTGAGGGCCCCTTCCACTGTGAAGTCTCCGGTGATGGTCCCACCTTCCACACAGCGTCAGACTCCAAGCTACTCACAGTTGTTGGTTAGTACTCCACCATTAATTATCACTTCTATATAAAGCCATTATCACACTAGTTCTTTTTCCCTCAACTATTATCGTGAACACTGGTCTGGCTGCTTATTAAGTAAATTTGTTAATATAATTATGTCGCCTAAATTAACCCATATTAATTATAATGTCTAACTTGCGATACATGGCTTAGCCAGTAGAGCGTCGACTGTTAATCAAAGTGTTGGCGGATCGAATCCTCACTGTCAATATGTTATTGGTAGATGTCAAGCCCGGGCAACTTGACCTAGCAATTCGTGACAACCGCCTAATAATTATGGCCACCCCTTGGGCAAAAAAAAAAAAAAAAAAAAAAAAAAAAAAAAAGTACAAATGATAAGAACATAAGAACATAAGAAAATGGGAGTCTGCAGAAAGCCGATTGGCCTATGCAAGGCAGATCCCTGTCCCACACAACCCCAAATCAATTACAAAGCCCAATTATAGGCTCAACACTCTAATACCCTGAGGATCATCTTACCAAAACGGTTAGAGATTAACGCAGGATTATGGGGGTCTGCAGAGCGCTGATTGGCCCAACCCGGCTGATCCCCCTTCACACCCAACCCTTCTCGTCCATATGCTTATCCAATTTTATCTTAAAGCTCCCTACAGTTTTAGATCCCACTATAGCACTTGGTAGTCCATTCCACCCATCTACAACTCTGTTACCAAACCAATATTTGCCTATATCTTTTCTGAAACGAAATTTATCTAATTTGAAACCATTGGTACGAGTTCTTTCGCTATCACTGAGCTTTAGTACATTTGTCATGTCCCCTTTGTTAATCCCACTAACCCACTTGAACACCTCTATCATATCCCCTCTAACTCTGCGTCTCTCTAACGAATGTAAACCTAATTTCTTCAACCTTTCTTCATACGGAAGATTTCTAATATTATGGATAATTTTTGTCATTCTACGCTGTACTCTCTCCAATGAATCTATGTCCATTCTGTAATAAGGACACCAAAATTGGACAGCATAATCCATATGGGGTCTCACTAATGACAAGTAAAGTTTTAAGATAACATCAGCAGTTCTGTTACTCACACTCCTAGAGATGAACCCGAGAATCCTGTTTGCCTTATTACGAACGCCTATACACTGTTTTCTAGGCTTCAAATCATTGCTAACAAAGACACCTAGATCTTTCTCGCAGTCTGAATTTTCTAATTCTAAATTAGCTAGTTTATATTTAACATTTGTTTGCATCTTCCCTATCTTTAATACCTTGCATTTGTCAATGTTAAACTTCATCTGCCAATTTACTGACCATTCATGTAAGGTATCTAGATCCCTTTGGAGGCACTCTATATCGCTATCTGAATCAATTGATCTCCCCATTTTAGTATCGTCTGCGAATTTACTTATCCTACTAGTTATACCTAAATCTAGGTCATTTATGTATATAAGAAACAACAGGGGACCTAATACCGATCCCTGGGGGACACCACTTTTGACTGCTCCCCACTCTGACTTGGTACCATTTATGCTGACTCTCTGTTTCCTACCAATTAGCCATGACCTAATCCATCCCAACAACGCCCCACCTATTCCATGTGCCTCAACCTTTCTCATCAATCTCTCATGAGGGACTCTGTCGAAAGCTTTACTGAAATCTAAATATATAATATCGTATGCCTTGTCATTATCTACTGCTTCATATACCTCTGAGAAAAAACTAAGCAAATTAGTAAGGCAAGAACGTCCCTGTGTGAATCCATGCTGAGAAGAATTGATTAAGTTAAATGTTTCTAAGTGGTTTCTCATTTTCCTAGCAATAATTGACTCTAGTAGCTTTCCTATGATTGAAGTGAGACTAATGGGACGGTAATTGGATGCTATTGATTTATCACCTTTTTTGAAAATCGGAACTACATTTGCAAGCTTCCAAGCTTCTGGAACTATACCTGTTTCTAATGAATTGTTAAAAAGAAATGTTAATGGGTAACTTAACTCATCTCTGCATTCTTTTAATACTCTGGCATATACCTCATCGGGACCAGGCGATTTCTGAGGTTTCAGTCTGTCAATTTCCTTAAGCACATCATTTCTACTTATAGTAACCGTACTTAACCTATTTTCTATACTATCTCTATATACCTTACGGACTTCTGGAATCTGTGCCAAATTTTCATTAGTGAAAACGGATAGAAACTGACTATTTAATGTACTGCACATTTCTAAATCATTTTCTGTCATTTCTCCTATCGAAGTTTTAAGGGGGCCTATTTTATCTCTAACTTTAGATTTATATAGCTGGTAAAAAGCCTTAGGGTTATTTTTTGAGTCATTGGCTATCCTGATTTCATAATTTCTTTTGTCTGTCCTTATACATTTTTTAACCTCTCTTGATAGATTCTGATAGTAAGCAAGTAGGTGAATTTCGCCTTTCTTTATTTTTCGATATATTCCTCTCTTTTTCCTAGAAGGTCTAATAGTCTAGTATTCATCCATTTGGGTTGGTTCTGTGTTGATCTAAATTTTCTTTTGGGGATATATTTATTTTGCGCATTGTGGAGTGAAGAAATAAAATTATTATATGTAGCTGTCAAATTATCCTGAGTTAAGACAGGTATCTGAGAGAGAGTATGTTCATTAGCGCACCTGGGTCCACTTAATAGTTTAACCATAGGATCGACTCTTAAGGCTCGTCTTAATCCACCATAATTGGCTTTTCTGAAATCTGGGATAAGTGTCGTATTCTCTTTAGCCTTTCCTGTCCATTGTATGTTAAAATAAATTGATTTATGATCACTATTTCCTAGTTGGTCTCCTATCTCTACATTATTTATCATTTGTTCATTATTACTGAGAACTAAATCGAGGATATTATTACCTCTAGTAGGCGAGTCTATGAATTGAAATAAAAAACTATCCTGTACCGCCTCAATAAACGCTTTTGAATCTGAGTCGCCGATTTGATGCTGCCAATCAATATTCGGAAAATTAAAATCCCCCATAATACACACATTGCTAAACCTTGATGCTATTTTCACTTCCTGCCATAAAGCTGTACCTTCGTTTCTACTCATATTTGGTGGTCTATAAATAACTCCAATAATTATGGTCTCACTACCTTCGCTAACCTCAACCCAAACACTTTCGTTATCAGTATTTAGTCTAATACCTGATTTAATACAGCTTTTTAAAGAACTCCTGACAAACACTGCTATTCCGCCGCCCCTCCTACTTGTTCGGTCGCGTTTAAACAAACTATATCCTAGTATATGGAATTCTGCTAAAAAATGTCTTGATTCTGTATTAATCCATGTTTCAGTCAGTGCTATAATGTCTATATTTTCGTTGCTAACAAGTGCTCTAAGTTCATCCATTTTGTTACATAAACTCCTACAGTTTGTATAATATAATCGCAATGAATTTATTTTACTGGTATCGGATTTACCTTTATTTCTAACTGAATTCCCATCTTCTGTTACACCTTTAATATTTCTACTAGCAGTACAATTAAAATCCTGTGACTGATATTTTCTATTCCTATCTGATGTACCAGTACGGCAATTTACCCTATCTAGACAATTATTCTTACTCATATTCTCAGGCTTTATTTTCAGCGAAACCCCGCGACAATCCTATCTATTGACCTAGCTAAATTTGCCACCCCTAGCCGAGAAAGATGAACCCCGTCCTGTGCGTACAACTGATTTTTACCATAGAAACGGGTCCAGTTATCAAGGAATGGTATTGCATTTGCATTACAGTATTTTTCCAGCCGACAATTGATACCAATTGCCCTAGATGACCATTCCTTGCTGACCCCTCTCCGTGGCAAGATACTGTGTACTACAGGTATGCCTCCCTTCCTCCTAACTTTATCTAACACCTCCCTGTACTGCCGAAGCAGTACTTCCGTCCTACCTTTACCAACATCATTGCTCCCTGTACTGAGACAGATAATGGGGCTATCTCCAATATCTTTCATGATGTAATCAATGTCCTCTAACACCTTCCCAACCCCGGCACCAGGCAGACAGACAAGCTTCCTAATATCAGTACAGGTGGACCTAGCTAAGTGTCTGACCATGGAGTCCCCAACAATTGAGAAGGACTTGCCTCTCCTTGTCGATGACTTGGTAGCAGTCATCCCAGCAATGTTGCCAGAAAAACATTAACCATAGAAAGTTTATGGTAAAATCCCTTGTGTGATGCCGCCTTAACTCTTTCAGTAGTTGATGACAACCCTTTCAAGATAATATTGTACATTTGTCGGTACATTTTACTTCTAAAATTACAGGCTTGCTATCGCTCACCATGAAAAAATCGACACCTAAATGGCACGGAAGGCCTTAATATTGACAAAGAAATGGGGCGAAAGGTCTCAACATCGCCAAACTAACGGAAAGAACGTCTACAAACCTCAAAACTAATATGCTAAACATGAGGGAGAAGGGGGTCCAGCAGAAGCAACTACCTCCCCCTCAATTTAGGTGATATAACTATTTCAAAAGTTGACCTGCCAGCTGCCAGACCAGTGTTGACCGTATGAGTTGAGGGAAAAAACGCTCGTGTGATAACAGCTTAATTTAACCCTTTGACCACCAGCGACGTGTGTTATATTACATTCTATAACTATTTTTGTCCAGCTGATCGTAAATTGAATCTCTTATTAGCTGATTTCTCGATACTTAATGGAAATATATGAAACTACTATGGCTGTGTGTCGTATTAATGCCAAGGTTTCATAATTAACAGCATATTTCGCTACAAAATTTACCTTATAGCTGAGTAACCAAGATAGAAACATGACAATTTAGGCTCAACTGGATAAAAATAGACTTATAGCTATATGTAGAAGATACTATGTAGCTTAGGAAGAAGGATACTAATATATGGTAATTAAAAGGCTTGGTTGAGATAGTTGCAAGCCTCATTAACACTAGAGGTCCTTCCTAAGCTGAAGAAAATCGTCTAATAGTTGCCAGAATCTGCTAAAAAATGACGTCCCTGGTACTGAACGGGTTAAGGGGCTAGTGGCTGTTTTTTGGTCTATTAATTAATTTGTTCATTATTTTGTTAGTTTCCTTGCTAGACCTCCACCAAGCTTAGAAAAAACATCCCGTAGATCCCCCTTCAAGATAAATTTGTACATTTTTCGGTAGAAAACTGTCCTGGCCGAAGTTCGGTTCCTCTTAAAATTACAGGCTCGCTATCGCTCGCCAGGAAAAAATTGACACCTAAATGACAAGAAAGGTCTTAAAATTGACAACGAAATGGGGCGAAAGGTGTTAAAATCGCCCACTAATGGGCCGAACGTCGTAAAATCTCAAAACTAATGGGGCTAAAGATGAGGGAGAAAGGAGTCTATAAAAACGAGCACTACCCCCTTCAACAGACTAACCTAGATAACGACCATTATAACGGCTGCACTTGAAGGCGTTATTCGACTTAGTTTAAGGGCAGGTATTGGGGTTTTTTCTGGACCCCTTTCTCCCTCATGCTTAGTCCCATTATTTATATGATTTTAAGACGTTCACCCCATTAGTTTGGCCATTTTTAGAACTTTCGTCCCATTTCTTTGTAAATATTTAGATCATTCGTGCCATTTAGGTGTCGATTTTTTTTCCTGGCAGGCTATAGCGAGCCTGTAATTTAGTAGGAATCGGCCTTCAGCCTGGGCATTTTGCTACCGAAAAATGTACAAATATATCTTAAAAGGGGGTCTTGAGTTTTTTTTTTTTTTTCCAAGCTTGATTGAAGTCTAGGGAGCAAACTAGAAGAAAATATATAACAATAAGAAAATTAAAATAGAAAATAGAATAACCTATCCTTAAAGCAACTTGATCATTAGATATACAATATTTCCATATCTCTCTCTCTCTCTCTCTCTCTCCTAGCAGAACCTGGTGATATATTATGACTAGGTAACCTCTCCACCAATATTGTTTTCCCTCTCTCTCTCTCTCTCTCTCTCTCTCTCTCTCTCTCTCTCTCTCTCTCTCTCTCCTAGCAGAACCTGGTGATATATTATGACTAGGTAACCTCTCCACCAATATTGTTTTCCCTATCTCTCTCTCTCTCTCTCTCTCTCTCTCTCTCTCTCTCTCTCTCTCTCTCTCTCTCTCTCTCTCTCTCTCTCTCCCATTTGATCTACAGTATATACCTATAATGATCTACATTGGGGGTATCTACCTTGCTACTTTTCCAGTAAAAATATTTCACATAATCCCACCATTATTGTTTTAACTCGCCTTCACTATTTTCCCAAAATAAGCACTTATTCATCACAAACTCATCATTCATTCACTCATGTCACCATAAAATTAACTCAACACTCATCATTGCATGGTTATTAGGTTCATTCATTATTATTTACTATCACTCGATAACTACAGTATACGTCCCCATTCATTAGTTATACACCATCACTCAATAACTATACGTCCCATTCATTAGTTATATACCATCACTCAATAACTATACGTCCCATTCATTAGTTATATACCATCACTCAATAACTATATGTCCCATTCATTAGTTATATACCATCACTCAATAACTATACGTCCCATTCATTAGTTATATACCATCACTCAATAACTATACGTCCCATTCATTAGTTATATACCATCACTCAATAACTATACGTCCCATTCATTAGTTATATACCATCACTCAATAACTATATGTCCCATTCATTAGTTATATACCATCGCTCAATAACTATACGTCCCATTCATTAGTTATATACCATCACTCAATAACTATATGTCCCATCCATTAGTTATATACCATCACTCAATAACTATACGTCCCATTCATTAGTTATACACCATCACTCAATAACTATACGTCCCATTCATTAGTTATATACCATCAGTCAATAACTATACGTCCCATTCATTAGTTATATATCATCACTCAATAACTATACGTCCCATTCATTAGTTATACACCATCACTCAATAACTATACGTCCCATTCATTAGTTATATATCATGATTCAATAACTATACGTCCCATTCATTAGTTATACACCATCACACCATATGTTTTACCTAGGACCATGACTATTGAACGAATAAATAACAAAAACATTGACTGGCCATTGCATTAACCCATCGAATGTATATGTGATGCTTGGTGAAAATCCATCGAACAGTCTAGATAGAGTTTCTGGACAGACAGACCGACAGACATAGGGGGAGGGGGAGGTACTATGCTTACCGTACGCAGAGTCGATAATAATGACTTATTATTGAGATTGAATAAGAAAAGTGCGTCATTTGCCAGCCTTCATCACAAAATTTCTAGCTATACATCCTATCCCACGCAGCCCCACCCCGAGCTACTTAATGCCCAGCCCCCACAAACCTATCTTAACTCTTCCCTTCCACTGCTCTAGTTCTGACCACCTCACTTGGATTGTAAGGTCTGTGCATTAGCTCCCCTGTATCCCCCACAGATCCGACCAATCCCCCTCTTGTTACCCTCCACAGACCTAACTTAACTTTCCTGTATCCCCCACAGACCTGCCATAACCCTTGTGTACCCCCCACTGACTTGGCCTAACTCCCCTGTATTCCCTACATACCTACCTTAACCCTTTTGTACCACCCACAGACCTGCCATAACCCTTTTGTACCGCCCACTGATTTGACCTAACCCCACTTGTACCCCCACAGACCTGCCAGATGAAGGCCCTGAGTTGAGGGGTGTGAGAAGACAGTACCTGGCGGGGGACTGGGTGGACCTCACCTGCTACACAACCCGTTCCCGCCCACCACCCACCCTCTCCTTCACCCTCAACCACCAAGCGGTACGTCTATAAAGTGTATTATTAACTGTAAGTAGAGAGATCACTGGGTCAAAATCATGTTGACTGACATTCACCTCAACTATTGGAATGCATTTGTGAATATTCTGCTCACATAATACAAAACCGCTAAGGAGGAGTTTTTGGACAGACGGGAGTTATTTGGAGCAACTGTTAAGAGTACTTAGAATAAAGATACTAAGAATTAGGATATTATGACTTAAGAGCAACTTAATTTGGGTACATAATGTTATCTGTATTATGTCTATTCTGAAATAGGGAAATACTAGATTAGCTATATACACTTATGTATATATACTTGGGAGCACTTAAAAATATATATCGTTAATCACTTGCACTGAACACAAAGTTATACCCTCTTTCTTCAGGAGATACAACCTTCCAAGAGGGAATCCTATCTGCTACGGCCGGCACAGGTACTAGTAGTGGCGTTGGTAGAGATCGAGTGTGACCCTCGTGTGACACTACTCATTGCCAGGATTAGAATCAAACGCTTGCTAAAATAACGCTTACGTGTTCCTTCCCGGATAAGCACGGGGCCAAGCGATAATGGTGCTATGATCTAAAAAGCTGCTATTCCAATTTTGACTCAGCGTGAATTCTCTGAGTGGAATACACGTGAACTATCTTATATTAGTTGTAAAACATTTATAGTAAAACATTTAAAGTATTTCTATTTGTAAACAATAATTACTGATTGATTATATGTGAATATATATATATATATATATATATATATATATATATATATATGGACGCTCGCACTAACCTACTAGACGTGTTCTCTAGGGCCCACCTTCAGATGAAGAGGAATTATTTCAGGAAATTAGACGCTCAGGTCCCAGGTGCTCCTGTATATATATATATATATATATATATATATATATATATATATATATATATATATATATATATATATATATATATATATAGTTTAACGTATTTAGTGCATATCTAGCGTCTAGTGTACAAAACGTACTGCTATACCACTTTGCTTCACTGAGGTGATAATTCTTTACAATCATAGTATTTGCAATTTTGAGATTCGTTTATATTGTTTGAGTGATCATAATGGTCCAAAATTAATTAAAAACATTCCAGTATCTTGTCTCTAATAGTCCTAGGCCTGATGTCAATTTTGCCAAAGTGAGATACCGGGTACGTAATAATAAAGCTGAATTACCAAGCTATGTCAAAAGTTAGCATTTTGTGTCAAAACCTTAATATACATATGTTGAAAGGCTTAGGCTAATCATCATCCCTTCGGCACTCCCTAGCTACAAATATCAAAGCTAAATAAACCTACCCTGTACTATATGACACCAATTCAATATATTTGCCTTATATTAGATCCTTCCTGCATAGGCACCAGCGGGGTGGTTGGAGCCACAAGTGGATGAAGAGGACATAGACGGGCTGGTGACCTCCGAGTTGCGGCTACGGTTCTCCCTGCAACGACAACTGGTGGAGACAGGGGATGTGGACGTAGGGTGCCTGGCAGAGATCCCAGGGGTGTACCAGGACCAGGCCCGGGGGGTTCTCTCAGCTACCAAGCCCTATCATGCGTCGGTCATGGGGTCCGCCACTCATGGTAGGCAGGCATTTTGGCCAAATTGTAGTCTTTATAGAAAATCTGTTACTTATTAATTTTAATTTCTTAATAAGCAGTGTCATCCACTACCTGCCATTCAAGCATGGATTGTGTTTCATATATTAATTGCAGTGAAACAAATATCAGGTAACATGCATTACAGAGAACTGAGGCATCTGGTTTCAAGCCCAAGAAGTCAGTAATTGACCACATTCTAGTTCCCAGTGTCCTCATAGAATGACGGCTTGACTTTCAAAAATGTTTGCTCACATTCTATGTTAACCTTAAACAAGTTTTTGACTAAAAGCATTGTGAGACCCTGTATCAATTTCTGTATATCTGCGGGATGTCTGTGGCAATTACTGATGTGATGTTTTGGCTCTATTCAGAAATAGAACAAATTGTCAATGAGGTGGGCGGACTTCCTTATCAAATCACTGGCTTTTGGGGCACTGGACGAGCAGGTGGCACCATAAGACCTAAAGGCCTCTTGGGCTAAGATAAAGGTTCAAGCAATTGATGGCATGTTGAATTCAGCAGTGCTATCTGTTTATGCATTTGGCGAGAAGATAGAAGCTTTTGATGGACTTACCTATCTTGATTGTGAAATCTAAAACAGTGGTGGATTGAATCACGATGTAAATGATCACCTTGGCCTAGTATACTGTACAGGATTATGGAATCTCTTGACAAAAGTACAGTATATGGTGCTGTTGATATCTAGTCAGAAGGATGAATTTATAGATTTTCAAGATACTGGTGTCCCTGTATTGTTATATGGTTACGAGACATGGATGTTAAGCAATGACTTGAATAGTCATGCACGTACTGGTATAACTTATTTTGAAACTAATTGTGTACTCACGATCATAAGTTACTACTAGTAAGACCACGTATTTTCTCTGATACTGATTCGAAAAATAATTGTTATAAATAGTGCCAATTTCAGGCATATGGGTACATGGTTGGTTTTCCTGATATTGACCCTATTCACAAGGTGTTTTGATGGATGACTGACAACCCTCAGTGGAGGAGCTCTGTTGTGTGTTCGGTAATATTAGTGTTCAGTTTCTGCCTTGACAAGTACAATTTGATCTATCTAGCTACTACTGTACATAAGATAAGTAAACTATGAAAGACCTGTTCTAATGATGCCAATATTAGGGTAATTTTTAAACATTAAGATCATAAAAAAACTCTAGTTGTCACATATCTATCGATTATATGTTGTGGTTGTCATTCCCTAGGCTGCCTGACCAAACAGCCCTTCTACCGATTATATAATGAGTGGGTGTTAACATAAAGGAAGGATATGATCGTGTAATGGATAATAATATATATTTTCTCCTCAGGTGCCCGAGCGGGACCATGGCACACACTGTTGGCACTGTTGCTGTCATCACTACTGGCACACCCAACACTCTGAGCTTCACCTGCACTACCGGCTCACTCATCAAGTACCAAGAGCCCGTAGTACAGCTTATTGTAGGACCTTCACCTGCTTCACCCAACACTACATGCTCATCCATCAACACAGAAGAGCCTGTAATCTAGCTTACCATAGCACCTTTAATCATTGGGAATCTTAACCATCATTACCAGCTCACCTGTCAATTGTCAAGAGCCTGTAGGA